>JALIZH010032945.1:14092500-14487500 GCA_030522465.1 Rhipicephalus appendiculatus | reverse complement strand
TTTATTTCTTTTGTTTGCTGAAAGCTCCTATACTGTATCTTTTCCCCCCCTTCTACACCGATGTCCCTTCTTCTACGAGGGGCGCTTAAAATAGGTCGATTGAAGCTGTCGAGATTCAACGCGCGCGCCGTTATCTCAGGATGTCCATTTCTAAAAATCCATTCGACAATGTTTATTATTTTGGCGTATTTATTTCAATCTCCGTTCCCGTTATTCGAAAAGTTCAATTTCCGAGACGAGGTACCCTTGTTTCGTTTCTGTAACGGACCGTTTAACGGTCGAGTCGTGCGAAATGAAGGTGTAGGTGAACTCACTTGAAGATCGCGTTTAGTTTTCGCGCAGAACAATCCGCTGTTCTGTGACCTTGTCATGTAACCTCCGAAGGAGGTGATTCTGCTGATTTTGCACGCGATAATTTGGTTTTTCGATACGATGCTTAAGGTGACATGCTTCAGAGGATGGGAAGCGTTCTTCTTAATCTCCGAAGCGTGCACTTCGGGCAGATCTCCTGCACACCTTGAGTTCAATGAGATTTTCGGACATTCCCAAGCATCAAGAGAACACTGAAGCAAATAAAAGTGACGAGGGGTAGAAGACCCGGTCGAGACTCAGTTTCATAATGTCGCACTGAAATGGTCACTACAAAATGCACTCTCTCTCTCGAGTAAGCACTCGAGACTGTGCTCGAGTGAAGGGGCGCACGGCGGGGTCACGTGAACTTGCACGAACGTGCTGCTGAGTGGCGGGCGCCAGCTTTTCTATGGTTTGCCAAATTATTGTGAAAGAGAGTGTAACACTTCAGCGGAAATGAAGAAATGAAAATAGCGAACACCAATAATGGGCAGTGATGTTCCGTCCTGGACAGAAGAATTCCCTTTCCGAGGCCCGAAAATTCCCTATTTCCGGCATTTTCCCCGCATACATCGCCAAAAATCCCGGCATATTTCCCTGCACAAAAAAAGTTTATATATATATATATATATATATATATATATATATATATATATATATATATATATATATATATATATATATATATATATATATATATATATATATATATATATATATATATATATATATATATATATATATAGTGTTCGACGTGTTTCAGGTTCTTCCCATCGCTTTCTCTTCTTTCCTGCCCAACTCAAAGCATCGCCTCTGAGATCGGCTTTTAATACTACGAAGGAGCTACCTTGGAGCTCGCTTTAAGCGGTATGCGATGCGGAAGGAATGCTGTACATGCACTGCATAAGAAGAAAAGTTTATTATTGTTTTTTTTTTTGTTACTGAGTGACGTGGCGTACATCAATGTGCCTAGCAGACGCTCTGTATCTATATGCACCACATTTTGTACAAAAAGCACGTCAACTTTTGAATAATGGTGACTAAATATTGTGAAATAAAACAAGCTTTTGTGGTGGTATTTAACATTTTATTGACTTGATTAGGAACGGTTCTGCAAACTACCGTAAAGAAAAAAATAAATAATTGTGAAGTGACTAGAATATATATTGACTGGGAAACCTTTCAATTGAACGCAGAACTTTTGATTGACAATGTTCATAAGTATGAACAGATTCACCAGATCAAGATAGGCGGGCTTTGAGCACGGGCTTAAACTTTCGTCGGGCAGCTGAATCGCTGGCCACACAAACCAGCAGTCAGTCAAATCAATGTCATCAATGTTTCTGCGTTGAATTATCCCAAGAAAGACTATGATCTTTAAAAACGAACCTTAGAGGCTGTGGTTTGGCGCGCTACATGCGCCAGAAACGATTGCGACATGCCAAAGCCTCATGTCCAGTCTTTCGATCGTTTAAAAAAAAAAAAAATTCGCCGCCCCTCAAAATTCCCTGCAATATCGCGAAGATTCCCCTTTTTCCCTTTCGTCCAAAATGACTGTCGAAAATTCCCTGAAAAAGGGAAAATTCCCTGCACGGAACATCACTGATAATGGGTGACTAGGGGTCTTATGTGGTCTTCTACCACATAAGTCAATTTTGGGACGTTAAAGCCCATCAATTATTATTATTATATTATTACCACATAAGTCAAGGAAACTAGCAAAATATGTCGCGGCAGTCAATATGGTTCTTGTGCGTAATTGGTCATTGAAATATCACATTAAAAAGAATATGCGAACGGAATTCAGCTACCACCAGTTGTCAAACTGTGCAATATCAATCTTTACGCAATGACCTGAAGTCCAATGGTCATGCTGGAATATGTGTGAAGCGAAGTATTCGTGTCGCGGTAATTACAATGCTGCAAAAAAGTACAACTTCTGCACCTATTTTTTGTGGCATGCAGGGGTCACTGCACCGCTAGTAGTGCGATAGCAGTCGAATTTTCTTCGCACTGTATCCACTATCAGCCTATAGATTATCCGACACGTGGCGGACGTCTCGACAGCTAAGCGGGCGCGTCAAGGGCGACCTTGCACACTTCTATAGTTACCAACGGAACGTTACCATACAACGTATATCTCAGAAACTGGCGCGTTCGCGCACACTGTGACACGCTCGCGTGCGCTTAGCACGCGTCGAGTTTCTCGCTATAGCGAGAAACTCGCTATAGCGAGAAAGGTGACGTCTTAAAGGTCACTAAGTCACCTTTAAGACGTCTGCCTATAATGCGACGAAGAAATGCGTGACTCATGGTGGTATTGAATATCTGTCTTTCACCATAGCAGCCCAACGCTCTAACTGCAAGGCCGCCACGATCGCACACGCGCTTCCTTCAAGTTAAAGTCGCTATTTGGAAGGCCTGGTGCGTGCGCCACGTACTAAAGTTTCTCGCACTCTTCCCTCGGGTAGGACGCTGAGAATGGGCACTATTTTCAGGATCGGCGCATATGTTTCGTCAGACGGTCACCTACAGAGTGATGCAGTCCGCGTGTGATCCTGTCGAATTAACACTCAACCAGTGGCTGAATGGCCAATCATACACACTTGATTGGTTTTAGGTGCCCTACTTGAGAGGCGCATGCGTGACGACGTTCAAGGCGGCATTTTCGAAACGAGACAGTGACGTTTGTTAACGTGTGCCGAGTGTCGGCGGCTTATCCGTGGCCCTAGCTGAATGTGCTCCTTAAAGAGGAAACGCGGCAGCGACAACGGCAACAGCGCTAGTGATGGAAGGGCACGCGCATAAAAGCGCTCTCATCGTTTATGCGACCCTCTTGCCCCAAAGAGCGTACAGAAGCTCGCTGTTCGGCGCAAACACGCTTCGCGGAGCTGCAAATAGCAAACAGGGGACACAATTAGGAATTGCTCCGGCGCTGGCAAAAGTATGCTTGCCGGTTTCGAGCGAAACTTTCTGGGCGCGTGCAGACGTCCGAGTTTTCTTCTTCGTCTCCCTCGTCTTGTCATTTCTCTCGCGCGGCGTCGCTTTCGACTTTTAATCGTCGTAATTACGCCGGATTAAAAGGAATGCTAAAAAATGCGACAGGGATTAGCTGGCGAGCACTGTTCTTGCCGCTGTGCTGTGCCGATTGTCGTGATTAATGATGTCGGGCCGGGTCGGTTGTTACTTCTGCGCGCGCTGCTGCTAATTGAGACTGAGAGGAGCACCTGCGTTTCTCGGGGGCAGGCCTTCTACATCTTTTCCCTTTTTTTCTTCTTCTTCTTCCTCATTGGCTGTCTTTTGTCCCGCAGCGCTGCTCTCGGGAGAGACCCTGCCGTGGCGGCCGCGAACTTTCTTGCGGATCGTTCGACCTTTGCTTGCCCCGGTGCGCAAGCCCTTCGCGACACAAGCTCGCGTCCTCGGGCTCCGCAGAGGAACAGGCGTGGGTGCGAGCCGCCTCCGGATGCGAAACAATGGCCACGCGTTCTGCTGACTTCGTCGCGCCTTTTGCGTTCGATGTTCGAGTCGAGCCGGTGAATAACTCCCAACTGCAGACGTGGCCATCTTGTCATTGTTCGACGTAATTGGCTCTGCCTGCATGCTCCAGGATTTACTCGTCCTGCGCCAGGAAGTGTAGCAAGCCTGCGTCGCGGGAACTTATTGTCCGAGTCGACCTTAGTTACGGCGCGACTGCAGAGTTTGAAAGGGGATGCAAAACAAGACGATATTGAAAATGAGTCGAGACGCTTGGAACGAGAAAAGGCGAAAAAGGAAACGGACAGACACATACTGCCATGCTCGCAATTTTAACCCCACTATACACATAGGTCCACACGACAAGCAGAATCAGACAATTCGAATGCTTTTGAGCAAATGAGAATCAAATGGCAAGCATGCGATATTAACCGCCCACAGAGTCAGTTGAATTCAGCGTGGTCGTGAACTCTGGAGTGACAAGTTTCCTTATTTATTTTTTTGAGGGTAAACATATTTGACAGAAATCTGTCTGGCTCCGGATGCGAAACAATGACACTGTCCATTTGTTCCGGGGCAATATATTCTTTGTCCTCTCGCTTTGCTTCTTTTCGCGCACTAGCGACAGGCTCAGGCACACACCAAGCCGTCTATATGCTACTCTAATTTCGCAGCCCGCCTGCTCCGTAATATGTACGGATCGAAATCCTGGTGGCATAATATGCATTCGAGCACACTTTTTAAACACGAAGTATTTCTTAGTGAACCAAAGGCACTTTGACTGTTTCTATCTATCTATCTATCTATCTATCTATCTATCTATCTATCTATCTATCTATCTATCTATCTATCTATCTATCTATCTATCTATCTATCTATCTATCTATCTATCTATCTATCTATCTATCTATCTATCTATCTATCTATCTATCTATCTATCTATCTATCTATCTATCTATCTATCTATCTATCTATCTATCTATCTATCTATCTATCTATCTATCTATCTATCTATCTATCTATCTATCTATCTATCTATCTATCTATCCGCCTACGACTGGGCTCTCTCTTGGTCGGCTCTCTTTGACATGATGTATACCAAACTCGGCATCGGACAACATGAGTCTATGACGAACGCGATCTCTCGTCTTCGGTTTAGGGGCCATAAACCACTCCGGGTTCAAAGACGAGAGAGTGCTTTCTTTCGCGCCTTCACTACCTTTCCTACTGGCACTTTCTCCTCTGCGCCACTTATTTCTTCATAAAACACGTGGACAATATCAGCATTAAGCGTGGAGCCTATATAGACGTCAGACTCTGGAGTTTTGCAGACACGTAGCGCCACCTGTCGGAGCAGTTTTGGGTAGTGCAAAGTTCGGCTCCTTTGCACAGTTTGCTGTGCAACCGGGTGCAACTAGCGAGTTGGAAACAACAATTAACCTACATATTTGGTGTGTTGGCGCATTGAACACTCAGAAAAAGAGCTACGAATTTATCTCCGCTAGTCGGACGCGCAACCGAACCGCCATGAAGTGCGTGCCAGAATGACGGCGAAAACAAGAGCAGACGCAACAGCTCCGCGCGCTACGATGAAAGGCTTCTGTCGAAGCTACTGTTGCGTTGTAAATTGCGACGGATGTAAAGGACTTGTTTTACCAATTTCCATAGCTGTTGCACGAAGCATAACTGCGAGAGCTCTGGATACGGGCCGTTGCGAACGCGTTGGGTAAGCGAATTACTCGCGTTCTCCACAGCCGGTCGCATGAGAAAGTGTGACAATGTGGGCCTCATGTTAGTGTTTTGAGTAGCCTTGACGTAGAACCATGGTAACCTTGACTGTGAAGCTCAGCAGAGCCTCAGACCGCGGTGCGCGCCGTGCAGCAGTTAAATGCAGACTGGTGAAGCGCGTGCGATAAACATCGCGCACTCGGCGACCACCCATAATCTTAACTGGTCGTCATCACACAGCATCGCGCACGTACGCATTGAAGGTTCAAAGTTCCGGCTTTAACTAGCAAATGCTAACACGTGCGTCATACAAGTAAATCGCAAAATTTTGGTCGTGACCACCGTCAGGTTTTCTTACCCGTGGTCTCCGCGATTGCCGTAGCTATCTCGGAGGCCACGGTTTTGCCTTTCGTTGTACACCGAGAAAGTGGAAACCAACCTATCCCCAATGGCAGCATATACAAACGGAAGACAACCGTCAACAGTACATTCGAGGATGCGTAATAAAACAGTTCAACGCACAGGAAGCGAGAGATGGAGAATGCAACTGCAAAGGCGAAAATCGCCGGGACCATTCATGCGTGATAAAGCGAGCGTTGTACCACTGATCGTAAGAAACATTGCTCGAGTACGTACTTCATCGCTTTGACATTATGGATATGCCCAAATTGAACGCATTTAGGCGTTGCAGAACGCACGTCAGAGTGCCTCGAACTCGATGTCATGCGATGCTCGCTCGCGCTTGCGAGTTGCAGCACGCCGAAATAGCTGAAACATCTTTTGCATTGTATACCCGCAGTACACTTTGATGAGCTTCCTACTTTTCTGAAGCGAGGGTGGATTGATTGAAGCTTTCCAGGTCCTTGATTTTCTGGAAACCGCGTCTCAACACCAACGAAAGAGGGGGGGTTCTATAGCGGGCTATGCACATTCGCTTGCGGACGGCTCTCTTTGCACTACCCAGTTATGGCCAGGGCGGCGATGAGAGCGCTGGTGGCGGCGTTTTTCGCAGCGCCGCCTGGGCAGAGTCTGACGTCTATTAGGCTTTCGCGCTTGTCGGATACACGCTGTTCTCCCCGCTTGCGCAGTCGGAAACGTGCAAAACGAAGTGAAATCCGTTGATCGCGTACGATAGTCATGCGAGACAAGGCAGGACGGCCGTGTAACTGCACGGCAAAGCAGGACAGCAGACAAATCACAATTGATATGCCTCGTATATGGGCTAATCGTGAGCTTATTTCCTCATGACATCCCGGGAACAGATTGCTGGCGTCAGTAATTGTGCCGAAAAAACGAGAAACGCCTGGAGGGAATAACGCCCTTGTTCTTTGTATTTTCTGAGGTTGCTCAGAGGCCCTTCAAGTCCCTATGGCAGATGGTTATGGACATCCGAAACGTCACTTTTACTACTCCGCAAAGGCTGTAACTGTTCTGCGCATTATGTCACGCACGACAGACCAGAAACGCGTCGCCTGCGCTTCTCCAGGCGCGGACACGTATAGCTACGATACGAAGAGCGATTGGGTGCAAGTTGCGCTGCTCGCTTGCGCAATGCAGACGGCACCCAAGAGAAACGTTCTTGCGACACGCCGGAAGGCTGCAGTTGATCGCGCAACTTCGGCGTGCGACGTTGCGCAAGTCGTACCGCGCGTGCGCCAACGGGAAACTATTCAACACCGTTGAGAAGTGCCGTTCTTTGCTCCAGGCTGCTTAACGATTTCTCCACCCGAATACCACTGAATGGGAGGCGACATTTGTGGCTGACTGGAGTAGTTTATGAGCCGGTGCTCGAGAGTAGTATACATGTCTGTGGAAAAGGGGGGAACGAAGACTGCAAGTGATGACCGAGGTGGAGAACCGACACCGAGAGAGCTGGACAAAAGGGTCTGGCTTCATACCGGCAGAAATCAAGAAGCGTGATGAAAAAAAATCCCAGGGGAACGTTGCCACGTGGGACGTTGAAACTTTAGGCGCGTCCTTTATTAACTGTCGATCTGTACTTATCACATGTCTTATGCGGAAAATTATTTCTCCCTTTTTGTTCACACGAGCTTGTATCCCGCAAAAACGAATAACTGAGACTAAATTCCACAATACTTCCCTCCCTATACTGATCATAGTAGAAAATGAGACCGTTGAAAGGAGTCCTGTATCCTCAGGGACTTCACTTCGTCGATTTTGAAATGGAAAGGTGTTTTTTTTATATGACGCACTTTCACGAGTGGGATGTACTGTGTGTATAAAGCGGCGGCCTAAATAACGCTGCAGGCCATTTCGGTCATAGCACTTGGAGTAATGCTTGTTTGAATAGGCAAGACAAGCAGTCGTTTGGTTCTTAGCGCCGGCGAGACACCTTGATGTTCCCGAAGTGCATCTGCGCCTTTTAAAAACTACAAAAAAGACCGACATCAATGGACTAACAGAGACGGAGCCAGGATGCTTCTCGGTCAGGTAGCTGCTCGATGTGTCCTCTGGTTTAAAGCAGAGGTGGAATATGTTGCTGTATTGAATACACCAAAGAGCAAGAACAGGGTTGCCACAATGTCATCCAGTGATATATGATGATACTCTATCCCACTGAACAGTGATTCAAGAGGAAAAAAATCTCAATACATCAGGCGTGTCATTTCATAAATAACGGAAATATTGGAATAAGGGTGACCGAACAATAAGAGTACCTTGTAAATAGATGAGGCGATGAAATAGAAAAATGCTGCAGTACGATTGCTGGACGGGCTATTTGGTTAATGTTAATTTTTGTGCTTGTGATTCTAAGCTTTCTTGGAGACGTGGTCAAGGAAAGTGGAAAGGACGGCGCTTTTACTAACAATGACATTTTAAGTGAAAGAACAACAAACAAACTTAGCGCTGTCCGGTCTGCTTTCCTTGTCCGCGTCTCCAGTGCTCTGAGAACTATAGATATTCAAAGGTGAAGGAGAAGGGGTAGGCGTGAGCTCTGTGTTGCTATTGCATAGTATACTCGTAAAGCATAAGGACGTCGTTGTTTTTATTCCAACTACTCCCGCATGGTGAGATACAGAAGGAAATAATTACGTGCGTGGGCCTCATCGCAACGAATTATGATGTGACAAGAGAGCCACTCGTTCTTATGACGCAATTTGTCTGGACTAATGCCACAAGCTTCCACATCACCCCACGCGTCGATAGCTGACGTGGGCGACCGACACTAACAGAACGAAGCGGCTTCTTCGGCAATATGTAGGGTAACGGGAAGCTAGTTGTCGGAGTAGGGGAATCATAACGACGACGTCCGGAGTTGGCGTCATTGTCATATGCAGCGCAGCTGCTTTAAGGAGACGCTTAGCTGTCGTCCCAATTTACGCGGATCGCGTAGGCTTCGAAACCGGGTTTTAGTGCACGATCGTGTGGTATACTGGCACGTAAGAGAGCGCGGCGTGTGCTTTCAATCACGAAATTGCAGGTCCCGAATTGGAACAAGCAGCATCTTTCCCACAAGACGCACTAAAAGTGTAGATGGGTGGCTAGTCCCTGGGGCGGGTGATCGCCGCTTCGTGTACATGCGAACCACTGGCCAGGAAGGCGACGAATCGGTCTAGCGCTTCTTTATTATTGGGTGTCGCGGAGCGTGCTCCCAGGGGCAGTCAAAAGACGCCGCGGCTCGAGTGGGTGACGAAATGAACCGTCCGGGCGGCAGATGTCAGCCGTGCGTCCAACTCGATGCGCGAAATATGTCTGCCCCGATGGCCCATCTCCACTCGGGAGTGCATCGGAGGCGCGACCTGAGTCCAAGGGAAGAGAGTCTCCCGCGCTCCGCTTGTTTTCTTTCTGACCCTGTCTCGCTGCACTCGAGTGCGGACCCCGTCTCTTCGCTGCGCCAGTGACGAGCTCATCTCTCCATGCCTCTCTCTTTTTTTTTATTTATCTGCTTCCCTTTCAGAGTAAATAATCGCAAGAAGTGTTTGTCCTCATCTGTGTACGCCGAGTTGCGCGCTGCTTCTGCTACCATATCAAGCGCATTGTGTGCTCAAAGACGGCGTCCGCATCGTCTGAACACACAAGGTCGTCGGCACGAGGGCACTACCGACATTGCGAGTCGTGCCTTTTTTATGCTTTAATGCTTTGCGCAAATACGGTTCCACGCATCGACGGACAAAAAAAAAAAATTACAGCGTGGATCTCGCGTAATTCTTGAGAGACTGCTTTGAGTTTTTTTATATAGTTACTTGTTCACGGAGAAGTCCGATTTCCGTTTAGTGTCACAGCCGTAGAACGTCAGCGAGAGAATGATGTGAACGGGAACGAATACCTTCAGTGTTTAATTGTTTTTGACGGCAGTTCGAAATTCTGTGCACTACTGAACTTGTGCAGATAGAGAAAGCAAAAAAAAAAAAAAAAAAAAAAAAAAAAAAAAAAAAAAAAAAAAAAAACAAACAAACAAACAAACAAACACCGCCAGGCCTGCGCGGAACGCGCAGCACAGTCACAGCGAAAGCTGGGAGGGCGGCATTTCTAGAGCATTTTAACGCGATAGCGTTAAACAGCTCGTTTCGCAGAAATTCCGGCGTCGGCGTCGGTGTCGTTGGTTGTGAGCGAAAAATCATCATCTTGTCCATGACCGAAAAATCGAGAAAGATGCAAATAAAATAAATAATAAAAACTTTCGGGCCCGAGTGAGGATCGAACCCGGGTCGTCTGCGTGGCAAGCAGGTGTTCTACCACACAGCCATGCCTCTGCTTGGAAATACTGTGAAAATAACTTCCTCTGCTTGGAAATGCAGTGAAAATAAGTTCCATGCTTCGCAAACGCAAGCGTCCTTTATATAGGCGTCGCAATATAACATGTAATATCCCAGGAATATTGCGTGGTACAAGCGTACATTGCCATCGGGCGTCAGAATATGTGACTATCATAACGATTCCATAGTTTAAAGCCAGCCACCCATTACAAACGGCACACACCTTACTGCGCGTATTCCCTTAACACCACGTAGTGGTTGCATAGCAAGTTCGAAAACATTTCCCACATTTGCCGCGCATAATTTCTCCTGGTTTAAAGCATACTACCCATTACATAGTATGCACTAAGTGATTGAAGTACGCACTAGGGACGGGATATCGCTATCGCGTTCAACACTTAAAGGCGAAGCTTAAGGGTCCCCCCATTTTTTTTAACACTCTGAGGCAACTACTACAAGAACACTTGCATGGTACCCACTACGTCATAAATAATCATAATTTTTGTGTAGTGGGGAAGCCTCTACTATGCCATTATTCGTCATACTTCGGAAAAGCACGGTACCCGCTACACACTTGTAACGCATTATGTGCACTTTCTTGATGCTGTGGCTGACGACGATGAAGAATTATGCCATTTTGTAATGGGTTGGAGCATTGAACGACCCACTCTTTACGCAATTCGTATTGTGTGAAGCCTGGTTGTTACTTTACTGTTCTAAAACGCTCTACAACACGCGTTAACGCGATTCCTTACCCGACATGAAGCCTGCATAGGGTCAGTTTGCACCGCAGTTTCACGCAGTGGCGTAGCACAGTGGTAGAGTGCTGGGCTGCCACGCAGAGGACCCGGGTTCGATTCCCATTCTGTCATGGGTGTTTTTTTATTTATTTAGTTTTTTTTCTTATTTCGTGCGACATTGGTTACGGACACCGGCGTCGGCGGCGGCGGACAACTACGGCGCAAGAACGACCCTTGTTGTGATCTCATAACAGCTTTCGCTGTAAAAAAAAGGCAGGGAAGTTAACCAGGGTGCACCCGGTTTGCTATCCTACACGGGGGAAGGGGGGAAAGGGGAGGAAAAGAATAGACAAGGGAAGAAGGAAAGAGAGGACAAGTATTACTCTTGCACGCATAGCAGCGTGTACCGCGCATGCCCAGAAGGTCCTAAAACTGCGAACTGTCAGAGAGTGCGGGTAGGCTTCTAGTGTCTTCGATGAAGTACACTGCAACCCATGATGTTAAAGAAGGCTTGCAAGGAGTGGCTCCAAGGTATCTAGAACTTGCAGTGCGCTTCGAGCTGATGGGATTGTCAATCCGGTGAGGAGTGTGCGCATTGGGCTTATCAATGACCTCAACACAGCGATGACACGTAGGTCTTCGTCGCGGAGATCCTTAGTAGAATCTTGTGTCGTCTCTCTGTGGACGCGCCGTGGTGGTAAGGACGGCCATGCGACATCCGCCGCCGCCTTCATCCCCTCTGCGTCTTTTTGGCTCTCCGAATGTGAGGCGTTGGTTGGTGGTGGTGGTGGCGGAGGCCGTGGTGGTAGCTGTCGGGAAAGAGAAGTCCGGTGGTCCACTGGATTATCACATCGCGGTGATGGTCCAGATTGGGCATCAGTATTCCTAGACCTTCGTCGGCGACGGGAACGTCGTTTTCGCTTTCTGACAATATCAGCGGCTTCTTTGAGCGTTGAGCCATCCCTTACCATATGTTTTATTACGCTCCATTCTTTCTTCACGGCCGGACAGTCTCTCGATGAAGCTTCATGCGATCCGTGGCAGTTGGGACGTTTCAGGATAGTTGCTCGGCAGAATTCTGCTTTGTGGAGCTCTGCACATCGGGGGGCAAACCACCACCTTCCTGCAAACTCCGCTCACATGACCCATTTTCTGACAACATCCTTCTCGAGGCATCGGCCCGTTACCAAATGAGTTACTGCTTGATGAATTTTTTATTCCTGTTGCGTTCCTTTACGCTGAAGCGTATACGTGTTGTACCATCATTAAGCACCGAGGTTAAAAACAAACAAACAAACAAACAAACAAACAAACAAACAAACAAACAAACAAACAAACAAAAAACGAATCTGCGCGACTTTTACCAAGCACGTTGTTTAGAAAGAGTTGGTAAAATTTTGACACTCACCAAATCACTTATTCATAAAGTTAGAACTAATTGAGAGTGATGCCAAGGAAACTACAGTGGATGTTGTTAGTAGTTTTGTAATGTAAATGTGAGGAAAGAAAAGTGGACGAAAATATAACTTGCCGTTGGCAGGGACCGAACCTGCGACCTTCGAATAACACGTCCGAGGCTCTACCAACTGAGCTACAGCGGCGGTCATCCCTCCGTCCACCTTATGCGGTATATATGTGCATTTAAACGTGGGAGTGTCAGTCAGATTTTTTGTTCACTGAACCGGGAGCGCGGGCACAGACAACGGACGCAGAAAGGATCACACAACACGAGCGCTCTCTAACAACTGTTGTCAGAGAGCGCTCGTGTTGTGTGATCCTTTCTGCGTCCGTTGTGTGTTCCCGCGCTCCCGGTTCAGTGAACAAAAAAGATGAATTACCAACTAGCCCACCTTTCGATCCTTCTGCAGTGTCAGTCAGCACCGCTAGTAGCCATGACGGCGAGTGTGGAACACTCTTTTTCTCTCTGTTCGCGTCACGTAGTACGTGATTTTATAACGAGCTGGCAGCTTCCTCAGTACATTATTAATTGGATTTCTGCATATCTGCGAAACAGATCACAATTCGTAGACATAAATGGCTGTTTATCACCTACTTTGGCAGTTCTGTCTGGAGTACCACAGGGCAGTGTGCTCGGTTCATTACTATTTCTTATTTTTATCAATGACATAACAGATATACGACCCGAATCAGTTAGAATAAGGTTATTTGCAGATGACTGCATCATATTTAAAGAAGTGAGTTCAACTATAGACCACGAAATTCTTCAGGAATCGCTATTGAAAATAGATGAGTGGTGCAGTGACTATAAAATGCAATTAAAGGCTTCAAAGTCGGTTCTCCTCCGGATCTCGCGAAAACAGCAACCAAGCGTATTCGAGTACAGTCTTAACCAGTCAGTGATTCCGCAGGTTACGCAATATCGATATTTAGGCGTCACACTGACCAACGATTTAACATGGACGGCTCATATATCCGATATTAGTTCCTCGGCGTTTCGTAAGCTATGTGTTCTTAGACGTAAAATTGAAGACACGCCTTCTAATATTAAGCTTTTAGCATATTCTACAATCATAAGACCAAAGCTGGAATACGCTTGTGTGCTTTGGGACCCACATACAAAAAAAAAAAAAAAAAAAAAAAAAAAAAAAAAAAAAAAAAAAAAAAACATGCACCAGCTTGAGAGCATTCAAAGGAAAGCGGTTCGTTTTATTTATGGAAAGTATGGGAGACACGAGGCAATCTCAGAGCTAATGCGTAATAGAAAGATTACGCCCCTGGAAAGACGTAGAAAGATAGCCCGTTTATCTTTCCTGCATAGCATTCTGAGCAAAAGGGTGAATATAACGCGGCCGTCCTTTCTAGCGCAGGTGACGTCAAGAAGAACGCGTCACACACCGACCCATGCTTTGAAGCCTATATTTGCTCGCACAGTTGCTTTCAGTAATAGTTTTTTTCCGAGAACAATATCGGAATGGAATAAGCTCCCAGAGTTCGTCGTTCAAGCACCTGATTTCCATCACTGTCTAGAAGAATATTTGTCGGTGAATCTATGATACCAGTGTTTTGGTGTCTGATGTGTTGGTTGCTGTATTGGCTTTTGCATTTGTGTACTGCTTGTAAACTTACCTGTGATTGCGTTATTGTTGTGCCGCTTATACATGCAATTGTTAGTTTGTGTACTAAACCTTTTTATGAACGTGTACATTTCAGATACGCTTGTTCATGTTAATGTTCTTTTATATGTATGCTCCTCCTGCTTTGGGCCGGCAACTTCGGCCCGCAGTATGATGAAATAAATAAATAAATAAATAAATAAATAAATAAATAAATAAATTAAAAATAATCCCTCGCATACTACCTGAAGGGCATCAAGTCTGCCAGAACGAGACCCTCACTATGAATGAAGGAAAGAAGAGAAAATTTAAAGGCTCGTTTTCTTTGTTTTCTAACAAAGAAAACGAGTCCTTAAATTTTCACTTCTTTCCTTTATTAATAAGAGCAATAATAAGAAATTAGGTCCGCTCGCGCTAGTCGCCCATGCCTGGGTCACAGCAGAGCTTGTGGACGTCTAGCTGGCCACGACTTGGCTAGGCTTTTACCCTCTCACCTGTATCTCTCCCACCACTTCTTATACTATACTAAACATGGTATGCTTGCTCTCTTTTATATCTTTCTTTTTTTTTTCAGTCTGAGATCTTTTTCTCACTGTCTAGTTCTTTCTCTTTCTTTTTCTCTCTTTCTTCCCTTTCTTTCTCTTTCTTTCTATCTCTTTATTTCTTTCTTTCTCTGCCCCCCGTTCTCCCCTCCTCCTTTTCCTCCTTCCCACCCTCACCTCTGTCCTCCTCACCCTAACTTCCCCTTCCCTCCCCCCCTGACTATGCTGTACTATACAAGGCTATGCTATGCTCTACTAGCGTGCCTGAATAGCTTAGTGGTTACGACGCTCGACTTCGGATCGTGGAGACGCAATTGAGTGCGTGCCGGTTCATGGTGATAACTCTCTATCTACGACATACGGCAAACGCCGACCATAACTGCTTTGCTGTAAAACTAAGTGCTATTTTAATTGTCAGTGTACCAATCGAGTGGTTGCAAGCGGCTTGGAAATGAAGTGTTTCCAACAAGTTAAACGTCAAGTGTTTACTGTAAACTGGCTTGTAGCATAGCGCGGAAACAAACAAGGACGAAGAAGAAGTACAGGACGAACACAAGCGCTAACTTTCAACAACGAAACTTTTAATTTTAGGATTGGTCATATATACGCACACAAAATCACGCGACAGTGATGACAACTTTCAATCGACAGTGATGACAACTTGTCCTCAGGTTTGGCGGATAAGATTGAAGGCCCTTTCCATGTCCATGATTTGTAAAACGAAAAGTTGTCGTCACTGTCGCGTGTTTTTAGGGGCGAAGCTCCTAAGGGTGTGGGTCTGTCCCTCCTCTGTAGTTGTTGTAGTAGTAGTAGTAGGTAGGTAGATAGCCACGTATAGTGGAATGTACCCACTACACGTGATAAAGATGACGATGACGCACTATAGTGGAATGTACCCACTACACGTGATAACGAAGAAGTATAAGCGCGTTCCAGTATAGTGGAATGTACCCACTACACGTGATAAAGATGACGATGACGCAGTATAGTGGAATGTACCCACTACACGTGATAACGATGAAGTATAAGCGCGTTCCAGTATAGTGGAATGTACCCACTCCACGTGATAAAGATGACGATGACGCAGTATAGTGGAATGTACCCAGTACACGTGATAACGATGAAGTATAAGCGCGTTCCAGTATAGTGGAATGTACCCACTACACGTGATAAAAATGACGATGACGCTGATGACCATGAAATATAAGCGCGTTCCAGACCACACTCCTAACCTCCCTATCTCTACGTGGTCTACGTTGAACTTGGGTACAAGTAGTGACCACTTTCCTATACTTTTTGAGGTTGTATGTCCGGTGACCTCAGTAACCAGTCACTCAAGAACTCATGTAAATTTTAATACATTCGAAAAATTACTACGTGCGGCCTTGTCGACCAGAATAGTTGAAAGTGAAGAACAAAATGTCATGAATTTAAACACGGTTATAAAAGACTCGTTAAATAAATCGAAATTCAACGTAAATGTATCTAAAAAAGGTTCTCCTAATCCTTGGTGGAATTTAGCTTGTGCACGTGATTACAGACTAAGAAGAGCTGCGTGGCGGAAACTACTTTACAACCAATGTCCAAGAAATTGGAGAGATTATAAATATGCGGCTGCCATTTTTAAGAGAACAGTTGCCGCTGCAAAGGACAGTTATGATAGCCAGCGTTCTGAGTTCCTTTCAAAACCTGACAACAGGAAAGCCCTTTTTAATTTCCTTAGAACCAAAAAGGTCATCCCTTCATCCATAAACATTGAATCGGTGGTTTCAACACCAAGTGAATTGGATAGTTTGCTTGAAAGTATTGCAAAAGGACTTGAAAGTCGCTTCACGTCTGCCTTCTCGCACTACTCGTGGTCACCTGACAATAATGACGACTTCGATGAGATCACTGCTTCGGAATTGGCACAAGTAGTAAAAATCTTGCCCAATTCAGCGCCAGGTCCTGATGGCATTACTACAACGGCAATAAAAATTATTCATAAGGTTCTACCCCAGGACCTACTGGCAATTATTAACTATTCTATAAGGAATTCATGGATTCCACCTGATTGGAGAATTGCGAAAATTATTCCTTTATTAAAAAAACAAGGCGCTGGGTTTACATTAGATAACATCAGACCTATATCACTCACATCTAATCTGGTAAAGTTAATTGAAAGAATCTTACACATTCGGATAGATAATTGGTTGACTGAAAACATGATCTTGAGCCCATGCCAAATTGGCTTCAGGCGTGAATGCTCCATTTGGTGTGCCCATGTCGATTTGGAAAGTAGAATACAACTTGCTCGTTATAAGAAACATTTCGCCGCTTTAGTAACCCTGGATATTACAAAAGCTTATGACAGCGTGGAACATTTTAAACTAATAAATTCACTTAAGAACGTAGGTTTACCTCAACACTTCGTCGCATGGGTACATTCCTTTTTAAACGGCAGAGAATTTTATTGCTCTCAATCTGGTTTGTCTTCTTTAAGGCATAAGCAAACTAGAGGTCTCCCACAAGGGTCGGTATTGTCCCCACTACTATTTAATATTTTACTATGCACTATTCCTACACACCAAGATGTTCAGGTGTATGTGTATGCCGATGACATCGCATTCTTTGCCACAGCGGTAGATATACATACACTGTACCAAAGTCTGCAGGCGTATATGAATACTCTAGAAACGTGGCTGGACAGCATAAATTTATCGCTGAATATCAGAAAAAGTGCAATGGTAGTCTTTCCTCTAAGCGCTCCTGTCCAAATTTCGTTGCTTTATCGGCAAAACGTTATACCGCAGGTGGAATCGGTTAGGTATTTAGGGGTCACTTACACTGAAAAACTTAATTGGAGTCCGCATATAGAAAACATGGCAGCTAAAGGAGCACGTGCGGTTGGGATGCTCCGTAGACTCAGCAACAAGCGTTCAGGTTTACATCGTGATGTTCTCATTATGATTTACTGCATGTATATTCGCCCGATATTAGAGTTCGGCTGCGTCTTGTTTTCTGGTGCACCAGCTTACAAACTTCGGCCACTGGTTCTTCTAGAACGCGAATCATTACGATTATGTCTTGGACTTCCTAAATATGTCGCAAATAATATTTTATACAAAGAAGCACGCCTGCCTTCTCTTTTAACCCGGTTTCACATCCTAACAGTACGCACATTCCTAAAGATTTATGCATCACCACTAAGGAGGTCGCAGTATATTTTTATTAATCAACCGACGTCATTTTTTTAACCATCAGTGGTCAAGGTTACGTTGTCCACAAGTCATTTTCGCACATAAATTATTGGAAACAATACAAGTCCAGCTCCGTGAAGTATTAATCATAAGCAGATCTATACAAACAAACAGAATAGAATTTGACGATATATTTCCCAAGAATTGCAAACATTTGCCCAGTAGATACTTGAATTGCATCTTGAAAGACCATTTGTCAAATTTAGAAACGGCCACGGTGATAGCAACTGATGCTTCAGTTTGTGGGAATTGCATCATCATCTCTGGATTGGTCTTTTTCAATTCGTTTACCCGACTTCACGCCTATTTATCATGCGGAATTGCTTGCAATTGTTTTAGCTTTACGGAAATTACCACCATCAATATCAGAAGCCGTCATTCTGACAGACAGCCTGTCTGTCTGTTCCTCATTAACTGCACCAAACTTTTCAAGTTCTTTAGAATTATTTTACTCTCTTATTCCAAGACATATACGTATTATTCGATTGGTGTGGGTACCAGGGCACAAAGGAATAACCCTCAATGAATATGCGGATGCACTCGCAGTAGCATCACATGATGGTCCCAACATTTCTTTATTGCCGACGTTGGCCTTTATATCTGCGGCGAGATTTGAAAAATATGCCACATCGGATAACTTCACTAAGTCTTCTTTGTCAACATCTGAGTTTTCTCATCTCAATTATAAGTGGAAAAATCGATGGTGTTCCTCTAGAAAGACAGAAATATCAGTCACCAGAATACGATGCCGAGTCCCCTCACTGAGCTTTTACCTACACAGGTCTGGTCTTGTGCAGTCACCTTTATGCCTCCATTGCAATGAAAGTGAATCCCTGCATCATTTCTTCCTAACATGCAGGTTATTTACAAATCAAAGAAAAAGACTTCTAGAAGAACCGCTCCGAAGGATGGGTTTAAATTTATCACTTCCGGTGGTTCTTTCCTTTGGAGCTACTACACTGGGCTTTAGCCACAGGAACGTTTGCGATGCTGTATGCGATTTCCTACGTGAGACAAAACGAATTGATTGCTAAAGTTATCTAATCCCTCTTCATTCTTCAACAATAATCTTTTTTCTCTTCTTGAATTTTTTTTTCTTTTTTTTCTCCTGAATTAAGCTAAGAAGTTATTTCAAAAAATAATCTATCACTAAACATTTTAAGAATATAAACTCATTTAATTACATAACAAGGCACCGCCCGTTTCATGGCCGATCCCCCATTGTGGGTTGCGCCAGAATAACAAGGGTCAACCAACCAACCACACATTCTCTTTCTGCCATGGATGAAAACGATCGAGCTTCGCCCACTCATCATCATTCACTTCGTGGATATGGCGTGATTTTTTTTTGTGTGTGTGTATTTGTGACCGATACTGAAAATAAAATTTTCGTTGTTGAAAGTTAGCGCTTGTGTTCGTCCTGTACTTTTTCTTTGTCATTGTTCCTTTCCGCGCTATGCTACAAGCCAGTTTACTATGAACCAACAAGCCCATATTGGTACCCTTGTCGTCAAGTGTTTCAACGAAGCGAAAAAACAGCGCGAAACACGGGACAGTGAAAGAGACGGACCAAGCGCTCAACTAACAACCAAGGTTTTATTCCACTCATGGGGGGTATATATAGCACACGCTACATGAAAAAGAGGGAGAGGAGAACAGTGACATGGAACTTTTGTTCATGAAATCTTTGTATGCATCTAGAAAAAAAACAGTAGAGAGGCCATCATCCACTTGACAGATATGCAATTTCCCTGGTGAGGAGCGCTAACGAAGGGACACTCACGCACATGTCACCTTTCTTGTCAATGCAAAACGCCTCATAGATCTCACGTGCTCGTTGATCACTGTATCGTAGAAGTATCTTGCATTGATCAAACATTGCTTGTGTGTGTGTATTTGTAGTTCAGCGCTTGGTCCGTCTCTTTCACTGTCCCGTGTTTCGCGCTGTTTTTTCGCTTCGTTGATCATGTACCAACCGGCCCAAATCAGCACCTTAGTGCGTCAAGTGTTTACTTTTTTTTTTTCGGCAAGTATAGAAAGGTGCCACCCGCCGCGGTGGTCTAGTGGTTATGGTGCTCGACTGCTGACCCGCAGGTCGCGGGATCGAATCCCGGCCGCGGCGGCCGCATTTTCGATGGAGGCGAAAATGCTTGAGGCCCGTGTGCTTAGATTTAGGTGCACGTTAAAGAACCCCAGGTAGTCGAAATTTCCGGAGCCCTCCACTACGGCGTCCCTCATAATCATATGGTGGTTTTGGGACGTTAAACCCCAGATATTATTAGAGAAAGGTGCCAAGTGAAACAGATTACACGCTGTATTCTTATTGTTCTTTGCTGATATCACATGCGCGTTGGCGTTTTTCTTTTTTTTTCCCGTGCGCTTTCATTTTCTACTTATCTTATATGTTCAACACTTGAATCAAAAACTATAAATAACTTACCCGTTGCATTCCTTGGTTCATTTATCGGCTGGATTTATATCCCTGCCTCCATGACTTCCTGTTTCCTACTTAAACGAACGTCTTTTCGGAATTCTGAATCCATAAAAGCGATATAAACACGCTGACACCCATGACATCATCTCCAGAAGACAAAAGCGTTCTTCAACTAGCGCCACAAATTATGCAAGGACGTGTTGTTCGATGAGCTTACGTAATCGTCGCTGTTGTACAGAGTGGATATGTTTCTATTATTTTCGCCGAATCATAAGACTGACCGCACGTTTGACACACTCTTATAAAGCCTACGCTTAGACGTAGCTTACTCGTCTCTTGCATCCGCCCCACATTGCACTTATTGTGATACTTCCGACGGATCAGTTGAACATGTTATGATAGAGTGCCCTCAACACGAAGAACAGCGCACTCGTGAACAATGAAAGCACACGAAAAAAAAAAGTTTTGTTGCTGTTCGGAGCCGATCTTGTTACCTCCGCATAACGCATGCATAGCACTGCGTGATCGGTTGAAGATCCTCGGTAGATGATATTTCACACTGAGCATAGTCCTTGCACCATGGCGTCTACTTAGAGAACCGAGGCGCGCAGTGAGTGCTCTTTGCGATTTTTTAGGGGTGAAGCTCCTTAGGGCGTAGGCTTGTCCCGCGTCGTTGTCGTAGCCACCCCTGTGCGATGACGATGACACTGCCATCACGGCACAGCACATGGAATGTACCCACTATGCGTCATAACGATGACGCATAGTGACGATGACGATGACGAAGAAGAATAAGCGTGTCCCGTTACCCTACTGGTGGGTTACTTTAACGTTGACATCACTGAAAACAGTTGGCTCATACAACACATGGCATCGCGATATGGTCTCACATGCATATCGTTTGACCACATGCAACCAACCACCATCCGAGGAACCTGCATCGATCTCGTCTTTGCAAACTTTCCACTACGACCCATCCAGGAACCGCTCTCCCTCCATTTCACCGACCATAAAGCCGTTATAATGAAGGGGGAACGGAAGCCACGGCTTATGTAAACGGTAACCACGACCAACGAAGAAACGAAAACAAAACGGAAAACCACGGCTCACGAATAATGTAAATTTCTTGTATATATACACACAGTGTTTGTCACGTCTTTGATGATGTACTGGGCGAATTTCACGGAAGATTCACGGTTTACCGATGAACCTCCGGAGCTTCGCCCACTCATCATCATTCACTCCGTGGATATGCTGTGATTTTTTAGAGGACACAACCCTAATTGGCTGTTCACGACTTACGTCACTGTTTGTCTTCATTATATTGTGCTTCGTTGTTAACGTACCGATTTCATGGCCATCTTCTCTTTAAGTGCATAAAAAACGCTCTCATGTACCCTGTCTGCGGTGTTTTGAGTGTCAGCTTTGCATGTTTTGTGCTCGGTCCCACATAGACATTATTTGTACATTTGCGATTATATGTGTACGTAGTGCTTTTGATTACTTCGTTTACGGGAGTTACATTGGCGAGCATTTTGTACAATAGAGAAAGTAAAACAACGGGCCTATTGTTCTTAAATTATTTAGCGTTTCTCTCCTTGCGGACTCGAACAATGCTGGAATTCTGCCAACTCTGTGGTACAGTGAGACAGAGTGTTTATCATAGGAATGCAAAGAGGTCGGCCTAAGCTGATATGCTCTGGCCTGTTGCTCCTGCTCTGCACAAGGGAAAAAAAGGAAAGGGTAGAGAAAGAGCGATGAAGGATGATGATGGGGATAGGAATAAGTGATGCGTATAAAAATAACCCCGTGGCACAGTATTTTTCCTAAAGTCCAGTATCCAGCGCTGTACTATTAAAGAAATATATAACTTGCCTTACAGCTTCTGTTGATACCCCCTGACCGCACATTGGGGACAAAATACATGTTTCAGTTATTGTTCGTTCCAATACCTGTCAACGCAGAAACAAGTTTTTCCCGTTGCGACACGTAGAAAGGACAGTCGCAAAATAGGTGGTTCAATGTCGCAGCGTTCACAGTTCAGGCTGTCCACACGACCGTTGAAACGCGCGCATCATCCAGTGAATACGGCGAGATGGCGAACCCGGTGGAGCATACTGGCGGGGCTTCAAGTCATGGCGGATTGCGTATAGAGGGTCGCAAGCTTTTCATATGTGATATCTACTCAAAGTTTGGTCAAATAGACTCTTATTCAATTTTTTTTCTGCCGCTTTTCCTCAGGGCATGCCTTTCGCAGTCCTGCGAACCTCGTTGCTGTAGTTACATATGAAACTTCTGCGTCTTCATTCTCACCACTGCCACTCAATGTTGCGTCACTGCTCTGAGGTCTGTATGATTTAGCCCGAAAATCCTCTTCTGCCTTAATTAAATAACTGAATTTGCTAATGGTGTTGCCCGGATTGCCTTTTATTGCATCTGCTCTGCTCTTTTCCACGACGAGTTTCCTTCTCATTGACGTCGTGCTTCAACCATTTGGCAAATAATAATAATAATAATAATAATAATAATAATAATAATAATAATAATAATAATAATAATAATAATAATAATAATAATAATAATAATAATAATAATAATAATAATAATAATAAAGCCGTCAAGAAATGGTTCTCTTTATTTGTGCTGGACGAGTTTGGCTTCAAGTGCCGCATTAATCCAAGTCACTGAACTAGTCAACAACGGTCGTGTGTTGATTTAAATTTGGCCGAGAATCAGTCTAAGATTGTAATGGAACCAATATGTGTATATATCAGTAATCACAGAGCTATCGTTCGTCACTGAAATTGCCAAATGATTAAAATAGACGCATGCACCCTTGTCTAAGCATGTGCGATGTGCTGCAGCTCCAGTGGTCCTCCACCGTCATAGGGTGGAATGGCGCCTTAATTTGTTTCAACTTTTTTTTAAATTTGTAGAGGCGAACCAACCTGACTTCATTAGTTTTTGCCCTGATTACCTCTAGGTTGGCCTGACCCTAAATGCACTGTAGGATTGTATACCTCGTGTATCATAATGACACAGACCCATTCTGGTGTGTTGGAGGAGAACGGACAAATGTCCTGTGGGGTGCAAGCAGAAAGGCTAAATCAAACAAGAAAGAAAGGGGAAAGACAGGGAGCTGATTAACCAGATGCGAGTCTCCGGTTCGCTACCCTGCACTTTGGGAGGAAATAAGATGATGAAAAGAGGGCAAAAACAGAGGGAACTAATTACGTTCATTGGCAGGAAGGGGGGGTGCCCGGTGACACTAGGAATCCAACCCAGCACCTCCACCATTGCCCCCCCCCCCCCCCTACCCCCCCCTCCACCGGGCAATGCTGGAGGTGCTGGGTTGGATTTATAGTGTTAACGGGCACCTACTGGTTTTTCTAATGTGGAGAGGGGTGCCTCGACCTGGAGATGGGTAGTGTGGGTAGCCTTTCATTTTCTCTTAATACTATTTTTCATGCCCCTTCCTCTCACGACGCTGCGCTGTGCTCACTTATTAATGGCAGAAATTAGCGGATTTTTTAACCTCCAACCACGGTAAGACTGTTGCAGGAAACGTAGTTGAATGCATCAATCTTGAAAATGTCACTATCGCAACACACTGCATACTTACACTTACAGGGGTTATACGCCGGCATATATGCCTCCTATTGCAGATAGTGGCCTTGTGCGTGGTAGGTAGCTCGAGGATGATAAAGTAAGGACCTTCAAGTGTCATATAGCTGTTGATTAGCTCTGACTTTCCTCCTGACTGCGACAATTTGTGCCTATGTGTATGTATACATCAGCGTCAGTACGGTGGAGAGATGTCTGCGTCATTCGCTGTTGCAGTCTTTTCTTTTTCTTTTCTCTTGCCCGGCCCGCTTTCTTTTGATTCAGCTCACCCCGGTAGGAGCTCTTGCAGCTTCTCCCGGCTTCTGTCAAGGGCTCATTTCTACTTATGACATGGAGGCCTCGAGTCAGCGACACTGTGTGTCGCGTTGCTCTGGAGCTCAGTAATGGGGAGGAGCTGCTGGAAGCCTTCGCGAAACCGAGCTTGGAAGGCTGATAGCACTGTTTCTTTTTTTTTTGTGTGTGTGTGTGTATCTGCTTGCTTTCCGTTTCCTTTTATGTCTTTTCCCGAACGAGTTCCCTCAGCAACTTACTCTTCTGACCGCCCCCCCCCCCCCCCCCCTTACCCTCTCCTCGTTATCCTCACCTTCCTCCCTGTCTCTTTTTTTCCTTTTTTTTTCCCTTCTCCCTGCTGCGTTGGCACGTTGAGCGAATTCACGGCGTTCGGCCGTGTTGGTGGAAGCTGTGCGACGGCTTCTGGAATTACTCATTTCGTCAGCAACTATTCCTTGGTTTTGTGGGGGGCACCCACCACCATTTGCCTGCGGAGTCTTTGTTTCTTTTAAGCTCCGCACAAAAACGTAGTTTCCGTTCGACAGCCGCAGCAGTCGTATCGCCGTGTAGGGCTGGTACGTTCCCATTTGTTATCGACGCTGGAACTGCGTCATTTTCTTTAATGCGTTCATGCTTGTGGGCTCGGAATCGCTTCATGAGATTACGTACATTTCAGGGATGTAACGAAGAAAAAAGCGTAACCAATCTGCAACGTCCAAATATAAGGTGAACTTAATCTTGTTTCACTGGAGAGACACGGGCGTAAGTCAAGCATTCTGAGGTATGAGAGCGAGTGATGACGAAGTTCTTCGAAAAAAATAAAGGGAGATAGAAAGTAACAGGATGAGTGAAACGTAAGTGAGTACGGCTATCCCAAGTCCAATTTTCTAAGAGGGAAAGGGGGTGATGAGGTAACGAGAATTGAACTAAAGATAAGTGTATCGCACGCAAATGTATGCCAGGGGCGTCTTTTGCAAAACAGAACAGAAATGCTTTTCCTCACGCATAGGCAGAGAGTGAAAATACAACAGTGCTCGACAAGCTGTGTCTCAATCAGTTGCCGTGCCAGCACTTGCCCGTATTCGACTTTTTCGCCGTCGTTTGCTTTCTGTGACGCTGTTAAACAAAATGTTGAATGCTCTCGTGTCGACCTCTGGGATACATGCCAACCGAGTTCAGTCTTTAAGTACACATTGTACGCTTGTACATACAGAGGTAAAAATTTGTGCGGGACGTGCACCGATACTATAAGCTCCTATGGTGCAAGCAAACTTGCGACGAATATGTGCACAGCAACACCTTGATTGTGATCTTTGGTGCACATATAAAACAAAATAATACTCAGGCAACTTTAATGGATGTGTGCGATAGCTAACAGACTTTATCGAGCATTCTATGGGAAACTCAATTCCTGTGCACCGAATGGCGAGAGCGATGATCGCGTAGTCTTTTTTTTTTCTTCACAAATTTACATTAAAGATCGGTGCGCGCAGTCGCTATATCTGACTTTGAACGATCATTTACTCTCAAATTCGTGCATATGCGTAGCCAGGGGGTGGGGATGTCCCTGCCCTCCCGCTATTCTGGCATTTTCTTACGCATTCACATGTATCCTGTTATTCTTCCTGGTGATCCCAAAAATACATAAAACTTTCTCTTTAACATATGAACTGCCTTTACAACTTCATTCACATTTTGTAACAGTTGTAGTTCTTACCTGCATTTACCCTCTCCTGCTTGGGCTTATTGTTGCTCGAAGTATCGAATACATAAAAATAGATTTATTTAATAGCATGGATAGCAACCTTCTCTTATATGCCATCACTTTCCCCAATTTACAGATTCTTCACATCATGTTACAGTGCCCAGAACTCGAACACAGCAGGAAACACCATTTCCTATTAGCCCTACCGGCAGCAGTTTCCATTGCATCCCTCAATGTTCTTAGGCAGGGAGCCGTTTTTTAAACATGCATCACTGTTCGCATTCTTAAGAGACCTCAATACCTTTCATGTTTTGTTCCCAGGCGATCCGTTGCACGGCCTCTGAACAGAGGCCGATGCTGCTGTCTATGTATCACAAAGCACTTGCCTCTCAACTTTTGGGGCCAAAAGCTTGAAGGAGGCATTCGTGCTCTTTCCACATTCCAACATTTTAATAGCATTTCACATCTAGTTAATTCAACCCTCATCATTGATCCTCACTGCACACGTCACGTCACTCTCATAATTTTAATACTTATATGTTTTACCCGCCTTAGGGCGCGGAATTTTCGGCCCCTATACAGCCACGTAACATCATCATAGCTCACATCCCTTAAATAACCATCGTAGATCACGAACCATTGTTACCCTTTTATCGTTTTTTATGGCGCTCTTTGGCCAAGCATGGCCCTTGCGCCATTAAAACCCACATATCATCATCAATTTATAGATTTATGCCTGCGTAAACGGCAATATTGAAAGCGCAGTCGAAATTGTTTTAGGAACGATTGTTCGCAGGCTAGTTGGGGATGCATAACTTTGTAATAACAACAGCACGAACACGAGACCCGAAGACCAGGAAGGACACGGCGCAGAGTGCTAGCTTCAGCTAACAGTTTGTTTTGGTTCGGCTTGTATATTTATGAGAAACCCCATCGACATCAACAAGATATCACCAAAAAGAACCGAAGAATAAACAAAAACAACCAAAAACCCTCCAAAATCATGTGAGCCACCACGTCATCCGCTTAGAGATCAAGCATTCACTCCCTATCTAACGATAAAAATTCTTGTTCTTTCTTGGTTAGAAAACAGAAGGACCGCTAGCCCAAGTCATGCCCACCCTGTCAATTTCCCGAGCTTCAATGATTTCCCGTGCCACTTTATCCCGGCACCTGCGCACCACAGGGGTCCGCTCGAAGTGCGGATTACAGCCACAGTCACGGCAGTGCAACGCTTAGGGACCCGACATCAGTCTCGTCACGTTGTAATGGTGCTCCATGAGTCTATCGTTTAAGCACCGGCCCGTCTGGGCCATGTATCTTCTCCCGCAGGTCAGCGGAATGGAGTACACCACGTCATCCGCGCAATCCACAAATGGCAGGCGGTGTTGTTTCGTGCAACGTGGGAAAGGCTCATTAGCGTTTACTGCCTTATATAATCTAGACTATTTCTGAGGCACGGAAAAGACTATCGCGGACTCCCGCTTGATTACCCACCTTATTTAGGTTGTGGAAAACCATGTGGCAATATGGGATGACGGACACATTCCTCTATTCTTTCGCTGCGGTTTTGGCATCGGAATTTACAGGTTTCTTAAACTTCAGCAGCAGGCTTTCAGCCAATGTTGCCAGGATGGGCATAGGGTACCCAGCTTGTGTAAGGCGTTGCACGTGAGCACTGAGACTGCTCTCCATTCTATGAGTGCAAGACTTCAGTATTGCGCAGGACAAGGTTGACTGAACTATGGCTCACTTTACAAATTTGGAATGGGCCGATTTGAAAGGAAGGAGCGGTTTTTTCGCACGGGGCTGAAATTCCCAGCAAACATGATGCCCAGTCAAGTGTAAACCTAGATCAAGAAATTTTATAGAAGTGTGGACTGGCACTTCGTGAGTAACCACCAAAGGGTTCAATGTGCTCGAGAAAACTGACAAAATATGCGAAACATTCTTCGTAATATCATTTTCAGGGCAGGTAAGAAAACCAATAAACGTGATAAAAACAATAAAAGGGATAAAGTGGCTCGTGAAATAATTGAAGCTCGGGAAATTGACTGGGCGGGCTTGTCGCGTGTTAGCGCTCCTTCTATTTTGCTAACTATAACACAACAAAACTTTTGATAGGGAAGTGAATGTTTGATCTGGAAGTGGATTACGGGGTGGCTCACATGGTTTTGGAGGGTTTTCGGTTTTTTTTTGCTCATTCTTCGGTTCTTATAGATATCTTGTTGATGTCGACGAGGTTTCCCATGAATATGCAAGCCGAACAAAAAAAAAAAAAACTGTTAGTCGAAGTCAGCACTCAGTCCCGTGCTCTTCCTGGTCTTCGTGTATTGTGTTCGTGCTGTTACTCATACGAAGTTATTTACTGAAACTGAGAGGAAACAACGTACCTTAATTGAAATTAATGAGACCCCCAGAATGGGCCTTTGAGAGCTTGTCGCCTGTGTTATTAGGTTTAGAAAACTGATGAGGAAAAATGGCATTTGGTGCTTATTTCATTGCTAAGTTAACATTGCCTCGAGCACTTCGGCGGTTGTTTGAAACATAGCCACTAGAAAACCAGGCACGCAGTTCATTTTGCAGCTCTCGTCAGGTAAGCTTTTGAAGCCATGCTCCGTTTTTAGATTGTTGCAGCTCTGAAAGCACTAGTATAGTTTAATATGTACGTGTGAATGAATTAATTGTAGCATTTTAAGTGTCAAAACAACGATCTAACAATAATGCATGCCATAGTGGGGGGACAGTGGATTAATGTTGACCACTTGGGGCTGAGATGCGCAGTTCCCGAGAGTTATTACATTATGCTCCCCCATGGGAATGCGGCCGCGGTGAAAGAGTTCGAACCCATGACTTCAAGTTCAGCATCAAAATGTCAGCCACTGAGCCAGGGCGAATGATGCATCGGACTCGGTGATTGGAAGTTTTTTTTTAAATTCAAAAGCATTATATGCTTCACAAAGCAGAAAAATTGGCGTGCGTCCGGCGTCCTTCGGCGTTAACATACGATGGCATAAAAACTTGCGCGACCGAGGGATGACGTCGCGTGGGTTTTGGCACCCGGTTCGAAAACTGAGTCGACCCACCTTCAGAAGCAACTTCGCCCACTCCCAATATTGGCTTGTTACCAATTTCGGAACTTAAGTTGACGCACGTTCAAAACATATTTGCCCACTCCCGAAATTTTCTTCGCCCACCACCAGAATTTTCGTGGCACATCCTCAATGCGCAATTCGAGCGAAAGACCAAGTGATTACGTCCTGTGACAGTCACGTGACCAAGCAAGAACTTGTAAGTTGCAAGGTCACATGACGAAGTGATGACGTTATGTGGCCATTTCAAGCAACGGGCACGTCTAAATAATATATGGACGTTGATATAGCCGACATGCCATGACATCGCCAGCCGCACCAGTAACCTCCGTGTTTCCCTGTGTATTCAACGCTCTTGTCGGATTCAGTGCCCGCAAGGAGACTTAAGCGCCTTTGTAACTTCTTCTTTTTTTACAGTACAAACACAAAAGTCTGTATAGGAACGGCCAACACAGAAGAGCCCTCAAGGCCCGGTAGAATCATTGTGACAGCCCAACAATGCGCCCGGCGATGGTCGTGCCGTACGGTGACGCGGTGATTAAGAACTATGCAAATTATATGGCAGGGCCCAACTTCAAAAATTCATATCTCACTTGAAGGGGCTCTGCATGTAATTTTTTTCCGCCGAGTATCGCATTACAATACGCTCCTGGTGTTACCGCGAAGTGAATGCAAAAAGTAACTTTGAAAATTAACGCGGGCGAAGAAAACTTACTCAACTTACAAATTCAAATTAAAAGCAGACAACAGTATTTGGCACGCCCTTTCGCATTTCACTCACCCAATGGCGTGGCATGCTTGTTCCAATCAAAACATGGTTTACGTGCTGCGGTACCGGAACCTTTCTGCTCATTGTGGCCCTCATACCGCAAGCCGGCGCCGCACTTTCTGACGTCGTCGTTACACGGGGCCCTTTACGCTGACATCTGAAAACTATGACTTTAGCGGATAACGCAGCTAGGCTGAGTACAATGAAATGGGGAGTTTGCCATAGAGAAGTAAACTGTTTTGCCCTGATGCAGAAATACATTGCAGTACGGCATATTGAAGAAGAATGCGTTCTGTGTACGGCATAACAAATTTCGTTGCTGGGCTATTTGGTTCATAATCTTAAATACTGGATAGCACGGATCCGACACGGCACAGAGAAAGAACACTGATACACAGCTTCTTTCTGTGTGCCGTGTCGGATCCGTGCTATCCAGTATTTATGTTTGTGTAGGGCGTTAAAGCATGTAATGTATAGTATAACAAGGAGGTGGGAAAGGGAAGTGAGAGTGAGGAGGAGAGAAAGCAGGAGGCGAAACGGTAAAGCATCACATAGTCATGTATGGTATAGTATAGCAAGGGGTGGGAAAGGGTAGGGAGGGTGAGGAGGGCGATAAAGAAGAGGGAGGGTATAGCATGGAACAGTGGAGGCGAGTCAGGAGGGTTGGAGGTTGGAGACACTCAGGTGGTCAAACGGAGACGAGGTTCCTTCAGCGCTGAACCACGCCCATGTTCGCCTAGCTTTGCATCCCTTTGCATTTCATCGCTGAGGCTTCCCCTTAGCTCCGCTGTGCATTGGCCCTTACGACATTGTGGCACTTAAAGGCACGCATATATTGTAGAGTTACGCGAGATCAGATCCAAAAGAGCTAGCTGCTAGCCTTAGTTCGTATAACATTACAATTTGTTGCTATCGCATTCATTGCTTCGCCCTTGCGGCGAAACTGTGACTTTTTATAGAAGTTCCAAGAAGCACAAAACACGTTTCCATATTTAATGTCCTCATAGTAAGTATATCGCAAGCATGCGCAATATATTCCTTATTCCCAACCGACCAACACCCACACGATCGCTGTCAGAGATTGTTGACGTACGACGCTGCATTCAGTCAGCGCTGAAACTGATCTCAGGAACAAATTGGAATCTCAGACGCTTTGATTTCACCGGTTTCACTGGTGCTACAGTCATCATCAATAACATAGCGTTTTGGGCGTGTTGGTATGACATAATGTGGCGTATAGCGCAAGCGGAGTATTTGTCCGTGCCTTTTCTTGCGCTATAAACCTCATCATGTCATCATCAAGTCGTATGGTAAACAAACGTACAATACAAACAACATGTGTAATTTGTGGTGAAGGACTAAATGTAAGATAAGAACTACAGAAATATGATGTCCATAAACAGGTATATCTAATGCACGTTGGTTCCTATTTTTACTAGGGGCACCTCCGCGTAAAAATGACGACTGAGAGTCAATGAAAACCCCAGTTTTCGCAGGTTTGTCACGTTTATCTCTTTCACAAAGTACATGTGCTTGCATTGAGGGCGACGCATTTTTACGCGTCTAGAACAGTGTAACGTATTAAGAGGAGTAAAAAAAAAATTTAAGGCACTTTTCTCCGTAAACAAATTGTCATTTTGACAAAATTTCGTGAAAAATGACAGCACACAAAAACCATTTTTGTCCCACATTTGCTAATAAAAAGCTACTACGCATTAAAGAATGGTTATCAAACATTCTACAGGCGAACTATTGTTTTACTTCGCCAAAAAAATAAATTTCATTAACGTTTTTTTTACTGCAAATCGTGTTTCACACAGATCCGCGAACTTTCAAAGTGCGTCACATGAAGGAAAATATTGTTGCGGTAAAAACATTCTGGGAAAACTCTGTTCAAAATTTCGTGTAGTGACGATATTTTGTGAAGAAAATTTAAGATGGTCGCTAAAACGCCTGCAGCATCTGACATGAAATGAACTTATATTAAACTGGCTTGCATAAAAGTAAAAAAAAAAGTGTTTAAAATTTTATCGAAGGTTGCAGACGTGAGACAACCCGGAAATAATTCGCTTCAATCACTGTCGTGGCTTATCATTTTAGATTCTAAAGAAAGGTCACTAAAAATGCGGAGTTCACATGTACGCGTGTAAAAAAAAGGAATAAAACGCAGTTATTTATAATTTATGGGGTTTAACGTCCCAAAACCACCATATGATTATGAGAGACGCCGTAGTGGAGGACTCCGGAAATTTCGACCACCTGGGGTTCTTTAACGTGCACCTAAATATAAGTACACGGGCCTGAAGCATTTTCGCCTCCATCGAAAATGCAGCCGCGGCGGCCGAGATTCGATCCCACGACCTGCGGGTCAGCAGTCGAGCACCATAACCACTAGACCACCGTGGCGGGTAACGCAGTTATTAAGGATGAATAGTTGGATGCTATGAGTGTCCCCTTTGTAACGGGGCGGTGTCCTATGTGCCTCCAGAGTTCTTTTTTTTTTAGGGGCGAAGCTCCTTAGGGTGTGGGTCTGTCCCTCCTCTGTAGTTGTTGTAGTAGTAGTTGTAGTTGTAGTAGGTAGGTAGGTAGGTAGATAGTCCACGTATAGTGGAATGTACCCACTCCACGTGATAAAGATGACGATGACGCAGTATAGTGGAATGTACCCACTACACGTGATAACGATGACGATGACGCTGATGACCATGAAGTATAAGCGCGTTCCTCTGTAGTAGTAGTAGTAGTAGTAGTAGTAGTAGTAGTAGTTGTAGTAGTAGTAGGTAGGTAGCCACGTATAGTGGAATGTACCCACTCCACGTGATAAAGATGACGATGACGCAGTATAGTGGAATGTACCCACTACACGTGATAACGATGAAGTATAAGCGCGTTCCAGTATAGTGGAATTACAGCCACTGTAGTGGAATGTACCCACTACACGTGATAACGATGACGATGACGCTGATGACCATGAAGTATAAGCGGGTTCCAGACCACACATTCTCTTTCTGCCATGGATGAAAACGATCAGCTTCGCCCACTGATCATCATTCACTTCGTGGATATGACGTGATTTTTTTTCTTCTAGATTTCGACCTAATACCTTGCCTATACTCAAATTAATTTTTTTTTCTTCCTATTAAAGAAAAGAAACATAATGTCATATCGTAGCTTTCCGCGCTATTTTGTTTTTGTCCTTTCTCCCTAGTTTTCCGCCACAAATCCTCATACCGTCTTTTAGCTATCTCAGATACAGCCTTACAGATACATAGTCTGCAGCGCCTTCTTCCCACACCCGTCAAAATAACGGACAGTACATCATATTCATGATCCCGGCCAAACGAGCAGTCCAGTCTTGTGGTCCTGTCTTCCTTTCCACGCGTTCGCTCGCTTTGAAAACAAGCAACCCATTCGTAAATATACATAATAGCGCGCTGAGCACCTGTCTCGCAATTCTGGAGCAAATTTAAGGCGCAGAGCGCCAGGAACGTTCCCCAAGAAAACACTTTTACTTTTCGAGAGCGCGTACTCGTTTCACTCATACGTTGAAGGTAATCTATAACGGCTTCATCGTAAACAAGCTCGTTTCGCCGCTGAGCACATGTAGCATGCGCTCGAGATGGTCGTTTTTTTTTTTCCAGCTTTCTTTATGTGAGGGCTCCTCCGTTCTTCAAGCTAATAATAAACCCCGGCACTTCGCGTAGATTTTCATCATGCTTCTTGACAATGACGGTGCGCACACGTCGAGGTGGAATGGCTCGTAAGGTAAACAACATGTCGGGTGTTTGATTGGGCATTTCGCCGTTGCGCACCTCGATGACTTGCTGAACCTTGAATTGTTTCATTCCAGCGTTAAATGGATGAGAAGACGCTCGAGGGCGAATTAAACTTCTAGCATGTCCCGCTTGTAATTTACGCTGCGATTGCCATGGTAAACAACTCGAGTCATGTTTTGACAGTCCACTAAGGAAAGCGAAGCGATATGGTAATCTGCGCGCCCTGTCTGACCTTTCGCGTCTGCTATACCTGCGTCAAATGCGTGAGTGTTTTTCGTAAAAGAGAAGTTAATGGCCCTTGCTTCGCTTTTCTTTTTGAGCGAGTGGAGGAAAACTGAAGACGTGGCTCCTTTGTTTGCACTGATTATTTTATTGTCTCAAAGAAGGCACCCTTTCTGTCGAGCGGGGTTTAAATAATGAATACGAACCTTATTTATCGCGTTCAATATTACATATATAGCCGGATTTAGACGAGGTTTGAAAAACATTTTAGGTATGTATGTTTTATTGCATACATACCTGAAATGCAGAAGTTTTGTTCAGGGCTTCGTTAACTTGATAACTGGCCTCTAACAAAACCGATTAGTACAACAGGTGGTTCGGGTCGCGAAAGCGGGTCTTTAAGTAATAGAGGAAACAGCCAAGCAACGAGAACGTACGGCAACATTTTGTAGGTGACATCAATTTAGCTCAGAGTGTACCTGGAACATAATTCTGGGTTCAGGTTGGCTTAAAGTGGCCGTGCTGCACTTTTTGAACGCAGTCAAGAAACGGTATCTACCAGTAGTCGAGGCTCCCGTGAACACGTGAGCAAAATGTTATTGCCCTGAGCGCCGCGGGGAAATCGCAATTTCATGTCAATTTCTGCCAAAAATCGCCTGCTCTCCTCTCGGCAGACTACGCTGCATGCTGGACCGACTACGCATCATGCGGGACGCACACGGATATTGGCTAATTACATGGTCGCGAAAATAGCCTCTGGGTTACTTCTATTGCTCGATTTGAGTTCAATACATAACAAAATATGTGCGTCTCTACCTTCATAAACACCGAAGAGGCAGCTCATATTTGTCCTTCCGGTCTCGATCGACCGGTATATGCTTAATGTTTTGTTTTATCCTGCATTCATGCAAGGAGGCACCAGTGGTCGTACTCCCGTACTCTTTCCAAACACTTTACGTGCCTGAGTCTGTCACTTGTGTCGTTCTGAGCCTGCTAGGACAGTACTTACCGATGCCCAGGGCGTCATTAGACACTTTTAGCTGAGCGTTTGTGATCCGCTGCAGTGAAACTTGCGTAAGCTAGCGATTTACACACAAACGCGTAGAAGGAACTGTAATGCGCGTGCGCAGCACGATCGTGCGAGTAGCGGAACGTAGAACCCACCTCTAGCAGGCCCCTGGAAACTCAGCGCTAGTTTCGGTTTCAAGGAACATGCACGCTCATAGCGGTTGGCGGGCATCCTAAGATCTGGTTGATCGAAGTGAAGGTTGATGTGGATCTTCGCATTTATTTGCTTTCGCGAGTTTTTACAAATAAAGAAATTTGATTTCACTGTAAACAACTCTTATTTCGCTCATTTGTCTTGTTTTGTTTCTTATTTTGTGAATTTTGAATCAGGCGAAGCGCGGGAAGTGGTTGACTTAAATTCGTACCGCTTGCCTCAGGTCCTCCTTGCCACTAGCTCAGTGATATCACACGTTGGATCGCGCTCAGTTATCTTGCTCGGTTGGCGTGCCAAGTACGGGAAAGATAAAACAGAAAGTTGTCGCGTGCAGAGAACGGAGGCCGCAGTGAGCTACGCCGAGCAAGACAACCATGCATAAGACGAAGATGGCTAAACCGGGCGTCACATGTTTTTCGCAGCTCTGCGGTGTGTGAACCCGGGGATTTCCAGTTCCGCGTAGGTTTTTCAGGTTTCCCAGTGGCAACGGGTGAGCACATATTTGGACCCATTATTTCAGCAGTTATTAATTTTGCATGACTACAAGAGTAAACCCAGCTCTCTGTAAGCCTGACTGTACTGACATTAGCGCAGCGTCGCTAGACTAATTGGTCAAGACGACAGCCCACCCGGTGTTGGTAAAATACGTTTAATGAAAGGCTTGAATGGGTGTTGGCTCGGCTACATAGCTTTTCATCTTTTACTTTTGGCATGTAGCTCAAATGATGTGAAGCAATTTTAGGCTCCTTCCTGTTCATAAAATTCATGTAGCCAGTTTGAAGCTTTGTGGTTCTTCACTTCTAATACTGTCACTGAAATACATGTGATGGACTGAATGCTTCTAGAAATCGTGAGAGGAAATGTCGCTAGAGCCAACGTTTTGACAAGTGAACTTTTCTTCGTCAAGGCAACGCTGCTGCCCTGACGAAGACAATTCCAATTGCTGAAACATTGTTTTCAGCGAAGTTCTTTCTTGAAGAACTTCTCATCGCTTCAAGCCTCTCTGTTCCTCTGAATTTCTGCCTCGTTTGGTAGTCAAATTCTGTAAGAAAAATATGTGCGCCGTCATAACAAACGTGATTGAGTCAATCACGACGTGTCCTGCTCGTGATTGTTGATAATTTTCGCATTGGTTCGGATATTCTGGGTCCACTCTTTGCTCATTATGTCCATATTTCAGTTGGGAATTAAAGCTGCTTTTATAGATTGTCACTTGCACACTACGCGTACGTCTGTTTTTTTATACGAAACATGCAATAAAAAAATTAATTTTATTTGTGTCGATCGAGTTTTGTCTTACTGAGCCATCGGTCCGCTTAAGTTTCGCCGCTTCAGAACACACGAACTAAATTTTCAAAAATGTTAACGAAATTTTACGAATGGCCGCGTCGCCCAAGCGGCCACGGACCTGAAAGAGGGCACGAACACATCCCGCTTGCATGCGAAGTTGGAAAGGATAGCTTCCGCGGCAACCCTCCTCCTCTCAGTTTTGCGCACTTTCCCTCTATTTGGTGACCTCACCAGTGACGTCTTGAAAGAAATGTTCTGTTTGTGATTTATTTCTAGTTGGATGCCCGGCAGCCGCCAGTAGTAAAAGCGGCGCTGCCGCTGCGTATCAGCATGCGAGAGCGCGACACATGGGAGGTATAGGGAGTTTCCGCCCCCCTGCCTCTAGCTCCGCTTGTGAAGTCAATTGAGCGGAGCGGGAAGGTGCGTCCACTTGGTTTCACCATCGGTTTTAAGCCAAGATGACCGCGCCTCGACAAAACGCGCTTGTCAAGAACGTGCAATCTATGCAGTTCTCTGCACTGGCTCGGGCCGCTATATATGTGCCGAGAGGAGCGTAAGCGCCGCTAAGCTAAAAGTGTAATTCCAAAACCACCGGAACGTTTACCAGTGCTCCTACGCGCCTCACGAGCTACACGCCTTGGGAGGCACCACTTGGTGTATAGTTTGTTGACATTGTTTCAAAAATGTGCAATCTCAATTTGGAGAGCAAAGCCGGTCGTGTAAAGTGTCACAGTATAGTACACTACACACGACGTACCGCGGTCGCCACGGAGTGGCACCATGTGCCGCTCCGTTCCGGCACCGCGCTAGTCTGTACCTGAAGTAGCGGCCAACACGTTCAAAGACAAAAAACCTCCCCATCTCCCGCTTGAGGGAACCATGTGTGGATGCGAAGCAGCGGGGAGATGGTTAGCTTGAGCGGGAGCAACGTCGCCGCTCCCGTTTCGGGGCAGCTGCCCGAGCGCTCATCGCGGCGCTGCACAGGAGAGAGAATGAGGCGCGCGCGCTCCGTCATTTTCATACCGCCGAACTACCGTGGCGCCCCCCAGCGGAGTATGAAGCTGTCGCACCACCTGTCGTGCGCGCCGCTCCGTAGAGTTGAGGATTCCTAGAGGAGATAAAGGGGGGAGCGTAGGAGAGGAGAGAGAGGGGGGAGGGGACGCGCATGTGCTGTGGGGGTGTGGGCCGAGGGACGCGGGCGCCGCTCCGTAGAGTAGAGGATTCCTAGAGGAGAGAAAGGGGGGGAGCTTAGGAGAGGAGAGAGAGGGGGGTGTGGGACGCGGGACGCGGGAAGGAGGGACGGAAAAAGCCCCCGCAAGCACATGCAAGCAAGATCAAGGAATGGAGTCAACGCGGGCGACAGACACCACCGGTAGTGCGTGTTACTCTTTCCTTGCACCCACCACCTGCCTAGCCATTGCTAAGCAGCCACTCTGTGCTCTCGGCCATGACTTTGGTGACTGTGGTGGTGGTTGACGGCCTTATTGTACTACAGTGTTCTGGTTCGCATAGTGGGTGCTTCCCTACTTCATGAAAGTGACCGGACGCGGGAGGGACGCGGGAGGGAGGGACGGACAAAGCCCCGAGCATAAGATGCTTCGCATCTAAAAGAGAAAAGAAAATGCTGAAGATCATGACGCGCGCTGACGAATACTCCTTGCCCCCTTGCCATCTCCTCCTGTGTAGCTTCCAGCTCTCTCGTCGGGACGAAACACGATAGAAACACCTTGTAAAATTTGGTGGCTGGAGATTCTTGAGGTAATGTGCTCCAACAGGGAGGTCATTCTGTGAGCACGTCGAAATGTCTTGCAGGGACCCCTCAAGGACCTGTCTCCGATGAAATAGTGTTGGAATAGAAGCGAGGACGTTTTCATTAGTAAGGAGTATCAACACTGGTATACACTTACAGACCTCAATGAAAGGTCATCATAGCTTTAAACGAACTGCTTCATGCCATGACCTTTATCATATGCACACTTTGGGAAGCAAGGAACGAGAACAACAACAACAACAACGAGAAGAAAAAAAAGCGGTGGTATTGCGTTACACGAGGGCCTGGGAAAGGTCGATATGACGTATAGTAACGCAGCTACAATCTCGCACTTGACAGGTCCCTTCATAATGTAACCTTTTGGGCAGTCGCCAAACACTTGAAGACTCATGGACGCTCCACAGCTTCTTTTCAAATGGAATATAGAAAATGAAGAACCGCACCGGTGATCGAGGATCACAAATGTATTGCTACGAAGAGTGCTGATTTTCACTGTATAGCCGTAGAGAGCGGAACGTGGGCTGGTTCGACAGTGTTACCAAATAATCTCCACATGTGCTCCGCAGTTGCGTAGAGAGACGAGTGTAGCTCTTTCGCCGCGTCCTCTCTTTTGGAATCTTCTTTTCTGCGTCGCAACCACCGCTATGAATGGGACCTAAATTTGAGCACTGCGACTTCGGGTATTGTCCTTTAGCTGTCACCCCGCAGTTGCTAAGAAATCGATCTTTTTGAAGACAGTGCGTGGAAGGCTATGATTCTCCAGATTTGCCACCCACGCGGCCGACCTAAAGGGGGGGGGGGGGGGGTGCGACAATGTGCGAAGTGGACGCTGCTCTGCAGCCGGTGGTTCTTGCTTCCATGGTTAGCAACACGCCTGTTTTGTGATAGCTAGTGCACCAGCACAAACAAGCCTGTCATTCAGCTGTTTGTCCAATTGAAAATCGTTGCCCTTATTCCATGCGCACGCCCTACGGAGCTCGTGCCGAGAAGGAGAGCGATGATAAATTTCGACAAACAAAAGCGGCGTAGTATGGTGATTACATTGTGGATTACTAATGTAACAGTAACATACTACGTAATCGGCATGTTACGCCGCTTTTTGCAACACAAGAGTGCGTGCTGGAAGGAAGTAGAGCTTGTATGCATACACGCTGATGCTGTTCGCTGTACTATTGAAGCAGTGCTGACTCTGTCTAAATTGAATGAATGAATGAAGCAGGCACAGGCATGAGCGCTAAGTTTTACGACGAACTTACTGCAGGGGCATAGCAAGTAGTTAAAACAATTTTCGCAGGAAAAATCTGGAAAATCGCCTACATCTTGTTGTGAAATGGCAATAAAAAAGATAGCACAAGTTATGAGTAGATGAAGGAAGAAAGACAGTACCTTATTCATAAGGTTATAAGAAATTATCGCAAGAGCATCGTTTTTACATGAACATCTCACTACTTTTTATGCACTGGTACATGGAGTTTGATCCCGGCCGCGGCGGTCGCATTTTGATGATTGTGCGATTTCAGTGCAAGTAAAAAAAAAAAAAACCCCAGGTCGTCGAAATTATCCGGAGGCCTCCACTATGGAGTTTCTCATTGCCTGAGCCACTTTGCAGGTTAAATACCACGAAACATTATTTGATTGTTCGCTATTTTGCCATTTGGCACGCGATACTGGCTTTTTTTCCATTATTGAGCCGTGCTCCTGAACGGGCGTGCGTCACTGTGGCGCAAGAGGTGAAAGATGCGTGAATGTGGCACCGCATTCGCCACTGTATTTATTGGTTAGGCTGGCTGACATCACACCTACCTGCCTAGCAGAAGCCTTGGATGCGTTTCTAACACTGCGCCAATCACAGCGACGCTGCATGTCCATCCTATGTGCGATAAAACTCCTATAGCACGTATGTACCACTTAAATTGGGCAAGCCCCACTGCTGACTTATGGTCCACTAAAATGCAGACGGGAACACGAGGGCGGCAAAAATCAGTTAAGATTTCTGGGCAGACGTAACCAATAATTGAGAGAGACTTGAATGAACTGTCGGGATTAACCCAGAGGTAAACACCGGGGCCACACGTGTCAGCTTCGCTAGTTAACAATCTGTACGGAGCGCTTAGGCGGTGATTTTTAAACTCTTCTTTTCGTTCGCTGACTCACGCTCCCTCGGTTGGTTTTTCTCTTACGTCACTTCAAGACTAAAACGTTTTGAATACCTCACATCTATTGGCTCTAACTCGCTAGCGTTTGCTTCAGTTAATTTGGGTGATTTGGGTGCCTGGCCATAACGAAATGGACTTTGCGTGAGCGTGCTGATTCATTAACGAAGGCTAAGACCTTTTTAACGGAGAGGAGGATCCCCTCCTTTCTGGGCTGTTGCAAGGGAGCACAAAAGCCGACGTCACATGCTCGGGCGTGCATTTTTGGGGGGGTCACGCATATTAACAACAGCCCAGAGAGCACTATGGCGGCGCCCAGGGAGCCTTCAGTGAAAAGGTCTATGCTGCTAGATATAGAAAATTAACGATGCTGTGAGGGTGTTATAACTGCCAGCCTAGGCTTGCAGTCTGACTACCGCAAACTACAATTTTTCTGGAACCACAAATTATGCCCAATACTCCAACCGGAAGTCAAATAACAAGGTTACGCTGCCGCCCTGTCTACGCAGGCCTTGTTTGACCTCTTAGTGGATACAGTGCCGAGAACGGGAGACAATAGACGACTTTCTGCTTGCTTGCGCAACATTTTGCCGAGTAAGAAGAACGTTCCTAGAGGTCCCAATGAGAAAGCTTAGCTTTGGTATGAATGGCCGCATCCTGATTTTCTTTGGCGCTTCCACGTTGTGGTACTGCCACCGGAATGTTTGCTACGTGATCAAAAACTTCATACTTGAATCTAATTCTCTGCCTCCTCCTCCCCCCCCCCCTCCCTAAACAAATAATTTCGTCACTTGCTTCAGCCTAGTCAATACACCACTCCTCTTTGAAAACAGTACCATAAATAACACACTTTGACATAGTAAGACGTTTTTGTTTATTTCTAGACTTCTTTTTATTTATACAACCCGCCGAAAATCTTCACCGATTACCTATAGTGGGCAGGTGCCACATGCGTAGAGGAACAACAGAACAAAACAGCGTCAAAAAATATATATCGCTGCATATCCAACTCGCTTTGTTGGAATTTACTTACAGCGAAGCTCCTTGGCATCTTAGTCCTTCACTCAACGCTCAGGTGCGCATGACGCGACGTGTCTTCGTAGGCCTCATTTACCGCGCCTATCTGTAACGATGTGTGACGTGCACGACGTTGGCGATCATTTCTAACCGAACTTGTCTCGAAGGCCTTCCTTTGCTAGGCCTGACAGTAAAATATAGGCTGTAAGGAATTACAGACCGGTAGCTGACACCGAAAGTGAGAGTAAGATCGGAAGTGCATGTCCGAAAGTCACTTGACCGACAGGAGGAACGATAGAGCGAATGAATCAGGGGCTCCTTTCTTTGTTAGCCATAACTTAAAGGAGCACTGACACAAAAATTGTGCACCTTGTTTTTTTTTTTTTTGCAATAGGTAGCTTATGACCCACTCATCACGGCTGGAAATCTCGTTTGCGCGAGTGCGCGACGGTTATTTATTTAGAGACGTTTCTAGAGCACCCAGTCTCAGTTTCGGTTTCAAAGAGCACCGAGCTAGGCAGGAGCAGTTCCGGGGGGCAAGGTAAACACAGCTGGCCACGTGACCACGCAAAACTGTGACGTGCGCGCCACGCGTGAGAGCGTGCGCGAGCGGGCGCCGCACTGACAGCCAGCACAGCCAGCACAAGCAAAGCCGCAGGCACGGAGGAAGAAATCGCATGTAGCGCAAGTACAAGGCGCGCGTGCCAGCAACCAGCCAACACAAACTCGTGACGTAGGTTTGTTTACATTGCCCCTGCGTTCATGTCGGCGTCGCGAGGGGCTCCGCATCTCGCTCAGTCGCGCGGCGTGCACTTCAAAATTGATTTCAAATATGTTCCAAGCTATATTTGCCCTTGATATCTCGTAGTTGTTGTGTATGTCTCCACATAAATCTATCTCGCTCATTATCTCGCCTTGGAAATTTTGTGTCAGGGCTCCTTTAATTAAAAAAAAAACAGACAATGAAGCCAAGGGAAGCAAAGGGAATATTAATTTGTAGTTTTTAGCGGTAGCGTAGGAATTATGACATAAATAAATATGAATGAAAGTGGAAGAAAAATCAACTTGCCGCTGGTACAGATCGAACATAAACCCTCGGAGTCCGATGATTTACCAATTGAGATACAGTGGCTGTCATTTTACCATCCACTTTATTGGGTATTTCTTTGTGTTTAATCCCGGGAGTGTTAGCCAGTGCCATTCGTAGTCTTGACGGCGAGTGTGGACATTTTTTATTTTTTTTTTTTGCCAGCTGGCGTCCCGTAGAACGTGAACTTTATACGACCTGGCAGCTGACCAATAAACCCTCACATGCTACCCTAAGGCATCAAGTCTGCCGAGACGAGATTCTCGTTATGAAAAAATGATTGTGGGAATGAATCAAGGGAAAGGAATCGAAGTAGATTTTTCATCCACTTTAATTCCTTTCCATTCATGTCATAATTCCCACAGATAAAAACGACAACTTAATTTCCTTTTTGCCTCCATTGGCTTTATTGTCCGTTGGCTTAATTAGGTTGACTGACTGGAAGGGGCATACGGAAGTTGGTTATGACCCGGAAATCATGTGACTGAAGTGGAAAATGACATCAAAAGTGGAGAAGGAGGTTCAATGAAAATCAAAGATTCTCTTCATTCAACCCGAATATGCTGATTTAGTTACGCAACCATTTTTCAAAGGTGGGGTTTATTTGGCAACACCGGCAGTCACTGTCAGGGTAAAAGAAAAAAAAAACAAAAAAAAAAAACAAACCGGAGAGATTCACAAGAATATGCGTCGTACTTTCCTTCCACAGCCATCAGCCACACTTCCCTCGACAAGCGTACGTCGTACGCCGCCTTCGTCCTCGAGGCATCTCTGCGTCGTGGTCGCATTTGTCATCCAATTTGACGTTTTCATTGTGACATAAGCATTAAATGGATTGAGATTAAACTTAGAACGTTTGCGGTGGATAAACAAACACGCTGCGCGAGGTTGCGGCACCGAGTATAAGGTTTACTTCACACCGACGTATAGGATAGGATCTGGATGTATGCAGGTCCGATCCATTGTAACAGAATGACAAGGAAAAAAATTGTTTGTTACAGGTTAAAAGAAACGCATGTGCTTGAGACGTTATAAATATTGCTGCGCCAAAAATACCAAGAAGGCCCGTTGCTTCTGTACAGAGCACACCAGCACGTCTGTATACGTTCGACGAGGCGGCCTCTGAGCACATTCTTGCGCTCTTTTTTCTTTTTTTTTTCTTAACTCGCGCGGAAGCACGCTTCCTTGGCAATGCAATGCCTTAGCGATAAAAATGTATCACAACATTGCGAGCTTCCAGGCTGCTAGCGTATTTTTGCTTCTAAAAAGAACCGAAACAAAATAGTTGAAAACGGTAGATCAGGCTCTTCTCCGGCAGCCAAGGTCTCTAGAGCGCATTGGGGGGGAAAAAAAAAAAGAGTAATCTTTACTCGAAAAGCTTAACCCTTTCTTCCATTTTTCTTTCTTTATATATTTCTTCCAGTCGCGTGCTCGCGAGCGTGCTTCCGAATCCGAGTGGCTGCCTGCACTGGCTGTTACGGCTTCGGAGAGCACACGCTTATTTGCAGGCATGATGACACACATTTTCCGACGCAGGCTTCCCTCCTGGGATTGACTGCCGTCGTCGGAGTCACAACCAGAAAAATGGGTGTTCCTGGGGATTTTTTTTTCTCACTCCCCCTTTCCCTTGTTCTTCGCATTCGAGCAGAACAGCGACAAAAGCCGGATGAAGAGGGCGAGCGCCCCCCTCCGAGCGCAAGCACGCCGATGGCGTTTTCAAGCGTCTCTCGAGCCGCTCGTAATCTGCAGCCTCGGCTGTACTTCACCACTGCTCGTGTACGGCGCTGCTTTGACGGCGTGCCATGCTCCCGCGGCGTCATCTCCGCTGCCGGCTACTATCAGCGCTTTGTTTCATGCTCGCTGCGTTGCAGCCACTTATTTCGTTCTCTTTTCCGCTTACTCCTTCCTTCTTTCATTCTGTGTTCCCTTTCCGGAAGGCCACGCCACCGTCTTTATCTTTCGTTTTTTTTTTTTTTCCTTTTCTTTGCGGCATGGTGTAACGCACCGGCTCGGGAAAAGATGCTGTTAAAGCTGTAGGAAGGGGTCTGTATGAGCTTCTCTGCTCTCTCCACCGCACGGACGCCTAGAATCACAAAGGCCGACGATGCTGAAGGCAAATTCACAAGAGGGACAAATAAATGCTCACCTTGCGAAGCGATTTGTAAAATGCTATCGGCGATAGATTTCGCACTTGTTCAATTGTTCGGAGACCTCTCTTTCCATTTTGTGCGAATGCTGCCTTCTCCATTTATTATATATATATATATATATATATATATATATATATATATATATATATATATATATATATATATATATATATATATATATATATATATATATATATATATATATATATATATATCATTCAGTGTGGTCATTCGCTTCATCTTTTCCACGTTTACGTTTGCTTCAGTCTGCGATGTCTCAGATGGCCCTTTTCTGTTTTCCGGATTCCCTTCCTGCTACTTTTTGACCACCGGAGTCGCGTTGTGAATCATTGTTTCGATTGTAGAACGGATCACTTCCGTCCAAAACATTCATTGATTCGATGTTTACTCGTTGCCCGTCCCGTTGCTTCCTACCACCCAGATATTGGAAACCCTGGGCGAACCAGAGGGCACATATTTTCAATGCGCAGTACGAGAAAAAGAAGTAAACGAGAGTGAATGGCTTCAAGACATAGCGTCGCCGGTTGGCTCTCGTGCATTCTTTATGTAGTTGGTAGGACTAAGGCCCGTATTCACAGACCAACCTCAACCTTATTTTATGTTTTTCTTAAGTTTCTGTACACTCTACGTGCGTCGTAAGGACACACAAATGGTAACATGGTAAAACATAACTACAAGATTTATTTGTTAATACAGACCAACTTTGTTTATAAAACGTACTATAGGCACAAAATGGATAAGAAAAACACGAGATAAGGATAATGTTGGTTCATAAATACATGCCGAAGAGCATACGTTAGCTGCTCCAAGAATAGTTTCCCATGTAGTCGTATCACGGCTGTACCGCGCTAACAATTATTTGGAACGTCATTCTACTTTACACAGCATCATGAATATCTCTTCAAGGCATTTATCGAAGCAACTGCTCAATGTACTACGTATAACGAAAGCAAAAAAAAAAAAAAAAAAAAAAAAAAAAAAAAAAAAAAAAAAAAAAAACAAGCATCTCCACGAAGTGAATCATGACGAGCGGGCAAAGCTCTGGGTATCGTATCGGTGTATAACCGTACGTCACCCGAGCGTTGCCCCATATAATGTAAATTGAGTGACAAAGTGTATATAGAAATGTAAATTTATTTCGCCTTCCAGTCATCTTAGGCAATTCAAGGAGGATTTAGAAAATTGCTGGAGTGGAGAATCTGCCTCCAAAGTGAATCCAAGAACCTGCCATTTTACCGGTGGCAAGATACCATTTTAATATGGGTAATTCGTTGTGACATATAGTACTCGACGTGCGCCTTTGTGTTACAGGTTTACTTGAGAAGCCTCAACATCTAGACATATTTTAGTAGACATCAACTCATCAATACTCTTCTCGATAGGTTATTTTCGACCGGAATAGCGATCTCTTACCTTATAATTAGCCTATGTCTACGTTGAACGTCTATTGTAAAACTCTTTTTTGTGTCTCACGTATGTTTCGACTATAGCAATGGTTCTATACCGTGACCACAACGGAAGACAAGGCTAAGTCCTAAGGAGCTTCGCCCCTAAAAGTAGAATGTACTTTGCTAGGCAAAACGTTTTAAAATGAATGCTGATGTTGAGCAGTACTGCTTACCGATGTTGAGGTACCATTGCTGCACACAAATTATTCCGGGCACTTTGAGTTCCAAGCAAGCACTTCTATCACATCGTCTTTTCGAACCGATTTGACTACTCCGCGGAGTATTATATATCTGGGCGAGAAGTGAGCAAAGCACAATAAGACCGATAATTTCAAAACTAAGAGACAGGAGCTCTCTACTGAGAAGTTTTAAAGGCACCGACAACTGGCCGGAACGTGTGATTAGATCCTCGTAGAAATGAAAAGACCGTGAAATATAGTGACAGATTCCAGCAACCTTTTCGCGTTGTGAGTAGGATTTATATTTTTAAATCGTGTTTAAAAGTAGCTAGAAACCGGTATGTCGCGCAGTCTAGCGGAAAAGCCTTGAAGCTGGATTATGGAGTCGATGACTTTGCTGTACGCAGTCACGTAGTCTGATGCTGTCCACAATGTTGGAGTATGCATATTATTATAAGTCCGCCACGGTGGATCAGTGGCTAAGGTGCTCTGCTGCTGACCCGAAGGTCGCGGGTTCGATCCTGGCCGCGGCGGCAGCATTTCGGTGGAGGCGCAATGGTAGAGGCCCGTGTACTGTGCGATGTCAGTGCACATTAAAGGACACCAGATGGTCAAAATTCCCAGAGCCCTCCACTACGGCGTCTCTCACAATCATATCGTGGTTTTGGGACGTAAAACCCCAGATATTATTATTATTATTATTATAACATTATCTATCCTCGCTCTATTCTGTGCTGCTTACGAGGTTAAAGAAGTTGCGGTGAGAAACGGCGCTGCCTTCGCGGCAGCCAGTGGCCCATATAGAGCCGCGGCGCATGCGCACGGAGTGCACGCATGCGCAGTAAAGCACTGTGCTCCAACATCAACCGCTCTTGCGCTCACTGTTTGCAGCATGTGTTGTCACGTGTGTATACGTCTTCAAATTCGCCGCAGATAGAAAAAAAAAATATGATTACAAGTGTTTCACAGCATTTTACACGTTGCAATTCCGTGACCAGATACTCAGACCAGTAAGCTTTCCGTTGCGTTAAAGAAAATAAGTACCATAACAATTGGTGGTCGGTCCCTTTGAGATAGTGCGTGAGCATTACTTGCAAATGTATCACTTAGCTAACGTATCGCAACACTAGCCGACATTAGCAATTATTTAGCCAACACCAGCTGACGTTACATATAATTTAGTCAGCATTAGCTGAAAAAAAATGGCACACTAAAATTAAACACTGTCAGCTCAAACGGGTAAAGTATTCGTTGAGAAATCTATGGTTGTTAATGTCACCATAGTAGCTTCATTAGCAGATCTGAAGATGGAGTTCAAAGTTTCATGTTTTTGGATTTTGCGCCGCTACCTCAGCACCTGAATGTCATTGTCACGTGCTGGATTTCAAAGTTCTTTCTCGTACTTTGACAACACTGGCTCTATGAAACTTCCCCAATCTTGCAATATTAAGTCTGTGACGCCCTTGGAACGCAATATAATTACTTTTTAGCGATAAGGACAGAGACACACAAATCAAGGACAGAGAGGAAGGTTAACCGGTATTGAAATATCTTGTTCACTAGCCTACACTTGGGGGGGGAGGGGCAATATAGATGCATAGGAGAGCGGTGATAAAAAGGCACGTGTGCAAAAAACAAAATGACATTAAAAAAGGATAAAGAATTCTTTAGGGCCCTAGCTGAGAAGCTCAAAATCTATGATGTCACCTTAAGACGAACCTTAAGGCGAACCTTAAGACGGCGTTGCCATCTGTATTTTACTAGTGCACATTTGTGACTTACCAAGCCCCTCCTCGCGGTTCTTCTACCTTATTCAAGGGCACCCTATATTATAGTTCTTGATTCTTGTCGGCAGCGAACAAAGCCTTTTCAGAGAGCAAGGCTTGGACAACACCGTGCAAAATTTCAGTGTTCTGACTTAATGCATTTACGTTGTTTTCAAACTCCTTAACATCAAGTCTACAAGACGGCCTCCTTAAGAAAACGTCGCAGAGGGCATTGTTAGCCAAACGATCAGTCGCTTTGCTGAGTGTCGATTCAATTTCCTCTACTTGTTTGGCGAGCTCGGTCATCGTAGGCACGTATTAGCAGTTCACTCGCACGGACTAACATAAACACTGAAGACAGCAGCAGTGACAACGCACTGCCAAGTAGGCGTAACTTGGAAGATAGTACTGTTACGGACAAAATTTTGGGGACTAATTGGTGCTGCAAATAATTTTTTACTTTGCAGCGTGTATGTTGGTTGAAACCGAGTTGTCCAGCCTAAGTCCGTATGTTTGATTAATGCAACTCAAGCAATTCTACTCTGTGGAGTTGAGCCAGAGGAAGCTTTCTACCTCTCTCTATGTCTCTCTTCTTTTTTTCTGATCCTATGGTCCCGAAACTTTTGCTCGCGACTGTAAATATAGCATGACTAACCTGCACAGAGGACAGGTGTTTACGTGGTGATGTGAGTGTTGTGCTGCTGCTGCAGCTAACGAAACCTTGTCGGTGTCTGTAGCTCTATAAAGTTACCCCCCAGGAAAGCTATCGACACGCAGCGGGATCTCACGAAGCCTCCTTTGGCTTGCTCGGGTCAGACACGTATAGATTGCTCCGCAACGATTCAATTCGATATTCGCTCAAGAGTATGCGCGGAATAATGCGCACGTTTGGCTGCAGCTGCTGCTCAGGCAACGGAGAATTCCGCCCAGTTTTCTGGATTTAAAAAAGATAAAAGCATGTGAGGACACTGACGCGTCTGAACGATTAAGATGAAGAGTTTGTGCCAAGCGCAAAGGGGATCCTTCCTACGCACATGCACGTATTGTGGCGTCTTGCGTTGACTATGCGCGGACAGGCACTTTTGGAACAAGCGCATTGTGCACCGGAAATAACTTTCATAAATCGAAGAGCTTTATACTATGCTTCGAAGCGTCACAATATTGTTTGACCATGTCACGCAACAAAAACAGATTTGCCTTCCCATTACCAAACTGTGTTTACGTTTATACAACACACTGAAAACGTAACGGCATTCGTAAGCGCGGCCGCCATTGTTAGTGTTACGAGAAACCGTGCTTCTGAACTCACTGCTTTCCTTAGTTCCCTTCTTGAGGACACCATTTTTTTTTATTTTACCCTCGCATGTGGGCTTTAGGTTTATGTAGGTAACAGTATGGCGAACTGACCTGAGAGCCGAAGTTGGAGCCGAAGCAAGGCTAGAACGTAATAGTTCGGACCGACCTCTCAGCCTTTCGCTTATAGTAAATCTCACGCTGGCTAATGCATTACTGACCGATATACTTTTTCCAGACACACGAACGTTCCTGCAGACATTATGACAGCACTGCTCTGATATTTTTTGTCTCACTCTTTTCGGATCTATATAGGGCTCTGACTCCTTTATGCTGCGACGCTATTGTGCGCGTCCTGTGCCGATACCATACCACCCGGCCGTTCGTCGACAGTCAAGGACCGTTATTACACGCGCAGCTACTGTTCTCATAACTTGAGTCGACAAAGGGCGAGCGCTGGCACAACGCGAAATTCAGAGACGACGACGATGAGTATGGAAGAGAAGGCCCGAGGTGTACGAAAACAAAAAAGAAAGAAGGAAAATGCGCTGCTCGCACGCAGTCGCCCCCCGGCAGAATTCGAAACAGGCGCAGAGGTGCCGCTGCACTCCACGCCAGAAGATGCCAGGGTACGCGAGCTGAAGACACCAAGTGAAATTCCCAGCGTTCCGAAGTCGTTTATCACTTCGCGCGCTACAGCGCCGAGTCCTCCGCTGCCTGGTGGCGTCCGAGAGAGCGAGAGAGCCCTGATCCTCGGGAGTGATCGGACATCATTTATTAAGCTGACAGACCCGCATCTCTATTACACGGGGCGCACAACAAACACACCGAAAAAGAGGGCGAGGCAAAAGGGCTAAGCGCTATCGACGCTTACGTACATGCCGCCTTTTCTTTTTTTCCCCCCTCGCTTCTCCCGTTCTTGCAGTAAGAGAGACTAGAGGTGTCCTTCTGCGCGTGTATAGAGTTTCGCTTGCTTCTCAAAGTCGCGCTGGCGTCGCCGACAGCCGATCCAAGCTATCGCGTGTTATTCAGCTCTGGCGCCGAAGGCTTTCGGAATTTGCGGCCCCGTTGCGAAAGCGAGACATGTGTACCTTCGCTCTCGATCGAAACATTACGGCTGGTCCAATTTTAACAAGGGTCGTCGTTAAGTGGGCCGGGGCCAGACGTTTTAAGCGATTGCTGCAAGAGATGGTTATTTATCACTTCGGAGGCCGATAAGCAGCCGAACGGCGGCGCTGCGCGCGGCTGTCACCAGAACGAGTGCCGACTATAATAGCCGATTCATCAGGAGAAGCGGCATTGAGCCCAAGTATTGATATAGTTGAATGTTTTAGCCCGTGCTCGTGTACTCTCCGTTCTGGAGATATTTGTTTTTGTCAAGAAAATAAGCCTGTTTCTCCTTCCCTGCAGGGAGGGTTGGCATAATAAATGATAGGATTTTTTCTTATTCTGCATTAAGTATTCAAGGGCCAAGATAGATTAACATTTTCAGTTAGTAAGGCGTACCTTGCCAGTCCACGCTTTTCTACACTGTTAGCGGTATTGTATATCTCGATATATTTTTTTTTACATACGTGCGCTACATTTAAGACACGTTAAGAACACAAAGAAATAATACGCAGAAGACATAAAAAGAATACATAGAAATGAGGAAAAAATACAAGACGGTGCTTATATCACAGGACCGTGAGTGAGTAGATAAAGGCCCCAAAAATACATACGAAAGTCATGTAACTATGCATTACACAGACGTACTTATACCCTGTCCGGCACACGAATTCTGGTGACATAAAAGAACATCAGTCAGATCACAAAGACACGAGGTAAATAAACCACATAAGTCACAGATCAATAGAGATAAAACAGTAACAGCGTACAAATGCAGCTGAGACATTGTGCTTGCATTCACGTGCTTATTTAGTTAAAGGCGCACTGACATCAAATTTACGCATGTGGATTTTTTTGCATCCGCGAGTAGCTATCGACCCCCAAGTAACGATTCTCGACTCAAAATGCAGCGGAGGGACGAATAAGTACCAGTAATGTTGATTAATATATCCGGTATCGAACGCGATTCAAAACGGGAGGAAAACCCGCCAAATTGTAGTGCTGGTAGCGCTACCTCGCGGCCACGTCGGGGCCGCTCCCCAGCTGATCCCGCTGCCACAAAAAAAGGTGACGTCACGTCCAGCTGACATCGCTGACATTTCGTCTGCTAGGAGCACACGTGCAGCCATGTCTTTGTCGTCAACATCGTCGTCCTCGCCGTACGAAGTCAACCCACTGGCTGCGTTGAGGTTCGAGGCTTGGAAATGCATGAAAGGACACGCACTTTCCGCTTTTTCCGCGCCTCGACGGGCAGGTTCGCACTACGCAGCGGCTCCCCGACATCCTGGCACGTACTGTGTCACTCCGAATGATCGCACTCGCACTCGCACACGACAAATCAGTCGATGCGACACAATGTACCGCACGTACAGATCAACACAGCAAGGAGAGCCACTACTGAGACCATCGCCGGGCGTCGGCGCCACAATAAACACACTCAGACCGTCGACGTCATTGTTACTAGCGTATCAGTAGCGTACTTCACAAGTGTGATTCTATCACACCTCACACGTATCACTAGTGTCGATGTCGCAGGGCATTCAGTTTTCCGTTGAGCGTTCATACGCTGTTTGCCCTCGAAATAAAATAACTTCCACGTGACGGACGGCATTCAAATTTGGCCAAGAAGACCTATGCATACCGAGCAATCGAATGAAGGACACATCTCGACTTTAAATTTAATGTCAGTGCTCCTTTAAAAAATATAAAAACTCCCCATCTCCCGCTAAAGGGAACCATGTGTGTATGCGAAGTAGCGGGGAGATAATTAGCTTGAGCGGGAGGAACGTCGCCGCTCTCATTTCACGGCAGCCGTCCGGGCGCTCATCGCGGCATTGCACAGGAGAGAGAATGAGGCGCGCGCGCTCCGTCATTTTTATACCGACGTATACCGTGGCACCCCCCAGCGGAGTATGCAGCTGTCACACCACCTGTCGTGCGCGCCGCTCCGTAGAGGATTCCTAGAGGAGTGAACGGGGGGGGACCGTAGGAGAGGAGACGTGCATGCACTGTGGGGGGTGTGGGACGCGGGAGCCGCTCCGTGGAGTCGAGGATTCCTAGAGGAGACAGGGGGAGAGGACGCGCATGCGCTGTGGGGATGTGGGACGCCGGAGCCGCTCCGTAGAGTAGAGGATACCTAGAGGAGAGAGGGGGAGAGGACGCGCATGCGCTGTGGGACGCCGGAGCCGCTCCGTTGAGTGGATGATTCCTAGAGTAGAGAAAGGGGGTGAGGGTAGCAGATGATAGGGGGAGGGGACGTGTATGCGCTGTGGGACGCGGGGGGCCGCTCCGTAGAGTAGAGGATTCCTAGAGGAGAGAAAGGGGGTGAGCGAAGGAGAGAGAGATGGGGAGTGCATGCGCTGTGGTGGTGTGGGACGGACTAAGCCCCCTCCAAACACATGCAAGCAAGATCAAGGAATGGGGTCAACCTGGGCGACAGACACCACCTGCCTAGCCATTGCTAAGCAGCCTCTCTGTGCTCTCGGCCATGACTCAAGGAATGGGGTCAACCTGGGCGACAGACACCACCTGCCTAGCCATTGCTAAGCAGCCTTTCTGTGCTCTCGGCCATGACTCTCATGACTGTGATAGGGTTGACGGCCTTCATATTACTACAGTGTTCTGGTTCACCTAATGGGTGCTTCCCCACTTCATGAAAGTGGCCGGACGCGGGACGCGGGACGGGGGGACGGGGGGAGGGACGGACAGAGCCCCGAGCATAAGATGGTTCGCATCTAAAATCACAGCATATCCGCGGAGTGAATGATGATGAGTGGGCGAAGCTCCGGAGGTACATCATCGAAGACGTGATGGTGGTTGGTTGCATGTGGTCAAACGATATGCATGTGAGACCATATCGCGATGCCATGTGTTGTATGGCATCCCGATCGTCATCGTCATCAGCGTCATCGTTATGACGCATAGTGGGTACATTCCATGTGGTGTGCCGTGATGGCAGCGTCATCGTCATCACACAGGGAGATACTGCTGGTTACGCAGGTGGCTACTACGTACTACAAACAACAAGGGACGTACGACCCGATGCCATGTGTTGTATAGCATTGCGATCGTCATCGTCATCACGGCACAACACATTCCATGTGGTGTGCCGTGATGGCAGCGTCATCGTCATCACGCAGGTGGCTACTACTACAAACATGGGACGCACGACCCACGGCATAAGGAGCTTCGCCCCTAAAAATGTTTTGCTGTTTTAGGTACACGGGCCTCTACCATTTCGCCTCCATCGAAATGCGACCGCCGCGGCCGGGATCGAACCCGCGACTTTCGGGTCAGCAGCCGAGCACCCTAACCGCTATACCACAGCGGCGGACGGCTTTGGGGCGTTAAACCCCAGATATTATCATTATTATTATTATTATTATTATTATTATTATTATTATTATTATTATTATTTTGCTGTGGTCTGACTTTCCGTTTCCCGGCCACAAGTTGGGCCAAATAAAGAGTTTCATCTTGGACACGCCGCCTGCTGACTTCGTCCCCGTCACAACCACGTGACAATATCATTGCGTCAGGATGGACGCTGGTTTAGCTTCGCAGATTATTTCCCCTTGTTCCCTTTAAAATTACTCTCGACCTTTCTTCTCCCTTGCCTACCCGCAACTATTAGCAGATGCACGCGGGAATTTCGATTGACTGTAGTTAACGTAATAACTGCTAAATCAAACCTACTAGTACGAAGGATTATGAAAATTGGAGCAAAACACGAGCTACTATGAAACACATAAACGTATTATGCCAAACTTTGTAGTAGAAGAAAGCTCTGTGAAGTTGCCTGCAGTAGCGGCGTAGCAGCTGTGGCGTTTCGCTGGCTGAGTGCGCGGGCTCGTTACTCGGCCACAGCAACCGCATGTCAATGGAGGCGATATGCAAACGTGCGTCTACTCAGATTTATAGAAGCACATTAAAGAACATCAGATAGTCAAAATTAATCCTGGGTTTTACGTCCCAAAATCAATATACGATTATGAGAGACGCCGTAGTGGAGGGCTTCCGGAAATTTTGACAATCTGGTGTTCTTTAACGTGCACTGACATCGCACAGTACACGGGCCTCTACCATTTTGCCTCCATCAAAATGCGACCGCCGCCGCCGGGATCGAACCCGTGACCTTCGGGTCAGCAGCCGAGCACCATGTCCACTGATCCGCCGCGGCGGACAAGTTCCAGAACTAACTCAAATGTTCGCGTTGAGCACGTAATCTGATCAAAAGCTTCTAAGATTATCTAGATAGTTCCCAAGTTCCCCATCATTCGGGCACGCTTTCCGCAAGGCAGCAGTTACATTGTAAAGGGGTCGCAACATGAAAATAGAAAGAAAAGGAGCACGTGTGTCAATACTGACACTGACTTTTTTTTTTCATTACGCAATGTGCCGCGGATACTTAATTAGGCATTGAAGGTAATGCCCGCGAAGTCTCGAATAATCGAATTAGACGAATGCTTGCACGTTACGAATGGGACTGACTTTCCATTGGGAAACTGAGTAACCGAGTAATTCGGCCGTGTGGCGTGATGATGGAATGCATAAATTTAATGGCGAAGCCCGGCAGATAGAAGGCTGCTAACAGTAGAAATAATCTGTGGTCCCCGTGGTCTGACTTTTATAGAGAATCTGAGTACCATGCCTTAAATGTTTATTGCGCGCGTTCCACACTGTTTCTGCTTTCAATGTGCACAGGAATATCCCGATTAGACGCACCCTCTCTCCCCCACTTTTTTTTTTTGTTACGGCAATGGAAGCCCACTGTTGGTTCATTTCGTAGAAAACGAGGACATTCTTTGTCCTCGTTTCAAAAGAAAAAGTGATTGGCTAGCCTCATTACACTTTCCCCAGTCGTCATTAGCTCAAAAAGTAAAAAAAAAAAAAAAAAGAAAATGGAGAAGGAAAGATGGCAACGCAATAATGGCATGGACTATATCTGAACGCCAAGCTGGAAGCCGCTGCTCTGTGTGCCTTGAGTGGAAAACCTTGTTAGCTGGGGTAGTTACAGCTTTCCGTCAACGTCGGTATTGCTGCTCGTCTGAGTGGAGTGTGTTTGCTCAAGGGTGCCTCATAAATTGCGGACGATGAGTCAGGAAATAACAAACAGAAAAAAAAGAGCCCTACTGCTGCAGTCGTACACAGTAATCTTATTGACAGCCGAGTGAAAGAGGCGCTAACGCAAATATGGCGCGTAAAAATTGTTCGAAGAGCAACGTTATTTTTGTTGAACAGGATAACGCCGGCGTGAAGGAAAGGCATGAAAAAAAAAAGTACATTACCACCGGACAGTTGCATTGATGGTCGCGTCGGTGCTTCCAACGTCAGTAAATATTTATTCGAAGGAAGAAGGAAGGAAAGGAATGAAAGGCAGGGAGGTCAAGCCGACGCACGTCTGGTTTGCTACCCTGCACTGGGGGGGGAAGGGATTAAAAGAAGGAAAGAACGAAGAGGGAAGAAAGCACCGTCAGGGTACACGTGCGCTTGTCCATTGCACGCCTACAAGCGGCCGCTTAACCCGGTCGATTTTAAAAGCAGTAGCAATGCCCGTGTCGCTTTGCTGGCCTGCGAAGCGGGCAGCGTTTCGTGAACTGGAGAGCTTCGATGTCTTAAGACAGTGTGTCGACAGGAAAGGTCGTATGAGCGCTTCAGCTTTTGCACGTTGAGTTTAAATGTGTATAGTCTCTTTATGGAACAAATAAGCGGTCACTAGCATCTCAACAAGAACACCTAGTTGGCAACGCAAAACAAGTACAGAATCACGAAGGAATATCTTGACTCTGTTCCTTCGTGTTTCTGCCTGCTTCGCTTAACCGTCTATAATGCCAACATTCTCAATTCAATATCATTAAATTGGCACACCGATTTGCAGACCAGTATTCATAAGTAACGAGGCACGATTCAAGGTAATTCAGTGCCTTGAAGGGACAATACTGTTAGCGCAGAAATACTTTGATAAAAAAAAAATAGCCTGATATGCCTAGTATCCGGATGTCGAGGTAAATGTACGTAAAAAAGTTCCGAAAAATAGTACAGACAGCCAGGCCCGTAGCCAGAAATTTTTTTCAAGGGGGTGGGTGGGTGGGGGGTGGGGCGGCACCTGTTAAAAACCTTGAAAACCACCCATTTTCATTATTTATTCTCGGTAAAACACCCCACTTCATCCGAATTTCGATAAGGGGGGGGGGGGGGGCACGTTTCGACGCATACACTGCGCTGTTTGCTGCGTGTCTCCTCTAAGCGCTGGTTCTCCATAATCTGAACTATGTAACACCGACTGGCCCATTTCGCTACAGTGCCGCCTCCTAGTCGCATAGTCGCAGAAAATCTACCATTTACATGACTAATCTAGTCATCAATACGACGCACGAGGAGCCGCAACTTCTGCGGCCATCAATGTTGTCAGGCGAGATAACTTGAACACCGCCAAAACACACGTTGTCTCGCTTGAAGGACTACGATACAGCTGCTCAGGAGGACGGAACTATCGGTGCATATACGTGCGTGTAGTCCCGGTACTTATCATGTAAGAGGAGTAAGGTAAGCTCCTTAGGAGCCGGCGATGGCCAATCCGCTTTTTTTTTTGTCATCACAAGGATTATGAGGTTGATCTGGGGCTGAATGAGGCATCAAGCGGGAATCGAAGGTCTCGCTGCAGGCGCTAAGCGGTATGGTAACGACTCACGATGCGCGGACACAGTTCGGCAGAGTAGTACGTGCCGTGCATGTCCGCAGATATAGACGCTAGATGGGGGGCAAGGAATCCAGGCTAGGTTTCTTATGTGTATGAGGGTAGATAGACGGGCTGGTCTGTATAGATTCAAGGCTTCCATTTGAAGTGCAAGCACACAGGACAGAGAAGAGCTAGACATAACAGGCGCAGACTGAAACTGAAATTTATTCGCTCGAGGTATAAATACGAGACGAAATATAAAGAAAGGAGAAAAAACAAACAGGGATTGAAAAATATTCAACTAAATTCAAGTGCCGTCGAGAAATGGAATTCCACAATCTTATAGCGATATAGTTGTTGAACTCAGACAGATATCCCTGTTTCAATTTCGAGGACCAGAGCCTTAGCGATCTCCCATGTTTTCGAATTATTATAACGATACAATACTGAACAGCGCGGAAAGTCCGGAACGCAGCCGACAGATGCAGGCATATGCAAACCAAGGTTAAGAAGAATGGGGGAGCCTTGTAATAAAAGTGTTTATATATGTAGACGGTTGCCTTTCGCCAGTTTACCGTGAATTCCTTGAACAGAAAATTACTCAGATAACCGAACTGTCTGCGCGAAAAGTGCATGGATTGTGTTTCATATGAAGTCCCGCAAAATGTGGCTCAGTGGTTGCGGTGCCGGGGCTGCCGACCCGAAAGGCGCGGGTTCGAGCCCGGCCACGGCGGTCGCATTTCGACGGAGGCGAAATGCTAGAGGCCTGTTCACTGTGCGATGTCAGTGCACGTTAAAGAACCTAATAAAACTTGTTTCTTGGGCTAGTTGGTGCATAGTTATAATCATAGGTCGGCGAACTCACTCACGAGTCGACTCACTCGGACTCACTCAGACTCACATCAAGCCGTGAGTCTCAGTCTGAGTGAGTCCAGCTGAGTAATGTTTTGGTGAGTTTGAGTTCGAGTGAGTCCGGTTGAAGAAAATTTTGGTGAGTGTGAGTCCGAGTGAGTCCGCCTCAGGAAAATTTTGGTGAGTCTGAGTCCGGGTGAGTCCAAAGCGCAAGATATATTTCTTGAGTGAGTCTGAGTGAGTTCCACTTTTTTTTTGCCGACCTATGGTTATAATACAGGAAAGTGGTGCAACGCGGGACAAAGACAAAGATGAGGGAACAAGTAAAAGCGCACAAAGCACAGTGCGCAAGCACAGTACAAGCACAGTGCGCTTGTACTTGTTCCCTCATCTTCGTCTTTGTCCCGTGCTGCGCCACTTTACTGTATTATAACATTAAAGAACACCAGATGGTCGAAATAATCTGCAGTCCTCTACTAGGGCGTCTCGCATATCCTGGGTCGCTTTGGGACGCTAAACCACATGAACCAACCAACCGAAGTTCCGCAAGATAATATGTTGCAATTTCTTTATATCGCATGGTCTTTTCCCCCCGAATCATTTATGCTCGTCAATCTCTCCGAGATAAAAGAAACGGATATTACATTTCTCGTCCTCCCAATCTAACGTAGTGAAATTTATATAGATGTCAACCTACAGTACTGTGATGTTACGAAGCCGTGTCACGGCAACATGGAAAACGCTAAATCGCAGGCTCCTGGCTTCCCTAGTAACGTTCTGGTGTTTGATGCCCAAAAGGTTCTTAAAATGGCAAAAAGATGATGTTCGACTGCAATTTGACAAAAAAATGACAGTTTCGCCGCAAGAGCGAAGCAATGAATCCGATAGCAACGAATTGTAATGTTATACGAACTTAGGCTAGCAGCTAGCACTTTTGGACCCGATCTCGTGTAACTGTACAATTATGCATGGCTTTAACTGACTTAAAGTCTTCGAACAAACTGTGCAGCAGGACAGGACACAAAGGATGAACGAAGAGACAAACGAGAGCAGACTCACAGCTACGTTTGTTAGAAGATGATCCTGTACCAACTTGCCCAAGTTTCAATGCTAGTGACTTAACGTCGTAAAGACCAAAGTACAGTGGACCTGAGGGAAGCGCCAGCGATTAAATGCTAAGTGATGCGAAGCTAGGCGAACGTGGGCATGGTTCAGCACTGAAGAAACCTCCTCTCCGCTTGACCAGCTGCAAGTCTCCAACCACCAACTCGTCTCCCTCCTCCACTCGCCCCTCCCTCTTACTTTCCCTCACCCTCACTTCCCTTTCCCACCCCTTTGTATACTATTCGCCACGAGATCGGGCTTTAGTACGGCCGTCGCCGCGGTAGTGTGAATAGGCGGTCGGCGGCGCGCATACAAACGCACACAGCGGCGCTTCGTTCCGAGTGGATTGTCGGCGAATAAAATGCGTTACCTGCAGCTTACTGGTAATATGTATACGCTCTTCATTGCCGGATCGATGCACGAAGCTCATCCAACGTTACTATTAGGAGTGAGAGAAGAGCGTTCTGCTAATGAAAGGGATGCTCGCCATGGGCGAGTCGGCGTTTTCGTACTATGTTATGTTTTTTGTTGTTTTATTTGTATGTGTTTAACTTGTGTTCCACCTACTACGCACTGCTGTAGCGCGACTGAAATACTTAAGTATGTACTTCTTGCTCACCTGGATACCAAAAAAGAAAGAAAAAAGAGAAAGCCTGTATTCCTGTGCGATAATTTCAATAGCACTGTGCGCACGAATACGCATACGCATTTTTTGCGTATGCGTATTTGCGTATGTGCATTTGCGTATGCGCATTTTTTGCGTATGCAGACTGGGCACCGCTGGAATGTGCGCCTGCGAAAGTACCACAGTGCGCCAAAGTCCCCTACGGCTATTCATCTGTCCGCTCACTGCACGAAATGTGCCTGTGTTTCCAGTCTTTCAGTGCACTTCAGTATTGTATCGTAATCACGATTCTAAAATTATATGGAGATTGCTGAAACTTGCTTTATGGAAAAAAAAAGTGATATCTCAGTGAGTTCGCTGTCTATATCACTGCTAGTTTGGGAAATTTGATTTCTGAGCTGCACTCAAATTCAGTAGAAATTATGTCCACGCCCTATGCTTTCTCCTCTCCTTATATTTTCATACTTGATGTGAATAAATTTCAGTTTCAGTCTGCCCCTCTTGTCTCTTTCCTGTCGTATGTGTCTACGCTTCCAAAGGAAACTATGAATTCTTATGTGTAACCCTATAACGCTTCAACTGTAAGATGGGTCTTGATGAGGTCGCCTTGACCACCTTCCAAAAAGACCTAGTTAAGTTATCAATGCACGCGGAAGTCGTCCGGGTTTTTGCGTCTGGACGTTTTTGCCTGCAATTGCGCGCAACGCTAGAAGAAGCTACGACTCCGACGAACAGTTCTTGTGCAATCAAGGCTTCGTAATTTCATCTCAGAAATGTTCAGTTGTAGCATTCACACGCGAGCCCGTGAATTATATATTGAAATGTTATTCGAGTGACAAACAGCATCTTATGACAGGTCACACAAAATTTTAAGCGTAATCACTTGAGCCCTCTCAGACATTTGCGAGACCCCATACTTCGTACATGAAAGCATAGCCAACAGGTGCCTGCCACATTTGGGGTTTTCCGAAGGAAGAAGATGAAGTACGTCTACGAACGTTGTATTGGAGTTGTACTGGACGTACATTTTCGGCTTTATGCGGGGCGGCTTTCCGGATCTAACGGAAGTAAAACAAACCTTAGTCGATATAAAATTTTCTTTTGAGCTGGCCTCGTCCGGAATTACATACAGGTCTTCCTATAAGTACTTCAGTGACGGTGACTGTCGATGTCGCGAGTCGGAAATAAAATGATTTCGTTCATTACATGCGATGTTTCTTCGAAATTTGTATGCAAGGCAGCTAGTAAATTAGCAATAAGTGAAATGTCGCAGCCGTTTCTTATTCGCTCACAAGACGTGCTTCGAGCGGCCACGTGCGCATACGCATGAGCACTTTTCCGTTCCAGCCAGGCTCCAGTAATTTTTCTCAGCTCTTTAATTAGATCGCCATTTATTATTCGAAGAAATCGTCTACGAAACTTTGAAATCGGACACTTCAACTTGGAATTGGAACATTTGATTTATGATAAAACTTTGGAATGTGTGATCAAAGTGACGACCTAGTGCGTGTGTCTACCGCAGTAGCGATGGCCTTGGACTAGACATTTTGTATCACGTCTTATTACCGCAATAAGAAATTCTGATTGCGTGGGAACAAGTCGCTTGCAGATACTTCATATTTCTTAATGTGGCGCTGCACATATTAGGCCGTGTTTGTGTGTTAGTGAAACAAGACAAGTGGGCGAGCGCTGCTTAAATGGGGGGTGGGACAGGAGGAATGGCTTTCAAGGCGCTAACAGAATGTCGTTTGACTTTGGCCAATGTCTTATGAGTTATTTTGCTGGCAGACATGTTTTGCTGCCCCAGAAGTCCTCCGGTGAGCGTGCGAAATTCATCATTGGGCTTTGTTCTTTAGCATTATTGCTGTGTTACAAAAGGAAATAGTTACTCGAAGTCTTCTGATTGCACACGTGACGTCAGCAACATAAGACCATCGGAGTACTGAACTGTTTCCGAGTTCATCGAAACAATACAGAATTCTTGACTCCAGCGTTACAACAACGTGGTTTTCTTTGTTTGGGCGGAAATCATGACCGGAACCATGCCGTCAGCACCGTTTTGCCAGCGGGAAGGGGACAGGCCTACGTTTCATCGTGAACTGTACGCACAACATAATTGCGTAATCTCTGGGTCTCACGCAGGCTTGATGCCCGTGAGAATAAAATTTTGTGACGAATGTGTGTCACGTTTGTGTATACGTCACGTACCTCGTATAAAAAATGAACGACTGCTTTTTTTTTCGGCCTAATGTAATTTATGCTTAGTGATGCTGCCTGCGAAGTGTTGGCGGTGTTGGGTGGAATCAAGTAAAATGCGATGCGTGGCGTCGCATGATGTTTTTTAGTTTTTACTTCTCGGCCGCTCCAGAGCGAAATACTGTGGCTGTTGTTGCAGAAGAAGGGTCTATGTTTGGTTGCCACATTTCAGAGAGGGTGTATACATCGGGGGGCAATAAGAAATCGATTGACAGAGCGTGAGATAGCGTGCGTAAAGTGTTGATGTGGAGCTTGCGAACATATGAGGACGTGATATGGGAGAGCGTATTCGGCATACTCTCTTGCACAAATATTTTGCCCGAACGCTGGTCTATGGACTTAACGAAAACAATCGATCTACGTTCGAGGAAAGTGCAATCGCACTTGATATTAGTGGCTGTAAAAGAAAAAGAAAACAATCACGGGGCCCTGACATGCGCCAAAGTTTCCGTCATAGATGCTTAATTGCGGCAGTCGGAGCTCAAAATTAGATGATCCATCATAACCTTGTCAGTATTCACAGCTGTTCTGATTTAAAAATCCTGAACTCGACGTGGTTGGAGAGCACACTTTCCTTCGTTCGTTTTAATATCTAATACGTACATGCCCTCGAGGCCGTATTTGGTGATACATCAGGTCGCTGTTTAGGTTTTCATGAACGGAAAACAAGAGGCGCGCCGGAGAGTGAGAAGATAGTCTTCAAAGTATACATAGTATATACATACTTGCCATACTTGCCTGTTATAAGACGTTTAAGTCGGCGTTTCGGAGTCGGTGAAAAACCATCGATCATGCAGTTTCTCTCGCATGGTAACATGTGCAATATGTGCAAATAAAGTGTGTATACCGATGTTGTGTTTTGCATGAGCGCGGAATATTTTTTTACCATAAGACAAGGTGGTGCCACAATGTGCCCATATATATATATATATATATATATATATCCCGAAAATCAGAAGCAATTACGAAGTTTCCTGGGCCTTGCGTCTTATTTTCGCCGCTTCATTCGCGACTTCGCCTCCATCGCGTCGCCACTACACAAGCTGCTGACATCGGGAACAGCCTTCGCTTGGACGAACGATTGCGACATCGCTTTTGACACCCTCAAGGCGGCGCTGACATCTGACCCCGTGCTCTGTCACTTCGACGAACATGCCCCTACCTGTCTGCACACCGACGCTAGCGGCCATGGCATCGGTGCCGTCCTCGTACAGCGTGATACAACTGGCCGAGAAAGAGTCGTCGCCTACGCCAGCCGCGCACTCACGAATCCTGAACGAAACTACTCGATTACAGAACAAGAATGCCTGGCTGTAATTTGGGCCGTACAGAAATTCCGCCCATATCTTTACGGACGCCATTTTACCGTAATAACGGACCACCACGCGTTGTGCTGGCTGTCGTCGCTGAAGAATTTGTCCGGACGCCTTGGCCGCTGGGTGCTCCGACTCCAAGAATACACATTTGACGTTGTTTACAAATCTGGAAAGAAACACCAAGATGCCGACGCCCTCTCCCGTTGCCCTCTCCCACTACCATCTACTACGGGCAAGCCTCTTCATTGCTCGTCCCATGACGATGAGGCTACGTGTCCACTAACGTTATCGGAAATGGCGGTTGCTGGCCCGGTGTCATCCACTCGCTACACTCAGCTGGCCTCCTGTCAAAAGCAAGACCCATACTGCTGCCGCATGGTTCAACGCCTCTGCGGAAAATCTACACCACCTAATTCCAGGTTGCGCCGACAACTCAGGCAATTCAAGATTGAAAACAACGTGCTGCATCGGTATATTTACAGTGATGATGGACACCGGTGGGTCCCCGTTCTTCCACGTTCACTTCGTGAACAGGTCCTTGAGGCCTTTCACGACGACCCATCTGCCGGCCACTTGGGATTTCAAAAAACGTACAGCCGCATTAGGAGTCGCTTCTTCTGGCCTGGTCTCTCCACCTCTGTTGCAAAGTACGTCTCTTCTTGCGCACGATGCCAACGGCGCAAGCGACCGACTTCACCTCCTGCTGGCTTATTACAGCCAATACCATGTCCCGAGGAACCTTTTGCCGTTGTTGGAATCGACCTTGTCGGACCTCTTCCCGTAACATCTGCAGGATATCGATGGATCGTGACAGCGGTTGACCACCTCACGCGTTACGCAGAGACCGCTCCTCTACGCTCCAGTTCAGCCTCTGACGTGGCAACCTTCTTTCTCGAAGCCATTGTCTTGCGTCACGGTGCGCCCCGCGTCCTCTTAAGCGACCGCGGCAAGGCTTTCCTATCCACAGTAATTGAAGAAATGCTTAAAAATTGCGGCACAGTTCACAAGACCACATCGGCATACCATCCTCAGACCAACGGCATCACAGAGCGATTCCATCGCACACTAATTGAAATGATATCCATGTATGTTGGGCCAGCTCACGACAACTGGGACAAAATTTTACCATTTGTGACGTTCGCTCATAACACCGCCGTCCAGCGCACTACTGGGTACTCACCCTTCTACCTTGTCTACGGCCGTTCGGCGACATTCACGATCGACGCTTCCTTCTTGCGCACTCCGACCGACAATTCTACGACTACACCCGAAGAGTCAGCCTCGAGACTTGAAAAATGTCGGCAACTTGCTCGGCTTAATACCGAAGCCAGTCAACACGATCGCAAGCAGCGGTACGACATTTCTCATCGTGACGTCTCCTTCCGTCCTGGCGACGAAGTGCTCCTTTGGACGCCTACTCGTGTTCCCGGATTGTGTGAAAAGTTCCAGTCGCGATTCCTTGGACCCTACGTAATTAACGAACAAACATCTCCTGTTAATTATCGTATCACTCCAGTTGACGTTTCTCCCGACCGTCGCTACCGTGGTTCGGAGATAGTCCACGTGTCGCGTCTAAAGCCCTTCGTTCGACGTCTCAGCCCAGTCTAAATCGCGGCCAGGCTGGCCGCTTCGTCGCGCGGGGAAATTAGTGTGAGCACTATTCATACTCTTCATCTTCTCATCTGTAAATACACATCATCGCCACTTGAGTCTGAGCAGGGGGGGCTCTGGCTCGAGTGAGAATAAAGAAGAGTGTTGAGGCCTGAACGTTGTCTCACAAGATATATATATATATATATATATATATATATATATATATATATATATATATATATATATATATATATATATATATATATATATATATATATATATAATTTTCGTCGATATAAATGAGTGAATGACGGCTTTGGTTTCCAATTTTGTGTCACCCAGTGGCCGCCTATCAACTGATGCATTGAAAAGGCCCTGAGCCATAGTATTTTATCGTCGGAAGACCACCTCTACGCGTCGGTGTGGTCCCGACTATAGGGTGTTTTGCTGTTGAGAACCGAGTCTCAGGTTCAATCTTGTCCGTGATGGTATTAGGTGGTGCAATACAATCCGTATTCCCCGCCCTGTAGTGACCCTGATGACTTGATAGGCAGCTTCCGGACGTCAATCAGAAGTGTGTTGATGTGCCATTGGAATACATAGATGTCTGCATGTCTCGTATTTCATTCGCACATCTGTTTGCTTTCGCAAATTCGCTTCCGTCCTAATATACCATGTTTGGTGACACAATTCCTTAAAATACATAAGATCTGCAAAAACCACTACACACAGACGTTATTCATCCTTACGTTCAATCGAATGGTCATGAGCGGTGACCACAGCAAAATGGTCAGTTACTTCTGCAATAGTGTTCACCTATATCTTCGCTGACCTCATATGTATTCCCCACGCCATGCCCAGCCCCATGCTAAGAATACAATGTCTGAAGCTCAGAAATGGACTTCTGCAGACATCAATGAATGGCAGTGATGTCGATGTGCACTTCCGGATGGAGTTCTACTGCCCGTTTTAGCTTTTTTCTTTTTCAATTCGATTCAATTCAGTTCAGTTTATTTAGACAAAACATTGCCTAGGTTGAAGAGACTAAAGGCAGATTATATCTGCTTCACTAGGGTACCTGCACCCATACATTTGCTCAGATGTAGTGCAACATAAGAATACAGATTTCTTTTTTTAGAAACACAAAAGTTAATTTGAAAAAGTAGAAGGTAAATATCTGAAACATGCACTTTAATATATCACAGTACAATCAACACCAATTTGCCCATAGCAAGATAAAATGAAAAAAAAATGTAAGACCTGAAACCAGGAAAATATTAGGTCAGAAGAGTAAGTACAATACAGAATGCAAAATACACATTGAAAGAAATGAGTGACTTTTACACAATTATACAAATGTACAAAAACACTAAAAGAAATATTTCTAATTGACAATATATTTAGGGCACAGTACAAGAGAGGAAGTACATTTTAACATTTTTCGTTAGACTGTTTTTAGAATTACCTTGTTCTAAAAGTTCACGGACACAGCTATTGTTGTGGAGTAGATTAGGTATTTGATATGACAAGGTTTGCTTTCCATAGGTTGTCCTGAATAATGGTAGTCGAAATCTGTCAAAACGTAGATCATAGGGAGCTTGGGTAGCAATGCTCCATATAACTGCCCACGTTGTTTCCAATTTTTTTTGCCGATATATATGGTGAGTTTAAAATTCTATAGTTGATGGAAAGTATGTGAAGCTTGCCGAAAAATTGAGGAGTGTGTTCCCTACGTTGCAGATTTCCTATACAGCGTACAGCCCTTTTTAACACGAAAGTGTTTTATGCCGGGGTCCACCAAGATTTGAGTGACGTATTTCCGTCACGGAAATGACGTCGAAAAAATACACATGATCAGAAGACAAAGAAAAAAAGTTCCGTCAACGGGAGTCGAACCTACGACCTCTAGGTCCGCGACAAGAGATGCCGGGCACGCAATCCACTGCGCCACGGTGACATACTTTGCAATCTTTAAAAGCAAGCCTTTTATATCTACCACTGTCCTCCCACAGTGCTCTTGCTAAGAGAAGTAATGCATTATGACCGTGAAATGCACGATTAGTTTCTTCAAAGCGTTGTTTCTCCGCGTCCGTCCCATTCGGCGTGTTTCGAATAGCAAACGTGCAATTTTGCCGACGCATTAACACACTGCCAGGTGGCGACCTTAACCCTAGCATCCACACTCGTAGCATCCGTCCATACCAAAAATAGCTGTGCGACGCGCGAGTGCGTCGCGTGGCTGTAACTCCGCGTCCCTAGCCATGTTCCTAGCTCGCCCCGCGAAAAATCGCAGCCGGCCAACGGGGAAGACACGACGCGCGTTGCATTTCCCTCTGGTCCGGCAGCGTTGTTCAATAACTCGAATATGCCGCGAGTAGGCGACCTTAGCCCAAGTTTGGCGCCCAATCATTGACCCTCTTCTGGCTGTCACACCGCTTTCAATGACTCCGCTCTCCCCGTACAGCTACCACAAGCATCTATGACCACAAGGGTTTCTTTAATCATTCATCATAGACGTTAGTCGTCGGGATACAGATGTACCATCAAGCGTCAACGTGGATGCATCCACGTTAAAGGGTGCTATAACTGTCAACACACCAATAGACATTGTGCAAGCTCTCTTATATCAATGTCCAGTAAACATTCGACTACTTCTGTAAGGACACGTTTCACTTTCGTGTTAACCGATTCCTATGACGGAGGGATCAGCCATGTTTTTTGTAAAACTAATTGCCTGTCTAGGTTAGCTTTTGAAGTTGTGCTCCAAATTAAAAGACAGTAATGTAGATGTGAACGAAGTAAAGAGTAATATAGATGGAGCTTCAGCCAGTTTGGAACTAGAGACTTAAGTTTGTGTAAAACAGAAGTCGATCTAGACATATTGGCATGTATTTTGTTTATTTGCGGTGTCCAGCTGAGGTTCTCATTGAAAAGTGCACTGAAAAATTTAAACAAAGGAATACGTTGGATCTCGTTACTTTTAAAGCATAGAGAAATGTTATAATCTTCACACTTGTTTTTGCTGTTAAATAAAATAAATTTAGTTTTACTAACGTTCAGTTCTAATTGGTTCGAATCTAGCCAGTATGAAAAAGAGGCCAAACAGTCGTTTGCTTTCTTCTCTAGATCTCTTAAACGGCTGCCAGAGAAAAACAAGCTCGTATCATCTGTATGCATGACTATAGAGGAAGTTACTGGCACGTGGACGATATCATTCATGTGACGATATCACATTGTCCACGTGCGATTTGCTGGCACGCGGGACGATATGATTTAAAAATTTTATTCTTTTTTTATGATTTAGCCTCTTACGCTTGTGCAGGGGGGAATGAGGTCAAGTTGGTTTCGATGCGTTGACTTGGCACAATTACGATAGTATATTACCAAAATACTTGGTAATATACTATCAGTAATAAATATTTGGTTCATGACTTGAATGTTTGCTGTGCGAAAATTATCGTCGTCGTAATGTGTATCCATATAAGTGGCCGAAGGCAGGTAGATCCGAGAGACCACACTAGTCCATGTGCGCCATGTGTCGTATTAATATTGTTCAAAATTAGATCAGCAGGTAAATACGAAGCGTAGACTTGACAGCCTGCCCAAGCGCACGTGCTAGGCGCGTTAAATATCGCTCGTTCGTTATCTCGCTTGCATACTGTTCTGGACACGCACGCTTATTCTTCATGCTTGACATGCAACATACTCGACATTCAACAAATATTAAATTAAGGTACTTCGAAGAAACATGGTGTATTGCCGTTGAGAGCTAGGAAAGTTTGATGAAAATACAAGTGCTGCATGCAGGAGTGTTGTTCTCGGCAGAATCAATGGCTTCTAGTACGCTCACAGAGCAAGAGATGACACTGAAGAAGCCCCTCGAGCGAGCGCGCACTATACATGTTGTTGAGCACCCCTGACATACTTCTGCGAAAACGTTTGTGTCGTGGAACATGTGCGGTGAAAAGGCGGGGGGCAGCTATTTGACGCCTATAGCCAACACTACATCGATACGCAAACACGAAATGATTTGTGAGATGAGATCACGAGGGCCAGCGCGCGATGCCTTGCTGGTCAGCTACTTCAGCGATCACCGGACGAAGACATCAACGGTTACGCGCCTTCACTACGAAGCAACAAATTGAATGAAACTGAGTGCGGTAAGCACTCCAGCATAGTATTTGTGACAGGTCACCTCTCTTGACTTGTGTATATACGACTTGCTCTACACGGGTGGTTGCCGCCAAAGGGGACGTAAAAACAGTACAGCGGTTCAGGTGTCTCCTTCGCCGCACGGCACTGCACAAAATACTTTATTTTTATGCCCTGCGGCGTACACATAAAGCACCGCCGTGACGCGACTCTATATGATCAGCGACCAGGGACACCAATGCCTTGAGAGAGCGATCGCAGAGCGTCAGCAGGCGGATTGAGACAGGAAGAGCTGTGCTTCCTAGGGAATATAGTGATTGGCGCTGGTCATATGTCCCGTCTCGAATGCTACTCGAATCCTCTGGTTGGCTTATGGGCACCGGACGACAGCATGTAGCTACGCCGCTCAAGAGGGCGATAGTGTTGCCGGCGGTCATGACAATATATTTTTTTGATATTCAAAAGCTTTAGAGGTAACCTAGTGCTTTGACTTGATTTCGACTGTGGGAGGTTTGGATGAACATGGACATCAATATATCTGCTTCGCTGACGTCGGAACATAGATTAGCAGTTTCCGTTGCGGAAAGTTTCTATCCTTGCGCTTGAGCATAGATATAATTTATTTTACACACAAACAGGCAGGGAAAGGACGTGTGCCCCATGACTACTATTATAATTCTTAAAAAGAGGTCACAGCAATTGGGAACCTGCGTACTAACTGCTCCGTCGAGCAGGCCCCGTTGTATTGACATTTTCAGCAGCGCTCTCCTTTGTTGCCCCGTCACGTTGCTATCTTATTTTTACCACAGCCTCGTGAAGGACAGAACGGACACTTAATCCTGGGCCACAATTTTGTAGCGATGCATTCTGGACGATTCTACACCACTCTTATCATCTTCGTACCGCTCACAGTGACGCCCGTTGATTACGATGAGTCACTCACACCGATGGCGAAGCGCGAATAGCGCTGCACGGAATAGCATGGGAAACACATCGATACAAAATAGAGGCTCTTCATTTTAGGACGTACAACGCTAGTGCCAATAAGCGCCCATTTATCCGAGAACGACGATTCGGAATGGGCGATAACGGTATAAGGAAAAAAAAAACAAAACAAGAGAGAAGTAAAAATTTGCGTTTATTTGGGCTCTTCTCCGAACCCTGACTCAGCTTGTCAAAACAAGGTTTCGCCGCAGTTTATTTCGCGATATAAACTAGCGCCGCCATTTTGACATATATTACTGTTTTCTGAAAAAAAAAAAGAAGAAATAATAACGAGGTTGCCAAGTTGCTCCGTTTCCGATCCAATTTTTTATGATTCACCGGAGCTTGCTCGGCTTCCCTATCCCTTATTTTTCTACATGCGTAAAAATGAGTGTTTATGACACGGCATCAAGGATTAGACTTCGCAATCACACCACGTACAGTATTTAACGGTTTAAAGGTATGCTACTGGGGTTCAGTTTCTGTCCTTCTATACTAAATTTTCTGATCTTCCTCTGTTCAGCTTCCAAAATGAACAACCAAGTTATGGGGAAATTCAACGAACGAATCATCAAATGCTTTCACCACATGTATAGTTTCGAGATGCTGTGACGGTAAATGCTGCAGTGTTCCCTGCACATGGTCTTATCACCAACCCATAGAAACATGCTGTATAGTTGAAGACGACGACCACAGTAGCGACTTTGGTGTCAAGTGTTGTTTTTAAATGGAGAGATAGGCCAAGAAAAAAAAGTAATAGCACGAACTCTTCCAGCGAAGAGCTGGAAATTCGACGTGGTCCCTGAGAGATAAGAGCTGCGGCCACTAACCGCATTACACTTTATCGCTCGACGTTGGGCGCGCGATTGGCAGCGATAAAGCGAATTTATTAAAGAAACGCAGCTATACAAGCAAGGTAACGGCCATTTTGCTTTTCAGCACAATTTACATTAGCTGCCTTTACGTATATGATGCTTTTATTCCGAGAACAGTCAATCGCGCTCTAATATCTAACCAAGTTTTTCTTCTTGGTTTAGTGTACTTGGCGGAGGGAATTACGGCTGTTCCTAGCTATGTGCTTATGTTTCGGGACGCTGTTTCTGCCGCTTGAATGACGGGTCATTTGAGTCCCGGCTTCACGACACAACCTGTGATCCGGTCTTTCCCAAATATGAAATGCGTCACAAGCACTGTGCCCAAGATTCCTCGTCTTGCCTCAGGTGAAGCAAGACACACTATAGAATGGTCCGAAAAAAAAATAGCCAAGGAAAAACAAATTAAAAGCTTACTAACGAGACGAACTTACTGCAACCACTGATGATGCAACTGATGCCAAGAGTGTTTCCCTGACTAAACTCCCAAATGACATATTTAATGGCTCCATTGGGTCCCCAAGTCAGGAGAAAAAAAAGCTTTCTTTTCACTCGACGCTGTTCGAAAGCATCGTGTTTTACGACATTCATGAGCCGTTGCATGAGATCGTTATGCTAAACTGCGCATTGTGAAATTGCCTGTCTCATAGTAACAAGCATTGCGAAACGCGTCGCAGTTGAGTTGTCATGTCAGCCGTTACGATCCATAGAAAAAAAAAAACCCTCCTGTGGGGTCGTTGGGTTATAGAATCCATGAAATAGCAGCATCGCATTAGAAATAAAGATGTACTATGTTCGAGGACGTATACGCGTGGTTGCAAAAAAGGCATGAGTGGATGTGTTATGAATTGCCTGAACTTTTGATGCATATTTATTTTTTCAAAAAACGCAATCGTATTCGCTCTTTCGTGTCCCAAACATATTTGATTGGATGTGGTCTTCATCGTCCGTTACGCAACATAATGCTCAAAGGGATATTTTGTCTCTGGTGCTCATTTTTTATTCCGATGCATACTTGCCCTAAAGTTGGTGTTTATTATAGGTGTGCTGCATACGAAGAAACTAGAGAAAATGCTAACGACCGCGTAGCATTTAATGGAACGGAAAATGATAGGAGTTACATTAAGAGATAGCAGGACGGCAGAATGGGTCAGCGAACAAAAAAAAAAAAAAAAAAGAGAGAAACATCCACGCATCTCCACGAAGTGAATCATGACAAGTGGGCGAAGCTCTGGGTATCGTATGGGTGAGTAACCGTACGTTACCCGAGCGTTGCCCCATATAATGTAAATTGAATGGCATAAAGTGACATAATATTAATGAGACCTAGCAGACAATGATGCCAAGGAAAGTATAGGGGATGTTATTAGAAGTAATTGTAATGTAAATGTAAAGAAATAAAAGTGGACGAAAAGATAACTTGCCACCGGCAGGGACCGAACCTGCGACCTTCGAGAGAGAGAGAGAGAGAAACAACTTTATTTACGTGAAAAATATTTTCACAGAGGGATGGCGGTTAGGCCGTGCCTGGCCGCCACCTCCTCGGCACGTTGTATGGCCCGGAGCTGTACCTCGAGGCTCGGATTGCGGAGTACACTTTCCCACGCCTCAGGCGAGGGAGTGGTCAGGAGATCAGGCGGGGGAGGATCCTCGCTGCAGTCCCATAATATGTGAGAGAGGGAGGCGACCGAGCCACACTGCGAGCAATGCGGACTGAAAAGATCGAGGTAAATGTGCGTGTATATCTGTGGGCACGGAAAGGAGTTCGTTTGGAGGCGACGCCACGCGATCTCTTGTGGTTTCGTGAGTTTGGGATGCGGCGGTGGTTTGGTTCGTCGCGCGAGGCGATAGTGCTGGGCTATTTCGTGATAGGAGGTCAGGGGCTCACCGAGGTCCTCGGGGTCCGTGGCGCGGCCCATCGCTCGGTTGACGAATTCTCGAGCTTGCCGGTGGGCGGCCTCGTTACCCGGGTTTCCCGCATGCGCCGGGACCCAGACGAGAGATATGGGAATCTGATCTTCGTCTTCACGGTAGTCGAGGAACCTAAGGAGCCGTAGGGCACCGGGAGCAACGGTACCGCGAGCGAAATGGGAGATGGCAGTTTTCGAGTCAGTGAGAATCGTGGTGAACCCGGAGGATACCGCGAGAGCTATAGCCGCTTCCTCGGCTTCGGCGGTGTGGAGGGCTCGGACGGAGCCGGCTACTCGTAAGACTGCGTTGGTGTCGATGGGGGGTGCGAGTAGCCATTACGCTGAGCGCGTAGGCGCTTGGTTGAGTGGGGTAGCGGGCCGCGTCGACGTAGGCCGCATCGGTCCGCGAGGCGTAGGCGTCGCATAATGCTTCGGCTCGTGCTCGCCTTCGACCGTCGTGGTGTCCAGCAAGCATATTTTTCGGCAGTGGCTTTATAAAAAACCGTCGACGTAAGGGTGGAGGTATTGAGACCGGGTCTGCGCCTGATGGCGAGGCGGAGATGCTGATGCGCGCGAGTATCCAGCGGCCGGTCTTGCTGCCGCGAAGTCGCTGGATCTGTGCTGTACGGTGCGCTTCAATCAGTTCGTCGATAGTGTTGTGGATGCCGAGGCTGAGGAGATGCGACGTTGAGGTCGTACGGACGAGGCCAAGAGCCGTCTTGTACACTTTGCGGATGAGTCGGTCGACTCTGTCTCGCTCGCATACCAGTAGGCGAAGGTAAGGTAGCGCGTAAGTGAGACGAGAGATGACGAAGGCGTGGATAAGCTGGAGCAGCTCTTGTTCTTTCATGCCTTGCTTGCGAGCAGACACGCGGACGATGAGGCGGGTCGTTTGAGTAACGGCGATGGTGAGGCGTTCTATCGCGATGGTGTTTCGTTGATTCGATTGAACGAATAGGCCTAAAATGCGCATGTGATCCACGTGCGGCACGGCTACGCTGTTGACATAGACGCGGATGGCCGGTGGGGGAGGAGACTTATTCCTACGGTGGTCGGGAGGCCGAAGCAGTAAGAGCTCCGACTTGCTCTCCGAGCACGTGAGGCCCGCCTGCGTCGCGTGGTTAACGACAGCGTCGGCCGCACGTTGGAGGGTCTCCTCGATCTGGCCGTCTGAGCCCGTAGTTGTCCACAGCGTGACGTCGTCGGCGTAGATAGTATGGCGGAGGCCTGGGATCCCATCGAGCAAAGAAGGGAGCTTGCGCATGGCAAGGTTAAATAGGAATGGAGACAAAACCGCTCCTTGAGGGGTGCCTCTGTCTCCGAGTGTGAGGCGTTTAGAGGCGGAGCTGCCGGCCAGCGATAATTCGACGGTGCGGTTTGAGAGGAAGTCGCAGACGTAGTTGTACCTCCGCTCGCCCGGATTTATGGCGGCAAGGTTTGAGGCGATGGCCGCGTGTCTCACCGAGTCGAAGGCCTTGTGGAGATCAAGACCGAGCACTGCGCGAGTGCCGGGTTTCGGCGGGGTCTGAAGGAGGTCGTGGTGTATTTGCACGAGCGCGTCTTGCGTCGATAAGTGGGCGCGGAAACCGAGCATCGTATGAGGGAAGAGGTCATTTTCTTCAACGTAGGTTTGTAATCGGGCTAGGACGACGTGTTCTATCAGCTTCCCTAGACAAGAGGTGAGCGATATGGGGCGTAGGTTGGTGATGTCCATCTTCTTGCCTGGTTTCGGGATAAATACGAGCTTCGCGTGTCTCCATTCTTGCGGTAAATGTCCCGAACGCCAGCACTCGTTCGCGTACTGCGTGAGCGCGGCCACCGATTTGGCGTCTAGATTTCGGAGGGACTTGTTACTTACGCCGTCAGGACCAGGCGCCGAGGTTGTGCGGAGTTTGAGCATGGCCGCGTAGATTTCCGCCTCTGTAATATCTTCATCGAGTTGTGGGTTCGGTTTGCCGCTGTACGGGGGCAGGTTCTCTGGCGGTGCGTCCGGCGAGGCGAGACACACGTAACGAAGAGCTAGCTCGTCGAGCAGCTCGGCGTCCGTGCCAGGGTAGCGATGTAGGAGCCGTTGCAGCTGTTTTTGTGCAGACGACTTTGACGTACCGGGATCGAGCAAGTGGCACAGTAGGTGCCACGTTCTCTTGGAACTCATCTGCCCATTGAGGCCGTCACACAGCTGGCCCCACTGCTGTCGCGCGAGGGCGAGGCTGTGGTTCTCGATTTCGCGCGCTTGAGTCTCGATGCGACGGCGTAGCTTCTTGTTGTGACGCTGCCGCCGCCACCTGCGCAAGAGGCCAGCGTGTGCGTCCCACATATGGAGGAGGCGGGAGTCGGTAGTGGGCAAGTCGGCGGTGGTCTCCACCTCGCGGGTTGTGGCTTGCACGTGCTCTTGCAAGGAGGTGATCCATTATTTGATGTCGGTAATAGTGTCGGGGGCTCTTCACGCAGTTGGCGGAATTTTTGCCACTCGGTAATGCGAGCCGTGGGTTTCGGCTTCTTACTTAGGCGCGTCTCAATTGTGATCGCGAGGATGTTGTGGTCACTGCCCGCTAAAAGGCCCGTGTTGTCCCAAGTTGCGCGCGTCACGTTCTTGCACAGCGTGAGGTCTGGCGAGGTGTCGCGACACACACTGTTGCCTACTCGAGTGGGCGGCTGCTGCGGGTCGTTAAGCAGGGTGAGGCGAAGGTCTTGTACTAGCGACCATAGCTTTCTGCCTTTCGGGTCTGTGTGCGTGTAGCCCCAGTCGGGATGTCGTGCGTTAAAGTCGCCGAGCAATAGTAGCTGCGCGGCACCGGCAAGAGCGACGGTCTCACTGAATAGGTGGGAGAAGTCTGCCGCTCTCTCACGCGGGGAACTGTATACATTCAGGACGAACAACGACCTGTCTGTGCGCTTGCGAGGGAGAATCTCGACGAGCGTGTACTGAATGCACGTTGCTTCTATTTCGTGCTGCACGGCCGTGAGGCCGTTGTGAACGAGTGTGGATGTGCAGGGGGGAATCGTGCGAACCGAGCTGATGGTAGGCTACGTAACCGGGCAAGGTTGAGGGAGTGGACGTCTCTTGCAGGGCGATAACATCTGGGGCCGGCTCCGTCGCCTGCGGATCAGCTTGCAGTTTCTGTACGAGTTGCTGCAGGTGGCTCCGTTTCTTACGGTATCCCCTGCAGTTCCACTGCCACACGGTCAGCGTGGGACGCGCCATGATTAAGCCGGTGTGGGTTTAGGGCCTTCCTGCGGCGTGGCAGGTTGGCCGAACGCGGGCGAACGCTGGCGGCGCTCGAGACGCGCGTGGATTTCGGCTGTGGTGGTCTCCGTGTAATTTTTAAGAGCGTTCAGTGAAGTATTGGTTGCCTCCGTGTAACTCTTGAGGGCGTTCAGCGAGCTGTTTGTGTCCGCAATGGCCTGTTGCAGAGTGTTGAAACGGGCTTCGAATTTGGCGTCTAGGGTCGTGAGAGCCGCAGATACCGCCTTAGACACCGCCACAGCGATATCGGTTTCCGCATGAAGCGACGCGGTGGAGGTGTTTGCTTTGCGCTTACCCGCGGGCTGCGATTGCGGCTGGGACGGCGGAGAGACGGCCTCCATCGGTTGCGACGCGGTTGCGGGGGGTTGCGTAAGGGTTTTGTCTAGCTTCGCTTCTAATGACTGGATGCATTGTGTAAGGTGTCCTACTTGGGACATTAATTTAGAGATTTGAGACTGCTGCGAGGACAGTTGTGCCTTAAGAGAGGAGTTCTCCCTGACCAGCTCCCTCACCTGTGTATCGGGTGACGACGTCGGAGACGCTTTGAGCGACGCTGGGGGTCCTTGGGCCCAGGCGAGCTTCTTGGGACCGGGGGGTGGACGACGACTGTGACGATCCTTGGGATGACTCCGGCGAGCAGGGGAGGGTCGACGAGGATGAGTTGAGGTGGCTAGCAGAACGGGAGCGCGATCGGGACCTCGAGCGAGACTTCGATCGAGACCTTGATCGGGACTTGCGGCGTGAGCGGAAGCTGGAGCGACTGGTCTGTTCCTGCTGCTGCGGCTGGCCGAGAGGCGTGAATGACCGCTCTTGAGACGGTGAGCGACTTGCGAAGGATCGATGGCTGCTGCGGTAGTTGCTCTTGTTGGCGGGCTTGGTTCGGCGCGTCACCGGACGGGGTGGGCTTCTTAATAAAACGGTATTTACAGTTCGAACTGTTCGTTACGTGGCCGCCCTTACAGACGATGCAGCGGGCAAGGCACGTCGGTTGGGTACCCTTTGGGGTCGGCGGGTGGTCGTCGCCGCAACGAGGACAGCAGTTGCGTTTGGGATGGGGGGCAAACGTCAGTTCGGTGGCCCACTTTGCGACAGTTGAAACAGGCCTCCACTCTTGGGTAGAAGGGGTAGAGTCGAATGTAGACGCCGTGGTACAATATCCATCGAGGCAAACAGTCTCCAAGCATGGTGACGAGTACGTGGTTGGTCCGTCCCATTCGGCGGCCGCCCACGACAGGCATGCTTGGGTTGCTCTCTTGCAGGTCCTTCAGGATTTCTTCATCGGTAAAGTTGTCATAGGCGTTGAACATGATGCCACGAAAGGCATCGTCGGGCGGTGGGGCGTAAACGTGAAACTCGACGGTACGGACCCCAATCCGCAGGGACGTGATGCGAAGGTAGGCCTGTGCTCGAACGGACTCTTGCACACTGAGGGTGAAAGTGTTGTTTGTGGGGTGAACCCGTACTTTGTCGCGGGACGCCGGCGGTTGGTCCGGTAACGACGCCGCCTTGAGCAGGGCTTCGTACAGTTGCCATGGCGGCAGCTTCGTCAGGTCAATGGGAGATTTGGGCCATCCCACGATGTGTATGGCGTCAGGCGGCATCCTTGGAAGCGGACCACCTCTTCGCCGGGGCGGTGGGCGCGGTTTAAGGTCGTTGCGTGGCGGCGTCGCTTGCTGGGCGGCGTTCAAGGGCGGCGTCCCCTGGCGGAGCTCGAGACGTCGCTTCTCCTGGGCGCGAAAACCGGGTGATGGCTGCCAAGAGCCGTCCGACCATTCTTCTGCCGAAATCGTTTGTCCATCAACCACAACCTCCATAGCGGTGGCGACCGGGCGCGGCAGGAACGCGGGGTGAAACGCTAAAACACTGGCAATAAGCCTAGGCGGCAGATAGCGGGAGCGTTGCAAGAGACGCCACAGCGCCTCTCACAGACGCAAGAGCTCTGAAAACACGTCCGCTCTCTTCGAACGCTCGAGAGAGACTCCCCTGCGACCTTCGAATAACGCGTCCGAAGAGTCGACGACAAAGCTAGGACCTAAGGTCCATAATGTCTACGTTGAAGTCGCCGACTAGTATAAAAGGTTTGTGCTTGTAGGTGTTTTATATTGTTCCGTCACAATTATGATTGATATTAGTCTATTGCTAAACTTTTTTTTTGTGTCTCACAACCACGCATCTCCACGTGACAGCCAACGGACACCGTGGACGGACAAGCCTCGACCCTAAGGTGCCTCGCCCCTAAAAGGCTAGCGGACATCCTAGTTGGCATCAAGCGAAAGAAACTTACGTAGGCTGGCCACGCAATACGTAGGGCAGACAACAGGTGGACTTTAAGAGCAACAGAATGGTTACCAAGGGTTGGGAAATGCAGTCGAGGAAAGCAGAGAGTTGATTGGCGTGACTAAATTAAGAAGTTCGAAGGGATAAAATGCAATCAGCTCGCACAATATAGAGTGAGCTGGAGATCATTGGGGGGAGGCCTTCGTCCTGCAGTAGACATACATAGGCTAAAAAACTTCCTTATCTCCCGCTAAAGGGAACCATGTGTGGATGCGAAGCAGCGGGGAGATGGCTGGCTTGAGCGGGAGAAACGTCGCCGCTCCCGTTTCGCGGCAGCGGCCCGGGCGCTCATCGCGGCGCTGCACAGGAGAGAGAATGAGGCGCGCGCGCTCCGTCATTTTCATACCGCGAAACTACCGTAGTGCCCCCCAGCGGAGTATGCAGCTGTCGCACCACCTGTCGTGCGCGCCGCTCCGTAGAGTAGACGATTCCTAGAGGAGAGAACGGGGGGGGGGGGGGGAACGGAGAGGAGTGAGAGGGCGAGGGGACGCGAATGCGCTGCGGGGGGTGTGGGACGCGGGAAGGAGGGACGGACAAAGCCCCCGCAAGCACATGCAAGCAAGATCAAGGAATGGAGTCAACGGGCCGCGGGCGCCGCTGTAGCGGAACCCTAAAGGAGAGAAAGGGGGGAGCGTAGCAGAGGAGAGAGAGGGGGATGGGGACGCGCATGCGCTGTGGGGGTGTGGAACGCGGGCACCGCTCCGTGGAGTAGAGGATTCCTAGAGGAGAGAAAGGGGGGGAGCGTAGGAGAAGCGAGAGAGAGGGGGGTGTGGAACGCAGGACGCGGGAAGGAGGGACAGACGAAGCCCCCCGCAAGCACATGCAAGCAAGATCAAGGAATGGAGTCAACGTGGGCTACAGACACCACCGGTAGTGCGTGTTATTCTTTGCTTGCACCCACCACCTGCCTAGCCATTGCTAAGCAGCTACTCTGTGCTCTCGGCCATGACTCTGGTGACTGTGGTGATGGTTGACGGCCTTATTGTACTACAGTGTTCTGATTCGCATAGTGGGTGCTTCCTTACTTCATGAAAGTGACCGGACGCGGGACGCCGGACGCGGGCGGGACGGACACAGCCCCGAGCATAAGATGCTTCGCATCTAAAATGATGATGCTGCGGCTGCTGCTTATGATGATGATGATGACGCAGGGCCTGTGTTGTGTATGCATCTTTCAATAACATTTTAAAGCAACAAGCTCTTTCCTATGAATGCGCACTGTTGGACATGGATAAAGTGCGCGCACACACACACACACACACACACACACACACACACACACACACACACACACACACACACACACACACACACACACACACACACACACACACACACACACACACACACACACATATATATATATATATATATATATATATATATATATATATATATAGGAAAAATATATATACGCCTCTAAAAAACTGTTTATTGGTGACGTTTCGATCGGAGACCGATCTTCATCAAGACAAAATTTACCAGGCGCCGATGCGCTTTTATATCATCGCCGTGCCGAGAGAAAGAGAGAGAGAAAGAAAAAAAAGAGAGAAGAAGCGTACATACTGATAAGTGGTCACACGACCACGTGCGCGTACTGCTACATACGCATAGCACCTGTATTTGGAAAAAAAAAAGACAAAGAAAAAAGAAATATACAGGTGCTATGCGTATGTAGCAGTACGCGCACGTGGTCGTGTGACCACTTATCAGTATACACGCTTCTTCTCATTTTTTTCTTTCCTTTTTTTTTTGAAAACACGTCTTCATTTCTAAGTATGTAGAAATACGCGCACATGGTCGTGTGACCGCTCTCTCTTTTTTGGCCACTCGTTTATTTTTGCACCGTTTTTTTTCTTTCTTTTTTCAAATACAGGTGCTATGCGTATGTAGCAGTACGCGCACGTGGTCGTGTGACCACTTATCAGTATGTACGCTTCTTCTCTTTTTTTTTCTTTCTCTCTCTCTTTCTCTCGGCACGGCGATGATATAAAAGCGCATCGGCGCCTGGTAAATTTTGTCTTGATGAAGATCGGTCTCCGATCGAAACGTCACCAATAAACAGTTTTTTAGAGGCGTATATATATTTTTCCTACTTTGTTCTACGGCAACCAAAGCCAGACTCTTCATAATCTACGTATATATATATATATATATATATATATATATATATATATATATATATATATATATATATATATATATATATATATATATATATATATATATATATATATATATATATATATATATATATATATATATATATATATATATATATATAGAATTTCCGCACAGTGTACGCCTACCAAGAGCAATAAATGGGTTAGCAATGGGCTCCGTGGAGATTCTTATGTTGGACAGTCGATGAGGATATGATGCCCACGTTCATCAGGGTGGCCACAAACCTGTTGATTCGCTGTACCACATACTTGCTCCTAGCCGCCGCGGCGGCCTAGTGCTTAGGGTGCTCAGCTGCTGACCCGAAAGTCGGCGATTCGATCCCGGCTTTGGCGGTCATATTTCTGTGGAGGCTATATACCTGAAGCCCGTGTAGTAACGAAAGAAGAGGAATCGTTCGAAGGGGCTCGTTTCTTTGTTAGATACGTACAGGTAATGAAACCAACGTACAATTTGGCTAAGCCCGTGTAGTGTTCGATTTCAGGGCACATTAAATAATAACCCCAGGCGGTCGAAATGATCCGAAGCCCTGGAACTGGAACGCCCACCCGTCGTGGTAGCTTAGCACGTAAGATGTCGAGCCGCTGAGCTAAAGGGCGTGGGTTCGATTACCGGCCACGGAGGTCGCATTTAGTTGGCGGTGAAATACAGAGAACACCCGTATGCTTAGTTACATATAGGTGCACGTTAAAGAACCCCAGGTGGTCGAATTTAATCCGGAGTCCCCCACTACGGCGTGCCTCATAATCATATCGTGGTCTTGGCACGTAAAACAGCCGCAATTATTATGGTTAACTCGAACACCTTTTCCCTTTTCTCTCTCTCTCTATTTCTCCTCTTTCCACTTCTTATTTCGGCAACACAGTGCATGCAAGCAAATCGAATACGAATACTCGTATATCGTTAACCTTTACTCTATGTCGTTCTCTCAGAAACGCTATAATATGGACAACTACAAATTTGATTCAATTTGATCTCCGCACATATTTTTGTATTAGTGTCCTTGTAATGCATTCATTATGCACACCTGTGCGGTGCATATGAGTTTTTCTCGTACTTTACGTGCACAAGAAACCAACCTCACACCTAAATTTAGACTCGTGAACATGATCTCATAAACTTGTTATATCACGAATATCGTTGCTAGAACAAAGGAGACAGTTCAGTATGCCTCTTGCGACAGGTGCACGAAAAGATACACTTTGAGTTCGTCCAGAATCATGCGTTACGCAAGCAAGAGTTACAAGACAATAGAAGTGTCAAGGAGGAGGGGCAGTAGATGAAGATGCGGGGAGGCTAGCCAGTGCTTCAATCGGCTGGCTACGCTGTGCTGGGGAAAGGAGTTAAAGGGAACAAAAGATGGTAGAAGGAGACACTATAGAAAATGAAAAAGAAAGTGAAAAAAAAAAGCCTCTATTCCAACCAGTGAAATTTGATCTGCAGCGAAGCTTTTACACAAGCAAAACCATCACAATTGACTTTAGATAAGCACCACCACCACAACTAATGTTAGACAACCCACACCACAAATTCTGGTGTAATGCTTTTACTTGTTGTCGTTTCCGAGTAAGTGTAGTGATGGTTGCCTGGTGGTCACTGTAATATGCTATCACAGGTTCAGTGACCACTTTCGGACACGTTTGCGGCCAAAACCACATCCAGGCAAGGCCTTACAGTGTGTTTGGTTGCTGCTGATCGTTTCATCTTGAAAATCTAAAATTTCCCTGACGCAGGACACAAAGCGCTCCCGTTGTTATGCTTGTGTGATGTCCACACTGAAATTGCCGTTTATAACAACCAGTCTGTCTTTCTCGAGTGTAACCCACGCAAAGTGTGTTCTCATAAAAATTTCAATGTAAAGTGTTGGCGGCTTTTGGGCGATATAGACTGCATCACCGGTGGCGCATACCTGCCTACTTCGGGTCGTGGTATGCGGGTATGCGCCAACCCCGACCCTAGGGTAGGGGTTGGGTTGCATGTTCGGAAAACACGCAATATCATTATTAATATTATTATTATTATTATTATTATTATTATTATTATTATTATTATTATTATTATTATTATTATTATTATTATTATTATTATGCTCCCTCTTTGCCAGCTGCCATCTGAGCTCTGTCTGGGTGGCCACTGTCGCTAGGAGGCAGAACCGGTGTTTTGATGTGAGGCTAACAACGCTGCGAAACACCTGACACACTAGCTAAAGGCGAACAGTTTCTCTGGAGAATCTCTACATTCTAGGAATGAGGTGTACTGCACGAAGACCCCCCCCCCCCTCCCCCCCCCCTTCCCGGTTTGTCTCTATGTCAACTTGTCCGCAAGATGCTCAACAGCGCGTTCAACGTCTTCCGCACTGACGACGGTCTCGGTCAATGCCCAAGGATTACTTCTGACAAAGGACAATGGCCAAATCTTCCTAAAGCGGTTGAAAGTTCCTGGCTGTGCGCACTAAAACTAGGATATTCACAAAAGAGATGAACAATCGTCTCCTCGCGGATACAGCTGTCGCGTGTATACAATTTTTGGCCATTCCGATCGAAAATGGTTAAGCATTCGTGAAAGCCACGCCAAGCCACTGGCGGGACAACAGCATTTTCTCAGCTCGAGATACTCCTGGCGGAAAACAGAGCTGTAGATTAGGATCCAAGCTATGGACATGAGCGTTGGTAAATTCCGTCACTTTTCACTGTGGAAACGTGTTAAATAAGCGAAGCCTTGTAGTACATTGTAGTTATATCGGTTTGTATCATAATACACAGCTATACAGATTATGAGCAGATCGGGCGGCCTCATCTACACCGTCGTTGCCATAGATACCGCAGTGGTGAAAAACCAGAGGAACGCCGAATGTACAAATATGCCGAAAATCCAAAAACGCGGAGGCAATCGAAGGTTATCTTAATCTCGACGGGAGCAAGATCCTATAACTTGTTGGCTTAAAAGAAATCCACATAAAACAACATTCTGGTAAGAAAGACAAAGGTATCGTTTTCAAGAACATTTGATCTCACTGTCGAAAGACTGCTATCCAACCGGCGTAGTTTGTCGCAAGATCAAGTTCGATGGCGCACTCACTTTAGATTGCACGCATTGCGCAATGAGATCATTACTGACCTTTCGGCGGATATTAAGTGCTCAAGAGCTAGACATTTCAACAATGAAACGACTGCCTCTTTCTGCCTCCACATCACTAGACGTTCACCAAAGATGTTCCGAACAAGCCCGCGGTCTTGAGCCCTGTTGCTACTAAAAGTTCTTGTCTGACTGCTAGAGAAAAATGACACTGTTGTTGGGCGGCATCAGCTTTTGAAGTGACAATAAAACTTGCTCTCTTGAATCGGGTCCAGACAGGGATACCTACAGCGGTGCGAGTAGCAATTTCACAAAGCCACCGACAATTATTCCGTAACGCTGCCAGAGAGTCCAGCAGAGATCAAACGAATTTTTTCGTTATCCCGTTTCGGTACTCACTGTGCCGAAGTCATTTCAATTCTTTTGGAAGAACGAGAAAAAGAATAAAAAAGTGAAAACGTTAAAAAAAATGTGCTTAGTGCTTCTTCAGGGCGTGCCGCCATGCTCTGCAGCCGGCAGAGGAATTTTGAAACGAAATTCCAGTCTTACGGCGGCTGTAATAAAGAAGAACAGACGTGTAGACAATTCACGGTCACTTCATGACACACTTTAGAGAGTGCAGACAAAGGAAACATTAATGAAGCGAAAGGATGGGGTTAGCGGGGAGAGCAGAGGACGCAGAGCGAAAAAAAAATAATAAAATAAAAAAGAAACCTAGATGTCGCTAAATAACAAAGGTCGGACTAAGGTCAACCGAAGGGCCCCGTGTCAAAGGACTACGCTGCGAGAATGGCTCGTCCTCTTCTGCATAATTCACGCGGCACAGCGGCGGGGAGGCGAAGAACGGTGTCACGTCTGAGAACGAGTCCCAGAAAGAAGGTCCTCGGTTATGCGCAAAGGAAATATTCTGTCCACGGGCAGCGCCAGGCCTCCGGGCTCGTGTTTTTATACCGACCAATAAGCCGAGAGCAAGGCTCTGATGGCGAGCGATACGGATATTAAATTGAGGAGTACGTGGCGGCCGAACCGAAGGCAGATACAACATTTATTACGAGCGCCGCAAGAATGGCCCAGGACGAGCGGCCGGTGCGCGTATAACCACGCCGCCGTGAAGGGCCGCGCGCGCTCCGTTTCAGCGCTGCCGACACAAAAGAAACGCGGCCTGAGGAAGCCGGTGCTTGTAGCCAATGTCAATTTCACTGGCTGCTCAAGGGCCTCAAGCAGGGTTATCGTGTTCCCCGGCATCGTTTTCATCAAATTTATTCTGTTGATGAGAAAAATAACAAACAAACTAAGCTCACATCGACGCGAAAATCGCGTCTCTTTATTTCGAGCCAGAACCTGAACTCGCCAAGCAATAATTTGATTGAGCGTTCAAAAACAAGGTTGACGGGCACTTCTTTACGTAAGTCAACTTTCTTGATACATCTTTTATCTTCCTCCCCCCCTCCCTTCGCAATGCCGTTTCACTGCAAGAAGAATAAAGAAATAAAAGAAGACCGCACTTTGAGACAGCTGATAAAGAAGCTGTGTGCCTGCAACAAGATATACTTTTTCGTTTATAGTATGTTCATGACGAAATCAGGTGGAAGTCAGCGATCTGCTCACCAGGAATGAGGAAAAAAGCTGGCTGAGAAAGAGACAATGCACTAACCCACAAGATCCTATGGCAAGGGCCTTGTTCGTATAATTATATCCTAAGCGATCAAATTTCCAGCCGAGCAAGTTCACCAAGAAAAAAAAAAAACAACATCTGAGAGGTATAATGATCTTTTACTTGGTCTCGAATGTCAGGCTGCAAGTTCAGTGATAAAAAGTATATGGCCATATTTGAATAATTTAAGCGTATATTGTGTTGCAATAATGGGCCGTAGAAAAAAAACACACACACACACACACACAAGACAAGAAGGCCACAAAAGTATGATAGTGTGCGGAGAAAATGATCTCCAAGAGGCGCCTGTCCTAAGTTGGAAATCTTTGTCAACAGTATCGTGAACCGAAGGAATGTAAGTGCCGTTGGCGCAAAGTACGCGCTATTTAAGGGATAATTATCTATTTTTTGTTTTATGCCTAATCACCTTCATATTTGTCGTTAAGTGCTGTCGGAGGTAAACATGTGCAATCATAGGAAATTCACTCGCTGCGGTGGTCTGGTGGTTATAGTGTTCGGCTGGCCTACCCGTAGGTCGCGGGATCGGTTGCGGGCCTCAAAAATTCTTCTTCTTCTTCTTCTTCTTCTTCTTCTTATTATTATTATTATTATTATTATTATTGTTGTTATTATTAGTTTCTTTGGTAAAAATAGCGAGGGGGGTACTAACGCAAGCTCGGCCTAGCTTATGAACAGTTGCCGATTTATTTACCTATCTAGTAGTTTCTTCATTGTGCCTGCGAACAATGAAACTCATCAAAAAGCGGGAAACAACCACACGTGCTACAATGTGTGGCTAACCAGTTACCGCTACCTTTCTATGCATCCTTGCAGTGTTCACTCAGCCTCAACATTGAGGCTCAGTGAACACTGGAACAATGCAAGAAAAGCTTTCCTCTACATAATGATTACCACGTGATAGGGGTATTCGGGTAAACGACGCCTTCATTGCAGGACACGCAACGTATCCTGTGATTCTTATTGCAACCAAGCCTCCTTTGAGAAACTAGGTTGCTGCTTTTGCACAGTTTAGCCGGCTTGTTTAAGACCATGAAGACGACGCGGATGTTCGCCCGAGCCGCTTCTTTAATAATGTTGGGGAATATTCTGGGCAGATATGTCATAGCGGCAAACTTTTTCGGCCATCAAGGTTAGCTTTTTTGCTTTCTTTCTTTCTTTTTTGGCCTGGCAATTGGAAGGTGGTTTTCTGAGCGCGGCTTCTGCGACTGATACAACAAGGTGATCAGGATATCCTGCTTGCGTCAGGTGAGTTCTTTTAGCAATCAAGGCTGATCCACAAGAAATGGGAAACACATTTTCTTTTTTTTTTGGGGGGGGGGGGGGGGAGGGGGGCGTTATTCAGGCAGTGTATGACAATGCACCTTTTTACCAATTTTGAGCGGCACGATTTGGAAGGCAACAATGACTTGTTCCCCTCGGTTCGTAAGAACAGCACGTGTGGTTTTCATGTAAATGAGATCATACATTGAGGAGCCTCACAGTGCAATCCTCGCTTTGAAGCTTGTGGTTAACCAGCAGTGGCTGTAAGCAATCACGTTCCAGTATTGGTATGTTAGTGGCTTCAGATTCGAAGGAACATTTGTCACGCTCAGTAAAAAACAGGTAGTCATTCACACATCAAACACATTTAGGTAAACACCTCGTGCCCCTCAGATGCGTCAAGAGGGATTCGTTAAAAATGGCTAAAAAGAAATCGCTAGCAGGCGAAACACAAGATACAATGCAAATGCCTTGCTTTTGAATAAAGAGTTTCCCATCCCATTGGATGTATATTGGGTCAGGTTATAAGGCTGAAAGGTCCAAGAGATGCATGGAGGATATGTTTGATGCATCTTTCAAAGTTATAGCCAAACGGTTCAAGAGCATTTGTGCAGTGTATCATGGGGTAACGAATAAAACAGGTCCTTTACATCTATATAGAGATTGCAGAAAAACCTTCGTCGGACAGCGGGGACAAAAAGTCCAAGATATCCTGAGACTTTTTCACTAGGAATAAGGTCATGTATCTTCAAGAAATGTAGCTTATCTTACAGGTACAAGGCCAAGGCCTTCTGCCACGTGTCTACTTCACATACAATTACATTAAAAGGAGTTTGTGGCTTATGCGTTTTCACAATAAACAGAACCTCAAGGCACCTTTCTTTTTTTGCATTTCATAACCTTATTCTGCACGTTACCTAGCCTAAGCTTTTCACATACGTTTTCTTAGCTCTCTTTTTGGTATTTTACGTGCGCATATCGGCAAGGTACTCAGAGACAACAGAAACAGCGTCGTTAGCCTTTGAAAGGAAAATACTGTGTGGCATTATAGCAAAACCACTCTCTTTATTCGTGGGCAATGCACATAACGAAGTTTCTATGAGAAAGGACACATTGCGTTTGACATGAATATTTGAGGATGCTTGCTTACGTCGGGTCAGGACATCAACTCCTTCAGAGATGCAACGCGCTTCCCCCGATTTAGCGGTCTGACGGGAGACATGACGCACGTGTGACATCCTGCCCAGGAGCAGATTGCCTAGATTCCACCGCAAGCTTGGGTCCCAGGGAAAGTATGAGCCGGTCGTCACAAGGAACGTCTAAAGGTTCCACGATGTGAATAGTGCCACTGTCGGTCGATGGCTTTCCAGGTACCCGCTCCCGCAGCACGAGTAACAGGCGGTTCCATATATACACTTTGTGACCAGGTCAACGAAGCGCAGATAAGTCTGAAGCTTACATTTTGGCCACTTCTTCATCTAAGCTGTTGAAGAGCAGTGAAGCTGGCAGCTGTGGATACACTCGAGCTTGTCTGAAGGATTGCAATTTCACAATGTTTATGATTCCTTTATGTCCAGTCGAGGAAGAAAGCCGTAGAAGAGTAGTCTGACGTCGTCGGGGAGCAGACCGTTGCGGATGAAAAAAGAATAATAACTGCGGGCTCTGCAAGTACGAGCGGCAATGTGTGTGATGATGGCGTTGGTATCTGAATGGACAGATAGAAAGGAGCCATTTGTACTAGAAATGAACTTGGGCAGTGTAAATGGGAATGTGTTTCGATGGCGGGCTGAGTGTAAACAATGTAAACAAATAAAACAATGTAAAGAAATATTGCGATTGCTGGTTAGCCGCACATTGCAGCAAGTGGGGTTTTCTGCCGCTTCTAAAGCGATAGCTCTACTCCTCCATGCACAAACCCAGAAAATGCCTCGTTCTGTGCATCTCACCTTCAAGCTGAGCCAAGGTTATGCCAGCGTTTCTGAGCTGCGTCAGCACCACAGAAAATCATTTACTCGTTGCCCGCGAGATAGCGCAAAGCTCTCGCCGATGAGTTCGCGCCCACGTTTCTCAAGTGTATCAGCGCGTTGATCATATGCTTCGTTTCACACGCCTCGAGTAGCGTCGCAGCGCCCGACCAAAGACCATCAGCGAAACGCTAGTGCGGCGTGTTCGCAAAATACGAACAGCGGCTGAATGTCATTATTTCGTGCCGCCACCACCAAAGGCGCTGGCTGCATTCAAATTCACGGCGTCGAGCATCGTCCGTATGCTGTCTTGAGTTGCAGTTGTAGATGCGGTAGTTGCTGCCACAGAACCGGATTTCTGCCTAAACCAAGACATCCAATGAAGTTAAATTTCTGCAAACCAATGGTCCCCTCTTTTCCCAAAGCAAGCGAAACTGAGCTATCGCTCGGGAACCATGGTTTAACCGCGTTCCACCACGGCAATTTCTTGCGAGAATTTAATTGTGTGCATGCACAACGACGAAAATACTACACCGATAATTGAATCGGGAACTGTTCATAAGCTTTAACAAAGAAGGAACTATTTTTCCTCGATGCAGCAGTGCCTAACCATGCCTGAGCTGTTGAATGTTTTTTATTCCATGTATAGAAGTGTGATCCGGGTACAAATAAATCATTGTTGAAAATTAATGCTCGTGTTTGTTCCTCCTCTTTTTTGTCCCCGACTTCACAAGTCTCTGCGCTAAACGCCAAGAATATGTCTAACCAACAAGGCCAGAAGTCAACCCTTGCTAAGAAATCACGGTGTATCTGACCTCTTCAGTCACGAATTTTGACTGAGTGTCCTTGTGGCTTTAAAATTTATACATTTTACTGAAAACACTTTTAAAGCAGCGCTGAAAAAGTTTAGGACCCGTGACATCAATATTTGAACAACACCAGGCAAATCTTTGTTCATGAAAACAATTATTTACTAAATTACTTTCTAATAAATGACGCACTCACCACACCAACGGGCTGAAGAACTGAAGTATTTGTGACTAATGGCGCTTTGCTTATTACTGAGATGTAGCGCTTCTAATGAATGCTGATTACCAGCAGTAATGAAGACCGACAAGTTAGACTTCTCATCAAATCTGCTGGTGTGCCTCATAATATAAAATTATTTCTCATTTATTCTCTCGGCAATGGAGTATCTCATATTGCTTTTAGCTAGGAGGTGTTTACGTTTATAGTCAACATTATACATTCGATACTGTAATCTTCTCATCACGGACCGGTAATATTGAAAATGGGTAGCACATCCGCAGCGGAAGAGCAAGATAAATGGGTCGCATCAGGATGGATACTTGAAAAGGTGCACGCGGCGGGTGAACAAAAAACAACAACAACAACAACAACAACAACAACAACAACAACAACAACAACAACAACAACAAAAAAAAAAAGCACTACGAACTGATGACAATTTTTTGACGAGATGACTTGTTTCCATCAAAGACAAGTAATCTCGACTAGTCATCAGACAAGGCTGGGACCTGTCTTCGCTTAAGACAAGCTTTTTTGTCAAAGAGCTAGTTCAAGGCTGAGGATCTTCGGTTCGTCTACTGTCAATCAATTTAGGGGATAGTGTTTTTTGCAGTTTCTCAGTGTATACATCGATAAGCCCGCGTATCTGCCCACGGCAACAAGCCCGCATACGCGTATTCGCATAATATTTACAAGCATAGCAAACAGCTCGGAAACGGGTGATAACCTGACAAACAGCTAGCAAATAGCTGTCACAGACCACTAGAACGACCGGGTCGACTGGTGGATTCTTTTGTAACAAACTCAGGCAGGCTGTCGCCCGTGTCACATTACTTTCTTGTCGCAAGAAAGTCGTTTGAAAATACATCTGAAACCGTGGGAACTGGACTATGAACGGGACGCCTCATTTCGTTTTGCATTAGTGGAAGACATTTCTAAAGGCGCCGTGGAGTTAGCCTCCCTGATGAACGGAGGGAAGCGCTTGTCACCGCGATGACGGACCGGAGGTGGTGTGGCACAGCAACGTGCATTTTGCCATTTATCGGCGTAATGCATGCTCTAATCAAGGATTTGCGACCAAGTATGCTGTTGCAAGAAGGGATTAATCGCAGCAAGCGGCTATTAGGTTTCTAAGCGTGCCTAAAATATTTCGTCAAACGCGAAAAACGCGTGCCGCCACTTTACTCAAGCAGCCTGCTTCTCCCTCTATTTTAATTGCAGTAAATTAGGATTGTTGTCCACAATGACAGCGCTAGATTGATGCTCCGCACTATCTGGGTGATGATACATCATGGCTGAGGAATGCGACATCGCGCGAGGAGAGGCTACTTTCGTCACGCATGCACAAAACAACTCTTAGGTGCCGCTACACTGTGCTAATCGTTTCTTAAGGCTCACAAAACCAAGTTCGCATGCTTTTTTTTATTTGCGACACTGTCTTGAGCCAACCACATCCTTCGTCCACAGAAGCCTTCAAGTGCTGATAAGCGTTAGGGAGCAATAAATAACGCGCATAGCGGTATTATACAGTGAGTGATTAACATGCAAAATTTTATAGGTGTACCGGGCCACCTTAGCTGTTAGATAAGCCCAAGTACGCAGTATTATTCTATGTCCCATCTTGTTAATTTTAAGGGCGGAGTACTTTAGGGGGCCGGGCTGTCGTATGCTGTCGTATGCTGTAGTATGCTGTAGTACGCTGTCGTCGTCGCTGGGCGAAACGCTTCATGTGTAGCATATTAAGCGCGCGCTTGCGTCAAGGAGAAGTCTTCTTCCTTTTGACGTTCTTCGAGCGTCCTTGATGATGATCACTTGTCATCATCATAAAAAAAAACAACTGCTGTGCTTGTAGTAACGCGAGCAAAACCACGTATGAAAATAGAAAAACAGAGGAAGCAAGCACGAAATAGAAGGAAAAAGAAAGGGAAAAGATAGGAAGAAAAATAGGAAGAGCGAGAAAGAGAAAGAAATAGATAAAGAGAAAGGAAGAAACAAATAGAAATAGAGAGAGAAAAAAAGACAGAAAAAACGGAAAAGGAGAAAAAGAAAGAGGGGAGCAAAGAAAAAGAAAACCGAAGAGAAACAAAGAAGGCTGCCCAGCTCCGCACTTCCTTCAGGCTTGGCACCCCTAGTGCGAAGCTGCCCTAATTTTTTTACGAAGGCAGGAGCAAACCAATACAGTGAAGGCGCCCCTTAAAGGTTGATGTAGGCACAGTCACTACTATACGCACTCCCGGAAAAGCATTCGGTGAAATACAGACAAGAGCCACGTTTTAGGCTATATTTGAGGCAGTGGACGAACAACTCATGAAAGGATATAGGTCTATCAAATGATTACCGGAAGAATAGCAAAGCGGCCACGATCGGGCGACTTATTTCATGCATATTTTAGAACACGCTCTTGATTAATGCATGTCCAGGCTTCCTTATGCAGATAACATACTGCTGCGGTAAAGAGCGACCAGGGAGTTCAGCACGGCGCTTGAAAGTTTGCTGCAGGGTTTTTATATTCATGGTTCTATCATTTCAGCGCTGAGCCTTGCATGGTTTCTGCACATATGATTTTATCGGGCGTACTTTGTTCAGGTCAGCACTCTTAAACATTAGCAGTCATTTCCTTTTACCTTGCTGTTTCTTATCGTGAACGTGGCCCATAAAATTTGCGCTTTCGTAACTTGGTTCCCTTGGCAGAAATGGCTCGCGCAGGCCATTGGCAGTGTCGATTATGTTAAGACGATAAACAGTTATGGATTGCTGCGCCGAACTCGGAATGTGCAGATGGCTTACAATATTCGTCAAGAGATTGCGCATCTCTGCGAGAACGATTTTTTTCGTTCAGTAATGCGTGGACTGTCTGCGACATATTGGTTTTTGTCTTAGAATCAAGGAGTCATGCAATGACCTTGAGGAAGGATGAACGAATCTATAGCCTGGGATGGGTGCTGTTGTAATTAATCACAGCGTAAGGCATCCGGTGACTATTATTTGTACGCAGCTGCAGTGAGACAGCCATTTTTCTAATCCCCTCGTCGCTTTGCTCCCAAAGGCCTAACTTTCCCATGAAAATATTCGAAAGACATCGTAGTGGTGAAGCGACAAAGTATCAAAGTATAGGAGTGTGTCGCTTAGGGAGAATGCGCCTCGGGTAACACGACAGATGCAGCGCGGCAGGGTTCCGTGCGTCGCGGCTGCTGGCGTTCTAAAAGTGGTGGGAAGCCGCTAAAAGGCGACGCAAACTTATCCAAGGTGATAAATGAGAGCGCTCACGCAAATTTCCTCTATGCATACGAAATACACCTTTCCTTTTAAGCGCTGACGGGGTTTACTGATGGGAGGACGTAGAACTTGTTTAAAGTTTCGCAAGGTGTGTTTTTGTTCAGGGCTTACAAGTATGATGAATGAGGAAATGCCTAAGAAGACACCCAACAAGGCGAGATGACAGCGTTATCAGCTGGATGCTTGCCTTTCGAGCTATACCAAAGTGGTTTTATGGAGCACGAGCGCATTGATCGCCAGAGTGCTTGCGTGGTGCTCTGTGCTGATGATAGATGGCGCTGGGCTCCACGCCAAACATGGGCAGAACAATAACGGTAATTTGGGAGAACTCTAGAATGGATTTAGAATCGGCAGACGGTTAGACGATGGCGTACTTGTGCTTTAGCAGTGTATAGAAACATCTAGAATAGAAAATTATCCTACATAGTTGGCTTTTTAAGATTAATGGAGCGTTAATCAGGAAATTATGGGGTATATTGAAAGAAGCGAGCATAGCCGACGACTATATGCTGCTTTTAAGGGAGATATACCGAGAAAATACAGTCTGCGTATAGAATGGGAAGGAATAAGTAGCAAGTAGAACATTGATATAGGCAAGGGGCTGGGGCAGGAATGTCCGTTATCCTCGCTGTTATTCGGGCTGTACATGGTGAGTATGGAAAGTACGATAAAAGATAGCAACATTGGTTTTACTTTGTCACACAAACATGGCCGGCTTCAAGATAGAGCAGCAGCCTCCAGGTTTATATGATGCTGACGATATTGTCTCATTTGCGGACAGCCGAGCGGATATACAGCGCCTGGCGCTCATATATGTGGACAGGAAGGTGAAGCTCTAGAACTATGATTTAGTATAACAAAATGTAGATTGATTTTATTCAATGATTCCAATAATAAGACGGTATCAGTGCTAGGCCAGGAAATACCGCGGGTAAAAGAATAAAAGTACCTCGGAGTATGGGTAAATGAGGGTGATAGATACATAGAGCTACAGGAAAAAGCCACGGCATCCAAGATAAAGAGAGATGCTGCAATAATGGAGCACAGAACGTTATCTGGATAAAATTGGTACGAGATGCTTCGATGTTTGTGGAAAGGTGTAATGGTTCCAGGTCTTACATTTGGGAACTCAGTGCGGTTGCATGAACTCAGACGTACAGTCAGGACTTCACATCAGTCAAAGGACAGTTAGACGCCTCGCATTGGGCGCTCACGGGAAAATGACAAATGCTATAAAGAAGCAAGGTTTGAGACTAAGTTAGCGGGTAATTCATATTTAAATCAACAGCGTATTATCAGACGATGGACAAAAAGGCGGGAACGAGGTACAAGCGCTGGCTTCCGACTGAGGATTTACTGAATGCACACACATATACAGGGTGTCCCACTTATCACGCAGCATGATTTAAAAAAAGCGGGACGGCGTTACGCGAAGCAGGCCTTGTGCATATTGTTCCCAGTATACTGTAGTAGCCGCTACTATTTTTTTCGTTAATGTGAATTAATTAATTAGTCCTAATTAAATTCGTAACTCCGAAAATACTCACCTAATTATCAAAGTGTCAATGAGGCAAATGTGGACATGTTGAAATGACATCTAGCTGTGCTACTTTCAACAACGTACTAATTGCGTGCTAATTTTTTCCTTTCGGATTCGATTGTTGCTTCATGCATGGCCTCCGAGATTGTGCGCCAGCGCCCGCACAATCTCGGAGGCCATACATGAAGCAACATAGTGCGGAGCATCAATCTAGCGCTGTCATTGCGCACATATATATGGGTCATTACATATCAAGTGTACCAGGTTAAAAAAAAAAATATATATATATATATATATATATATATATATATATATATATATATATATATATATATATATATATATATATATATATATATATATATATGTGTGTGTGTGTGTGTGTGTGTGTGTGTAAAAAACGTATCTCGGATTGAAATAATCGAATGGATGGGTTGCGTACTCAGTTATCACTTTTCTTTCTGATATAATAGCCTCCGACAGCTCGGGCTGTCTGATCTTGGCTTCCGCCCATAATTTTATCTCTTGAAACCGTGGTTCACAGGCGCAGTCTTTGCAGTGCGCAGGCAAGTGCGCCAAATTGTCTTTTTTAAACTTTTGTTCGTGTTCCCTGGCTCGATCATTCAGGCACCGCCCCGTCTGCCCTATGTAGGACTTGCCGCGCGTCACCGGGAGCTCATTCACAACTTCTGAAGATCATTCAGTAAGCGGCTTTGTATGGTTCTTACCACAGCCGTGCCTTCTTTTTGGTTCACTGGAGGTATTTCTTGTGCGTCTTTTTACATAGAGTTGTGCGCGACGTAGGACTTTCTTTTAGCGTGTGCTCGAGTTTATATGATCATGGAAATTTCTTTGGAACCCTTGACCTATCAACTTTCACAAGCCCTTCGGAAGACGAAGGTACGCAATAATTTATGCCTTAAAGTGTGCTTAGCTGACGTGCTAAAGAAAGCGCGCATAGCTTGCAGACCCGCTGTTTTGAAACGTTGGGACTCTTGCATGGCGTTTTTGCATGCAGGTCGCAAAGGCACCATTGTCTAACAGGAAGGTGATTGCTGTGGCCTGGGGCTAGTGCGATGAAAAGGAGTGTGAATGTACGGGCTATCTTGTCGAAGCTTCTTCGTTTCGCACGGAAAAAGCAGCAAATAAAATGCTGACATTGTTAATATGCACGGTGAGGCCCGACCCTTAAAGCTGTAGTTATTGAAATCTAGTGCAGTATTGAAACTATATGAGTGACGCCACGTTGACGCAAGTCTTGCATCTTTGCTCAGCAATGCAGAAGTGTTCAGATATTCCGCATTCCGCCATGGTACCTTAGCACTGAGGTGTTGCGCTGCGAAGCTCTAGGACGCGGGTTCGATTGCTGGTCATGGCGACCGCATTTCCAGGGGCGAAATGCAAGATCAGCCGTGTACTTAAATATAAGTGCCCGTTAAAGAAGCCAGGTGGTAAAGTTAGCCCAGAATCCCTCACACTATTGCGCGCCTCATAATCACGCATTGTAGTTTTTTGTACACAAAACCCAACATTGATGAGTTTTTCAGGCATACCTGCACATTGTCTCCTTTGTTGCTCTAAGTTCTTTTTGTTAGGCGGGTGCTTTCAATTACGTTGTTTTTTCTAGGTAGGCCTCTTCGATTGTGCAGTATACCGTCTCCGAGCATGTGTGCGGTTAGCCTGTTCACTACGGCCATAGTTTGCGCGACTTTGTGCACAGCCGATAGAGCCAGCGGTAATGTCACAAATTAGATTCACGTGTGATCGAGAGCGTGACGCCAGCCTATACTTCTGCGTTGTGAGCCAGAGGTTTGTAGCTGCGAGAAGGAAAAAAAAAAAGAAAAAGAGCTGGGTGGCTAACTCAGAATGCAGGGAAAGCTATCGTCCGGAACAAACAAAAGGAAACCAGCAGCGGAGAGACGATGTTACCTGTACACTGGCCACCACTGTCGTGAAATGTGCACAAGAAAAAGAAAAAAAGCTTCCGCGGTGCTACCTCGGTCGCCACTAAATGGCATCCCTGGCCGCCGCGGAGGCCCGTTGGTTACGGTGCAGACTAGGCGGTAATTAAATTGCAGTAATTAAGTTACAAGTGAATAAATTACGTTTTTCTGTAATGAGTAATGTAATGAACTGTGAGCTGGATATTCAGAAATGCAATGAATCACTTCTAGCGAGTATATTCAAGAAATTTACTCGCTACTTTCCCGATTACTTTTGACTGAAATATTGCATGTCCGCTTCCCTAGTCACTTAATAAAATTTACCGATAAAGGAAGGAAAAATAAGAAAAAATTGGCAGATCCCAAGTACCATGGGAATCGATGTTATGCGAAGCGTGCGGAGGCAAGGCGACTGGGTCGTAATTTTCTTATTAGACACTTTTAGTTTAGCGTACGTAACGAGCCTACGTACGCAGCATGGCTACGGGAGAGAAGTGCGCATGCGCAGTACGTAACGTGTCTATTTCACGGATGCGTGCGTACGCCCCCCCCCAAAAAAAAAAAGAAAAATACCGCGCACGCAAACGTAACGAGACGTAGCGCTAGCTACGTGACACTATCGCGAGATCTCGAATGAAAGAGCAGCCAGATTGCAAGATGGCACAGAATGTAAAAACGTGGATCCGATGATTCAGCTTGACTCGGATGCCAGTGGCCGTTATAACGGCCGGTACCGCAGGATGGGGCGCTAAGAAGCACTCGAAAGCTGTTTCATTTCACATATGATGCGTCTAGTTGGACCAAACGCATCCCGGTAACGGTCGATACGGTAAACTAAAAGTGTTGCTGAGCGCTTTCGCTTGCAGCGTACGCATCGTATCGTGCTGCGTACGTAGGCTTGTTGCGTACGCCCAACTAAAAGTGTCTATTAAGCGAAACGTTAACGAAATGACGCTAAAGATATGCACAAATGTGTTACGCACAGACATATGTTGAACAGTCGCACATGTTTCATATAACCAGTTGTTTACTGTTGCGTAACGATACCAACAGAAACATGGGTATTACCTACACCAGAAGTGGTAATCTGATATGTAGCACTTGTGCTTGCCAGGATGGTAGCCCTGGCTAGTGCTTCGTGGGGATCAACTACAGTGGATGGCGCTCAAGTATGCAACTTGACGTTAACCCGACATGACGCCTGTCTCATAGGAGTACATATGTAATGTTTATAAAATTAGACAGCCAGCACTGGAACCACAATTGACGTTTCACCAACATTACGCCTGCATAGGCTCTTTTTCCAAAGCAGTTCCGAGACCTGGCCTGGCTCTGTGGTAGAATACTTGATTGCCACGCAGAATGCTTGGGTTCGATTCCTGCTGGGGACACTGATTTGTATTCTTTCCATTCATCGGGTAAACGCCGCTGATGTCAGTTTTTCTTAACGCTCTCGCATTTAAATTACCAATGTCTGTCCTCGCCGTTCCTGGGTAGATATAAATTGTCGAACACCTGTGGCGCATACCCGCATACCACGGCCCGTCGTATACGGGTATGTGTCACACGTGTCTGCAGGAAAGGGTTTGACGATGTATACGACAGGATTTTCACGTTATTCATGTCATGGCCTGCCAGACATGTTCGTCATTACTTCTTACCCTCCATTACAAATTTTGGTATTCCCCAAGTTAAGGAGGTGATCACGAGAGCACCCAGACGTAGTCGGCTAGATAGATAGATAGATAGATAGATACGTAGATAGAAACGCAAAAGTGCTCACAGTACGCAAAGAAATGCTTCGCATTTAAAAGACAAGTTAATCCTGAGTGCCAAACATCAGGCATAGGTATGACGCAGGCCCGCAGGAAAGCAGTCTAGAATCCAAACTAAAAGCCTTGAATAACATTGCTGGAATGCCAAGGCCTTCGAAACTCCCGACAAGAGGTGTCGGGTCAATGATGGCTCCATGTTTTGCTGACTGCCGGACAGCTCAGCAACAGGATGCAGAGGTTTCAATGGCGTAACCGTGTCCGCGCGATAGGGAGGGATTTTCTGTAGACAAAACGACGATAGGATCTGTGATCTCAGGCCTCTCCTCCGCCCAACGATTCTTTACTCAATCAAGGCCGAGCAAGATTCGAGACTGCTTAGAGAGACACGTCATCAAAACAGCGACAAGTTGTCGCCGAGATTGTTTAGCTACTTAACCCCCCCCCCCCCCCGCCCTAAAGTACGCTGTCGAATCTAAAGTAATTTCATTAGTTTTCAAAAGTAACAGGAATGTAATTTCGTTACTTTCGGCCAGCTGTAATGTGTACTGTAATTTAATTGCACTTTAAAAATTCCAGTAAAGTAATTAGTTATGTAAATTAATTACTTTGAAGCAGTAATCTTGCGTTTATCTGTTACGAGGCTCCGCTGGTAACCGCAAAGACGGGGTTCGGGTTTCGGCCGCGGAGGTCGCATTTCGCTGGAGGTGAAATGCTACAGGCCCGTGTACTGTGCGATTTCAGTGCACGTTAAAGAATCCCAGGTAGTCGACATTATCAGGAGCCCTCCACTACGGCGTCCCTCATAGCCTTAGTCGCTTTGGGACGTTAAACCGTACATAGCAACCAACCAACTAAATGGTCTTCCGAGATCCCGATCAGCGTTTCCGTTATTGGCTGCGACCACACGAACCACTTGTTCGGCGCGGAGGCACCATTTGCTATGAAGTTGGGATCGCCACACATACGGACGCCGACACCTTATCATTCAGAGCATCTGGGCTGGGTGTTGCCCCCCTCATTCACCTGACTGCGCTCCTGAATAGCCTAACCATTAGCATGTGATGCTTTGAAGATCATCATATAGTGGTGACTAGGTAAATAACGAGATCGTAACTTGTATATTAGGAAATACAAATGTTGAATTTTAATGAGAACTAATAGACAATAATGCCAAAAACATTATAGGAGATGTTATTAGTAGTAAATGTAATGTAAATGTCAAGAAATAAAAGTGGACGAAAAGATAACTTGCCGGGGGCAGGGACCTAACCTGCGACCTTCTAATAACGCGTCCGATGCTCTACCAACTGAGCTACCGCGGCGGCCATCCCCCCGTCCGCTTTATGGAGTATATATGTGCATTTAAACGTGGGCGCGTCAGTCAGCGCCGCTAGTAGCCATGACGGCGAGTGTGGAACACTCTTTTTTCTGCCTGTTGGCGTCACGTAGCACGTGATATTATTTCGAGCTGTTAGCTGACCAGCTGACCAATAATCCCTCGTATACTACCTGAAAGCATCAAGTCTGCCAGAACGAGACCCTCGCAATGAATGAAGGAAAGAAGTGGAAATTTTAAGGGCTCGTTTTTTCTTTGTTAGAGAAAAAACTAGCTCTTAAAATTTCCAAATCTTGTATTTTGTAACTTTTACTGCAGAGGAACTAGACTAATAGCGGGACGCCTGACCCTTTTACCGGTATCACACGTAAGTGCACATAATTACCGCCCTATTTCACTCGCATGAGTCCGCGGTAAACTCGCGGCGCGCATCATTGAAAATCAAATTTAAATTTTCTTTAAGAAGATTATTTACTGTTCCTATAGTATCGCTTCCGAGTTTGGTCGTCGGCCAATGCACAACGAATTGAAACCGCTCATGATTTCACCGCAGCCACATATGCTCCGTTACATACATAGAGAGCTACGCTGAGGAGCGAAGTGCTGTTATCAGTATGTATTTAGCATAAGCGTTTCGTGTCAGCTTTAGTGGTTGCAAATGCTCGCGCGAGCCTACGCGCTAGAGGTTGAGGCGGGCTGCAAAAACAAAACCAGGTAAGGAAAACAACGAAACAAAACGGGAACCAAAACAAAGTAACAACGTTACAAAACAATTCATTTAACTTTAATGTACAAAACGTTTTAATCTATTTTCGAGCCTCACTGAACAATTTCGCGAAGTTCCATTTGATGATACCGAACTGTTTCTTTGTGCGACCTCCGTTGATCCGAGATGTCTTGCTGGCCTCCATAGCGCTGAGTGTGAAACGAAGCATAGATGCAGTGCAACAAACTGACGTCATTCGTATATATAGATTTCGCAAATGATTTTGATAAAGGGCCCCACGATGAGCTAATATTTAGAAATCGGTGCCGATGAGTCTAAAGGTTTGGTTGAAGAAATGTTTGAGTGGTCGAAAAAAAAAAAACTGTGTTTGGATGACAGTTTATCGACTCCATTCAAAGTATTTTTCAGGTGTTTTCAGGTTCGGTGTTGTGTCCGTGTTATTACCGGTATATATAATTTTTTTTTGCGGTATTGTCGAACAATTGGCTTTCTACAAATGACTTTCTAATCTATTTTACCAACGCGGAGGATCAACCAAGAAGTAGCCGTTGTATGGATAATTTAAACAAGCCGTGTAATCTATGAGAGGTGGAAGTCAACTATATCAACATGCACGCACTATATCACCAGAAAGGTAAGCGTTGTGCTTTTTTCACTGCTATATCGGCGGTAATTTATCAGTTAACGCTCGCCAATTGAAATATTTCCCCTTACAATAACGCAAGATGTTGCATGTTCACACGCATTTCGAAAACATGTGCTCGAAAGCGAGTGATATGGTAAAATTTTATAAGGCAGAAGCTACAGCAACCTGCGCGATATATAAAGCTGATTGCATGCAAGATTTTCATTAGGCCATTGCTGAAATATGTTTCGGTTTGGAGTCCTCAACAAGTATGAGCAAGAAGGATTAAGAAAAAATTTAATGACGAGTTCTGTGTGCTTCATGTGCTCCAGATACCGTCGATTCGGTTCAGTTACACAAGTTTCCCAGTCCCGTGAACTGGTGCCATTCGAAGCACGAAGGCGAGAGCATCGGCTCAGTCTTTTCTTGATGCGCTGCATGGACAGCTTAAAATGAATAAATATGTCAAACAATAACGAATATGGAGCCCTCGTGTTAACTACAATTATGTTTTACAATTATACTTTGCGTGACATTGGTAAATCTGTCTATTTAATTTTTTTTTCAGACGTGATTTGACTGTGCAACGCGTTGCCGAGCTTAGTGTTAATGCAAGCGACGCTTGCTAATTAATAATTTTTTTTAATATGTGGGGTTTAACGTCCCAAAACCACGATATGATTATGAGAGACGCCGTAGTGGAGGACTCCGGAAATTTTGACCATCTGGTGTTCTTTAACGTGCACTGACATCGCACAGTACACGGGCCTCTACCATTTCGCCTCCATCGAAATGCGACCGCCGAGGCCGGGATCGAACCCGCGACCTTCGGGTCAGCAGCCGAGCACCCTAGCCACTGATCCACCGAGGCGGACACGCTTGCTAATTCGAACACTACACGTGTTTAAAGGGCTACGCATCCTCTGCATGTATCTGTTCACCTGTTATGCGTGTACTTCTTTTCACCCTCCCTGTAAGAACCTTCAGTAGAGGGTTGACAATATAAATACGAGTATAAATATACAGTATAAATAACATTAACTAGAATCATTTTATTAAGGTGTAATTGGGAAGCCAGAATAAAGCAGTAATGTATTCAGAAAAGCCTTGCAGATCCCACGCAGACGCGCATGCACACACCCACACACATTGAACCACATATAAAGAGAACGGTACAAAGAAGGATACGAAACTCTCTAAATCAAACGGAAGATATAGGCTCGTAGTCTTCTAAGATTAAGTTGTAAACAACCCGTTTGTCGATACTGAGAAGAAATGCGCAGCTGACTCGCGTTGCAATTCCGTTAACACGCCTGAAAAGGATCAAAGGGTGGCCTTCTCAGCGGTTTGATCAAAGATGCTTCTCAAATATTGTTGAAGTCGATAAATCTGTTTATTGCGACATAACTCTTCTGTTTAACGTAAACAGGGCAGAAACGCACCCAGAATTTGCGCCGTAAAGAGGAACAGTTGAGTGCTTAGAAAATATTTGCATTTGAGTATACCGCCGTTGAATTTGAAAGCGCTGTTGGGTATTGAAAAGCCAAAGCAAAAAAAAAAAAAAAAAAAAAAAAAAAAAAAAAAAAAAAAAAAAAAACCGCCAGGCCTGCGCAGAACGCGCAGCACAGCCACAGCGAAAGCTGGGAGAGCGGCCTTCAGCCTTTTTTAAACACTCTTGGGGCAACTACTACAAGCCCACTTGCATGGTACCCACTACGCCATAAATCATCATAATTTTTGTGCAGTGGGGAAGCGTCTACATTTGTCATTCTTCGGAAAAGGGCGGTGCCCTCTACACTCTTGTAACGAATTATGTGCACTTTGTTCATGCTGTGGCTGACGACGATGAAGAATTATGCCTCAGGCTTTTGTAATGGGTTTGGAGCATTGAGCGACCCACTCGTTACGCAATTCGCATTGTGTGACGCCTGGTTCTTACTTTATTGCTCTAAAACGCTTTACAACACACGTTAACGCGATTCCTTACCCGATATGAAGCCTGCGTAGGGTCAGTTTACACCGCAGTTTCAAGCAGCGGCGTAGCTCAGTGGTTAGAGTGCTGGGCTGCCACGCAGAGGACCCGGGTTCAATTCCCATTCTATCATAGGTGTTTTTTTTATTTATTTAGTTTTTTCTTATTTCGTGCGATATTGGTTACGGACACCGGCGGCGGCGGCGGACAACTACGGCGCAGAAACGACCCTTGTTGGGATCTCATAACAGCTTTCGCTGTAAAACACTGAAGTGACAGGAAAACGTGGTACCGACGAAAAATAAAAAGCTCACCTGCATGACCTACTCATAATGATATCGCGTAAAGTAAATGAGCCCCGTGGAATATTCCAAGTTCTGTTCATAGCTGGTGTAAGTAAAGTGCGTGGGCACAGAAAAAACTCTTGTGGTCGCGGCTGTCAAACACTCGAATTCCCGGTACTTGTAAGACTCTTGATGAGTAAATCTTAAAAATTTGGAGTTGAATTTTCGTTCTGACAACCATGAGGCTGCATCTGGGTGCGTTGAGACAGGACGGTGTACAGCCGATTTGGCGTGACGAACATCAACAGTCTTTTTTTTTAGCGGAATGGTCTATGCCTGTAAAACAAAAAAAGAAAAAAAAGAAAAAAAGAAAAAAAAAAGATCACAGTTCGGTCTGAAAATCGAAGCACTGATAGCAACAGCAATGCTTCTGGCGGCTATAGAAATGTTCGCAGTTTTATCGACCTTATATTTTCCAGTAAACGTTCGCGCCCAGCAACACTTTTCGAACATGGTCAGAAAACGCTGCCGATCGGTAGTCGAGGATCCTGAGAACACGCAAGCCAAATATTGTAGCGCAGCACGCGGCCTGGAATTTACAATAAATTCTCACAGTCAGCTAAAAATCTATTTCTCTTCTCTCGACAAATGATGCTACATACTCAAAAATCATTGCGTCAAAGGCCAAGTAAACGCCATTGGCTGATTTGAACTTGGCGCGCTCGGGAGTTACGGGGGACGCCGCGGGAGGCCGCTACGTGTCTGCGCGAGCGCGCGCGATGGCACTGAAAAGCCGTGCGTTCGAAAAAAAAAAGAGAAAAAGTGATCAAGATCACGTGGCGCGCGTGACGTACATTCTTCCCCCGTGCCTTCCCTCCCTGCTTAGCTTCTGGCGCTTCCGTCGGGACCAGAGAAAAGAGACAGCAATTATAGCCTCTGACAAATCTTGTAACTTCGCTCGTAGTGGACGAATTCTAAAAATTTTTGCGGTGGTCGATTCGTGAGGCAATAAGCTCCTTTAGTGAAGCCATTTCATGGCTACTTAGAAAAGTGTTGCAGGGCCCCTTTAAAGGACCCGGTGACACCAAATTTGGAAACTCGAGATGCTTGTGCTGTTTGAGACTCCTGCATGCGGGGGGCACTTCTGACCGATTATTAGGGACGAGCGTTGCCTGTAAGATATTTTAATTTGGTTTTGAAGTAAAGGTCAGTGCTCGTCCGAGTATTCAGGTGCAATCGACATTTTCTGTGGTTTGACGTAGACAGAGGCTCCCCTCGTGACGTTACAGAGGTCAAGCAAGTATTGTCGATGTCACAGAACATTTTCGGGACCCGGCGAGGACTATTGTTCGTCACCCCTCTCGCTTTGTTGTCCGGCTGCTCTCAAGGTGGTTTTGGCTGCTTACGCCAGGAATGCTTTTCTTTTTCCTGAGGAGGACACGCTCAAAGCACCCACATCATTTCACTCGTCACCCTCGCGGGTCCCCCCTTTGAAAACGGCGCGTTCAGCGTCACCGAAGCTTGAGCATGTAGCCTCAGGTGCTGCCCCGCTGTGGGGCGCTAGTTTCTTATAGTATTTAGGTGGGCGTTTCGAACTGCAGCAAAATCGTTCTGAATTAACGACGCTAGCATTAATTATACGATGCGTTAAAGCATTTACTATTCAATTTCGGCATTACCAGACGCAAAGCTACAAATTACTGTAAAAAAGTCGCAAACAAAACTTTTGCTGTCAGGGGTCCTTTAAGATAACGAGCAGAGTGCCTGCGCGCACAGCGACACGCGGACGCATATCACTCGATGAACGCCAACTGAGGCTTCCACAACACTGGCGTGATAAACAGAGCAAATAGAAGTGGGCAAACTCGTTGAGTTGCTTCTCGTTTTTCTGAGATAACGGAAGCTGCAGCATCACACGTGCGGAGGTTCAGGGGATGCCATCAGAGACATTCACACGAAGCGGCCGGCTCGCACATACCCTTGGAACCTTCGCAGATTACCTGCGAGATGGGGCGCTCGCGCGACTTTTTGCAAACTTTGCTACTGCCTGACCGCTCACGGAAGAGGAAAAGCACGCTTTATGGTGTACACCTGCAACCATACCCCTCTACCAGGGTTACCGTTGGTGGCTAATTTGCGCCTAATTGGCTACTTTTGGACCCCGTTGGCGACGAAAATTTCCAGTTGGCGCCATGGCTCTTTTTTAAACTTGTGGTTTTACTTATTCAAAATGGTTCTATTTATTCATCAATAGTAAAGACTCCGTTAATAATACCGCTTCTGTTCTATTTGGCTAGAAATTCGGTGATAATATCAAATGACATGGCTACTTTGGCTACTTTTGGCGTGAGTTCTGGCGCCTTTTCATGTCCACCCAACGGCAACCCTGACCCCCTACCCTCCTCCCTTCCGCCGCGCTCGACTCCCTCACTCACAATGACGGACGCTCACTCGCTTGCCCTCTGTTCATATCACAGAAGCTTATCTGTCGAACTCATAGGATCTTATCGCACTTGGACTTTGTGCAGGCCATCACGGCGACGCCATCGACGAACTTTCGCTTGTGTTTTCCATATAAATTCTATTGCAATAATAGAGCTAGAGAGGCGCGTGTTCAATCTATATCATTTACTTTGCAAAAATGTTTGGAAAGTTACATGAATAAGCTAACATCTGTAATAATAAATAAAAATGTTTTGCTTACAAAAGTTCTTCTTGTGCGCGGAAGCCGTCATAGAGGAGAACTGGAGATTGTTTTTGGTAAAGTTCTGTTTTTATAGCGAGAGCTACATTGGCCGTATTCTTGCCGTTTCGCTGTGGCCGGTGGCCGCACCGGTGAGCTGATCCATTGCCTAGCAACCGCCGCAGCTGGCAGCGCCACTTATCGCGCCATCTGGCACGACGTCAGAGGAGGAGCCGGTGAAACCGCGAGCTGAGCCGTTGCCTAGCAACCACCGCAGCTGGCAGCACCACTCGCCGCGCCATCTAGAATGACGTCAGAGGAGGCGCCGGTGATACCGCGTTGCTACAACAGAGGAGGAGCTGGCGTTGCATCGTATATATACACGATTTTATTTTTGATTCATGGGCGCCGTCATCTTGGACTGATAAGCGATTGTTTTGGCGGTTTTCTATATCGTAATATGAAATGATCATGGTCATGAAACGTTGAATGTACCGGCCCAAGCGTTTTCGTGCGTGCGAGTTCACCATAGCACTGTTTGTTTATTTGATACGGATACAAAACTGCAACGTTATCAGTCCAAGATGGCGGCGCTTGAGCGCGTCCGTAAAATGGTATGTAGAAGGGGCGGCTCGTTAGGATTCGTCGGCAGATATGGAAATGAGTCGGAGAGACTGAAAGAATCCAGGCTTCGTCGTCGGAACGAAACCAAGAGGAGGCAGCGAGCCGAGGAGACGGAAGAAGAACGAGCCGCACGCCTCGAAGAATCCATTGAGACGGCTACTTGCTACTTCACCGACCATCGGGCCGTCTTTGTGGCAATTGAGAAACATTAAGACTTTCAAAATAAATGTGTTACACTTTAAATAAAGACGTCTAGTCTTTAATGCAACCATAATTAACCAGAGGTAACAACCACACCTAAACACTCAGACGTACGAAGCTAAACGATATGAAGATGCAACCGTACAGCAAACCAAGCTAAACAATAAGATTAACCGTACCTCTCGCTACGCACACCCAGGCATAACTGAGTTAAGCCACAGCCAGTTCTTTTAACTCCCGGCCAGTCGCCTTCAGTAAATTGCGTGCTTCAGCCATTTACCCGTCGAGGAACTTATAACATTTACTGTGCGCAATGATCTGTTGCATTTGAAACGTTCACGCACTTGCGCGACACAAGTACCCATTATCATGTGGTTGCTTTTAAACGCGACGCATTTGTTTGGCTAACAACCCATTCTGTCTTTCTCGAGGCCATTCCTGATTTTTGGTCATCGAAATTCAGCATTGTTTTGTTATTTTTGTGTAAAAATTATCTTAGAAATGAAACACACGATATTGTTACACAAAAACTTGGCGAGTGCCAGATGCGGTGCTGTAGGTGCTTCAGTGCCCATTCCAGAGGAAACGCGGCGACGTCTTCGAAGTTACGTGCTACTGTGATGACACGAGTAGTGCATCCCGTCGAAAACCTTCAAAAATGTGCTGCAAAAAAAAAAAAAAAAAAAGAGCATATTTACAGACATTTCACTTTGTAAGAGGAGCTACACAGGCATGAAAACACTGAGAATGGAGCGTATCGACATCTACTCCTTCGTCACCAGTGTTGTTCTAATGCCACTATATACTGTCTCGCGGCATCATAAAGCATAGAATATAAAACAATAAAAGAAGTCAACAAATGTTGAAAAATGAAGTGATAAACTCTCTTGCAGTCCTGACTTCAAGGACGTAAAACATCGCCAAGTCCGAAACTCCGCCCCCCTCAAAGCGTAGAGCAACATGTGTCCCGGCGCATGTGTTCCATGAGCTGTACTCCAGCAGCTCAGTGGCCCTGGTAATAACCGATACTACCCCATCCATCGGGCCAAAAGAGGAATGGATTGGGTTGTCGCCTTGATGTCTCAAGTAGTGAACAGAAGGACCACTTTTAGAGCTGGAACAAAGGAAATACTTCGTGTATGAAAACACAGCGAGAGGTTTGCCGCAATATGAGACGGATCCTTCACAATAATGCTTGTATGTTACTTTTACCGCGGGGACAGAAAATTTGATACAAGGTATAGTGTCGAATGAATCTGTTGAACCCTTGTGTTTTTTCGTTGAGCAGGTAGAAACGACGAGAAACAGCGGAAAAATGTCCCGTTTGACAACACACAAGCTTATAGCACCAAGCCCACCTACACCTATACATATTTATCTAAGCTACAATAGTTGTACGCTGTGTTGCGAAATTGGTGTTATAGGTCAAAGTAAGAGGACTAACCTCATCATGCACACAACGTAAGCGCCTATCAGGTACTGACCACCCAGCTGAAGACTCTCCTTTCATTTGAGACATACATTGTGTGAATTGAGAGGTTTAAAGGCAGATTAACTCTGCCTGACTAAGCTCCCTCCAACCATGAAGGCGATAAGGACTATGGCAACCTTTTCTTAAAACGTTTTTCCCGCTGAATCACTGAGATTGGCTACGGTGTTATTGCAGAAAAAAAAATGTAAATAATTTGTAAACTTATCAGACTTTTTTTTTCCAAGGCACTTATACCGGGTGTAGTTAGCACTCATACCGGACCAAGATAAAAAAAAATGCGCTCTGAGAAACGTTCCATTTGCTGTTTATTAAATGTAGTCGTGTGTAAATACAACCTGTATTTTTGTATTACTCAGCACTAAGCACTTGAATTAATTGACTTTAATTAGCCAACTTTGTTATCCTTAATCGAATTGCTAAAATATTAATTTCAAGTAATAGGCTGCTTCAAATAACCCCAGAATCAATAATTTTTTTTTGTGCTCAAGTCTGCCGGGTTTCTATTTTTTTCGAGAAAAAAAAAGCGCGGAACACACGCGCCGCTACTCAAGCGCTTCCAAGCGTTCTTTGATTGACATACGGTTGCGTTTATTCATCGTACAGGGCTTCACGCTATTTGATGGACGCGCTTTAAAACACGCCGCTGATGCGTCCATCATCAAGCGTGACGCCCTGTACGATGCGGCGATGAACGAACGCAGCCGCGTCAGCCGCGCATCAATCAAAGAACGCTTAAAAGCGGTTGAGTAGCGGCGCGCGGGCGCGCGTCTATTTCATATTTGGTGTGTTCGCGCGCTCTTGTTTTTGCAAAAAAAAAAATAAAAATAAAACAACAACCAAATGTTTTACCAATTTGGAGCAAGAATAACAAAGCTGGCTAATTGAAGTTAATTAATTAATTAGAGCTTAGTAGTGAAACAATGCAGGTGGTATTTACACACGACTACCTCTAACATACAGCAGGTAGAACTTTCCTAGACAGCATGGTTAAAAAAAAATCTTGGTCCGAGTTAGCTGGGACACCCGGTATAAAAAATCAAATGCAGCTCCACTACTGTGAAACCCGAGGAAGTGCGTAGCGCGATAACGCAGCGATTCCCGTTCGTAGAGTTTTCACTGCTCCGTTTAATAAACCGTTCATGACGTCAACGTCTGAGGTAAGCATGTAGGGTTTCCCCGGCACGAGTGAAATCTTCTTAGGGAGGTTCGCGACATGCGCGCTACTTTATGATGTGCCATATTGACTTCCTGCTTGTTGCGGCAGGTGAGATACATGTCGTCTGCAGCGACTTCCGTCAGGTTGTTTTCCCCTGCGCCGTAGAAGCGGGAGAAGGGCCAGTAGGAGCAGCATTCATGCTTTTGACGAGCCGGCGGCGCCATCTCTTGCGCGGCACAGGAGTCAGGTGCAAGTTTCCGAGGCGTTTTTAGTGATTTTAAGTTAATTATTGCGATTACTTCTCGGTTATTCTGGTTAATTATATTATTTTAGACATGCTTAGTTTATTTTAACCCGGTTTTGAATATTGCTAGCCTTGTTTTAAGCCTGTACAGACCACTAGATTTTGACCGTAGGTCACGCCACATGAGATGTATGTATGGACGACAAGCCGAGCCCCTAAAGTGCTACTCTGTTAAAAAGCAGTGCTGGTGTCTGTGTGTGGCACCGTACATTTGCCTCCTTCAGCCATGTGTACGAAAGAACAGATGTTAGTACGGCTGTGGAAGGGAGCAAGCCGACAGATCTAATGATATAGCTACCTAGATTTCCCTTGGCTACACTGCAAGATGTTGTGCCTGTTGCATGCGCGATATGAGAGATCACAATGTACAGTAGGCGTTGAGATTTCGTTTTAAGCATTCGCTCCAAGAAACGCGTTGTATAGTATACAACAAGCCGCTGATGCAGATATATATATATATATATATATATATATATATATATATATATATATATATATATATATATATATATATATATATATATATATATATATATATATATATATATATATATATATATATATATATATATAATGTGCATTCGTCTTCAGTAATTTAGTATATGGAAACTAAAAACAAAAAAAAAGCTCCCAAATTGTTAATACCGTGACCAGGATACTTGCGCAATATTCACTCGAACGCTTGCTAAACTTCAAAAGAAACCTGAGAAATCATTTTTATTGTAGTCTTATGGTGTATTAATAGTGTGGCTTCCTTTGTGGTGGGACGTGTGCCGTTTCACATTTTAAATGCGAAGCATTTCTTTGCGTACTGCAGGCACTTTTAGCATTTCTATCTACGTATCTATCTATCTATCTATCTATCTAGCCGCCTACGTTTGGGTGCTCTCGTGATCACCCCCTTAACTTGGGGAAGACCAAAATTAGTATGGGAGGGTAAAATGGTTTGACGAATGTGCCTCGCTGGTCATGACATGGAAAATATGACAATCCTGTCACGTACGTCGTCAAACCCTTTCCTCCAGACATGTATGGCACATACCCGTATACCACGGGGCACGGTATGCGCCACATGTGAATGACTGTTTATATCTACCCAGGAACGGCGAGAACAGACAATGGTAATTTTAATGTAAGAGCGTTAAGAAAAAGCTGATATCGGCAGCGTTCACCCGACGAATGCAAAGAATAAATGTCAGGGTCCCAGCAGGAATCGAACCCAAGCATTCTGCGTGGCAATCAAGTATTGTAGCACAGAGCCATGCCAGGTCTGGGAACTTTTTTTCAAAAAGACCGTAATGTTCGTGAAACGTAAATTGTGGTTGCAATGCTGGCTATCCAATTTTATAAACATTACATATGTACTCCTATGATACAGCCTCACGTCGGGTTAACGACAATTGTGTTAAGGGCCATCCACTGAAGTTTATTTATGGAGCACTGTCTAGGGCTACCATCCTCGCAAGCACAAGCGCTACATATCAGATTACCGCTTCTGGTGTTGGTAATACCCATGTTGCTGTTGCCATCGTTACGCAACTGTAAATAACTGGTTATATAAAATATATGCGACTGTTCAATATATGTCTGGGCGTACAAAATTTGTACATATCTTTAGCTTCATTTAGTAGCGTTTTGCTCCATAAAAATTGCATTACAGTCACCTTCCCTCCGCATGCTTCGCATAACAGCGATTTCCAAGGTACGTGGGATTTACCGAATTTTTTAATTATTTATGAGGCGTGAGCCTAGAGCTTTTCTTGTCGTGCGTCGCTGTGTTTTGATGTTAGGTCTTTGATGTTAGTGTTTGGAAGTCTACATCTCTTTGAATGAACGGAACACTGTTACGCAAGTACAATTATTATTTTTTTTTTACGAAATGATGGAAACTTTTGTTACGCAATCAAGTTGTTTTAGAGGGCTTTCTTTCTCTCTCTCTCTTCCTCTCTCTCCTTTTTGTTTTTTGCCATGGACGTGCCCGTGCTATTTAGGGCTCCTTGGTAATAAAATCAATCATACAGATGTTTGAAAAACAATTCTGTACTACCAAGCCTGTTGATATAGTTCGCTCTTTGTGATCGAATTATTCAACAATAACTTTATTCTTCTCGTAGCATTTATGTAAGTTGACTGCGACTAGTTAGGCAACCCTGAGCACACATTGAAATCCGTGGACAGGTGCTCTTAGAGAGGAATAATATATTTCTTACTGTTATATTAAATATTGCGCTTGCACCTTTACACATGCATTCTAGAACTTAACAATTGTAAAACTCAAGAGAGCATTCATGAAGAAGGACAATTTCTGATTATCGGGGAGGCATGAAACATTGATGCGCTGTTAGAATGCCGCCAAAGGACTAAGCATGTACAGTGGTCACAATTAATGCGCGACATCGAAACCTTCGAGTATGACAACTGGCATGCGCAATTTCTCGACGCAGCCCCGCGTTATGTCGCTACGAATCTGGCCGCTAAAGGTAATGTTGGCTCCGATGTAAGTGTTCGAGTCAAAATTGCACCGTTATGGCACGACCCGTGGAGGCCGGAAACTAAAGTACGAGCGCCTAACCCTAAATTCTCGCGTTTCAACTCGTGAGCACTGCAAACCCCTGGAAGTAGTGTCTTTCTGTCGTCGCAATGACGTTGAAACTTAAGCGCTTGACTTCAAGGTCAGGACAGGTTCCGGTTTTTCGGAACCTATCTTTATGTTATTCTTTTCCTTGGCTCCCGACTTTCCACGTATGCGAATCTCCTTGAAGAGACAAGTTAACTCTTCTTTGAGTCCCACGACTCACCGGTGCAGGCCCGTAGCCAGGGAGGGGGGGGGGGGGGGCTAGGCGCCCGGGCCCCCCCCCAAAATTCGGATGGAGGGGGTGTTTTACCGAGAATAAGTAATAAGTAATGAAAAAAGGTGGTTTTCAAGGTTTTCAACAGGTGCCCCCCCCCCCCCCCCCCCCCGAAAAAAAATTTCTGGCTACGGGCCTGCCCCAGTGAGTGTATAATGATCTACAATGAGAGTTAACCGTGTCTCTTTAAAGAGAGTTATATACGTGGCAAGTCAGAACTCACAAAAAAGAATAAAAACTTTTGCTTAGAGGTTGGATGCAACTATAAAAATCATGGGTACAGGCCGGAATCAAACCCAGGCTCTCTGCGTGGCAAGCAGCTGTTCTACCAGATAGCGAGGCGAGGGCTTGGAACTGTTCCGAAAAAAAAAAAAGAAAAGATAAAAAAAACTATAGAGGCGTCATGTAGTGCGTGAATGTCACGTTAACGCTCGGTACATTGCTTGGTAGGAGCATAGAATTGCAGTAGGCGTCACAACATGTAAATTAGATAACGAGTGGGTGGTTGAAAGGTCGAACCATCACAAAGCGCTGACGCATATCGATTATCATCATCAGCAACAGCATCAACAATGTGTGCAGGTGCGCAGGTGCGTGCACTGTCGTACGGACGCCTAGTGGGTACTACTATAACTCACAGAATTATGAATTATGGCGTAGTCGACACTTAGGAACTGTACTTGCAGCAGGAATGCGTTCTAGGAGAGTTTAAAATGGCCCGTGTTACGCGCAGAGACGTTCCTTTCCTCGTGGCACGGTTGAGGTGTCCACCGAGAAGAGAAGCCAGGCTTGCGAATGACGAGGTGATGCGAGCGGGGCCCGATTACGCTATCGCGTTCTGCTCATGAAGGCGAAGCTCAATTGTTCCCCCATTTTCGGGCCAGCTTTAACATATGAGGCAGAACCCTGGAGAATAACAAACTAGACAAGAAGCTAAGGATCACCCAGCGTGCGATGGAACGAAAAGTTATAGGCGCAACTCTAAGTGTTATGAAGATCGTGCACAGAGAGGATCAGTGAACGAGCAGATGTAGCCGATATCCTTGTAGATATTAAGAGGGAACAAAAAATGGACGTGGGTAGTTAGCGTCATGACAAGGACATATAACCGATGCTCAGTTAGAGCGTCGGAATGGATACCAAGAGATGGGAAATGCGGCGGAGGACGGCAAAGGGTCGGGTAGAGCGACTAAATTGAGAGATTTGGAGGCATGAAATGGAATCAGCTCGCGCAGGTCAGGGTGGGTTGGTGATCATTGGGAGAGGCCTTTGTCCTGCTGTGGACATAAAATACTAGGCTGGTGCTGTGGATGATGGCGATTATGATGAGCGGTCACATAAAGTGGGGAATTTTTTTTTAACGTACACGATCAGATTAACCTATTTATCGTAGAATGGAGAAAAATTTTAAACACCTTGTGAATCTTCAGAGCTATACTAATTTAATTTAATTTCATTTTCAGTCATGAAATACACAAGGAATGAGTAGCAGTGGATAATAAAGACCATGGGTAGGTGATCATAGTACTGTGCAGGGGAAGGCCGTTACAGTCAGTTTCTGTTCGAAAAAAAAAAAAAAAACAATGGGGAAGAAAGTTTTGCGCAGGCATGTAGACGGGCAACTTGACAAGAATGACCAGTGCGGCTGGAATTTTCTCATAGGCGCCGAAATATAAGTCACGTGACCCAGTGAGTTTTCCCTTATGCACTCGCTTAAGACGACTCGAAGGTGAAAGCCTTCATTTTCTTGTCACTCGATGCATTGATCCTCCCCGGTCACAATCCGAAAGCTTCCTGCACGTTACGTGGTTTTGCACTGTCTCCGTGATCGGTCCACCTTTGACCAAGCGACGGCGTGATGTGATGACGTCACCACGTGAGGGCACGCTATGTGACGTCACAGTGACGTCATGATGATGCCATGCTTACGTCACAGTGACGTCATGATGTCATGATGACGTCACAAATTTTGACGCCATGTGCCGTCATGATGACGTAACATGCAAGTACAACACTGTACTTAGATTTAGTTGCAGGTTAAAGAACCCCTGGTTGTCCCCCCTCGACTGCTAACAAAAACAAGCTTTCATCGATACGTGCGCAGGTATAGAGGACTGCGTTGAGAAAAACAAGGACCATTATTTCAGCGTGACAATGCGGAACTTCCTGCTCACGGCACTGGAAAAATTTTATCGGCACTTGGCTCCTAAAAAGGAAACAACGTACAAATTATGTACAAGTGGCGAGACTATAACGTCAAAACCGCAAATCGCGACAGCCTTTAACCAATTTTTTTTTTCGGTATTCACAAATGATGACGGCAGAACGCCTCACTTCACCGCAGTATCCCAAGCCCAGCCAATTGATAACGTCGTCGTATCCGAGCAGGGCGTCCTGTTGCTTTTGCTCAATATTGACATAAAAAAATGTTCAGGTACCACTAACAGTTCGTTCCTTCGCAGTTACCCCAAAAAAGGAGGAATGGGTGTGGCAGGTCAGTTACTCTTCTAAAGGAGCAACCTCGATACCCCTTTTTTTAAATCTGTTTTACGTAGAGCTGTTATGCCCGCCGTTTGTCCGGTAGAAATTATCACCATCGTGCCGGCACGTCCACGTCAAGCCAAGTTAAGAGTAGCCGTGACACCTTAAGCCCAGTTAATCATAGCGAAGCATAATTAAGCCTAGCTGAGCATGGTAATACCTAATCATCTAATCGTAATTAAGTCAAGTCAGCCTATTATAGGGAGAAGCACCTTAGGGTCTAGGCTTGTCCGTTGTCCCTTGTCCGACGATGACGCTGATGACGATGAAGAATGAGCGCGTTAGCACTTGCAAGGTAACGGATGACGATGACGATGCAGAATAAGCGGGTTCCAGACCACACATTCTCTTTCTGCCATGGATGAAAACGAACGTGAACGCGCTCTCGCCCGCGAAAGGCAACGCTGACGCAGACAACACCCGATGACGCTGATGACAATGCAGAATAAGCGCGTTCCAGACCACACATTCTCTTTCTGCCATGGATGAAAACGAACGTGAACGCGCTCTCGCCCGCGAAAGGCAACACTGACGCAGACAACACCCGATGACGCTGATGACGATGCAGAATAAGCGCGTTCCAGACCGCACATTCTCTTTCTGCCATGGATGAAAAGGAACGTGAACGTGCTCTCGCCCGCGAAAGGCAAAGTGGCAACGCTGACAAGCTGCTACTCCGGTGGCGAGAGCGCGGCATGCGGCGGCTCAACGTCTACGCACACATCAAGCTACCCCGGAGGCGAGAGCTCGGGAAGCAGCGGCAAAACGGCAACGCCGACAACAAGCTGCTACATCGGCGTTGAGGGCGCGGGAAGCGGCGGCTAAATGGCAAAAACACATTGTATGTACTGTACCCACGCGTTGTCACTCATCTACATGCGCGAGTGGGCAATATCACGGTTGATTTACGGTAAGAACGATCCCCAGTGCTTCGCCCACTCGTCATGATTCACTTCGTGGAGATGCGTGTTTTTTTTTTGTCCTAATTGAACCTAGTTGCGATTGTGGTGGGCCCAGTCATGCCGATGTCGGCAAGATGAGTCGAGCTAATCATAATTAATAGTAATTAAGACTGAGACTAGCTAGTGGTGATTAGGCTAACTAGCTAACTAAGCCTAGGTCTAAGCCTAGGTTGACTTAGAATGCAAGCTAATCAAGACCAAGCTTCGAATGTACAAATTAGGCCAAGTAAGCTAATTAGCCTAATTCGGCTAATTAAGCCAGAATTAGGACTAGGCTGACTTGGGATGCAAGCTAATCGAGACCCAGCCTATGCAATTTAGGTCAAATAATATAATTACCTATGTAAGCTAATAAGGTTAATTAAAATAATTAGCTGCTTAGGGCTGTCATTGCCAAGCGATTCCCAGTCAAACCCGATCGATACCTAGCAAATACTCGCGATTTACAACGTGATCGCGTGAACACTTCGTGCATCGGAGTGTGAATGCAAGTCAGAACCAGCCGAGTACCGACCAGCTCTGCTCTGCCCCAGCCTTGCGCGACTCAGTGCAAGCTGCGCAATTTTTTAAATTATTTAAGCGCGTCATGGCTGAATATTGTCTTCGTCATCTACTTACGAATTACGAGTCTGATATGGATTCAATATAACAGGCCTTACTGAGGTACGACGTCGTCCTTCGGGTTGCGTTGGAACTTGCTTATGAATCGAATTGTTATTAAGGCCGACGCCAGTTGACAATGCTGTGATCAGACTTTTGCACATAATAATGAAAATGAAAAACAACTTTGATAATTCTGACAGAACCTCGGGCATCTATTGTGCTAAGCACGCAGTGCCTATTAAATTGGTATAATTATATTTTATATATGCGCTCTTAATCACGTAAACGTTATTCCTTTAGACTTGTATCTGCACATAAACGTTCAGAACGTAAACTTGATAAACGTGGCACGCGAGAGCTAGGAGAATGTACCTCAATGCCTAACTAAAATGTCAAAAAAAAAGGGGTCGAACAAGTTGCCTCAGACCAACCCTATACGTGATGCAACATAAACCACGTCTGCGATTGCTGGCAGGGACAATGGGATTAGTGTTTAGCCGTTTATAATGATTCATCTTTTTGTCAACTGCGCATGATTTTCCACATTAACTTTAACAGTACCGTATTAAGCCTAAACAGCGCCCTGTCACTGCTTATTGACGTTATAACCACAAGGGTAAGCAAGAAATTGTTTTCGACCAGTATAGTGCGCAACAAACAACGATAATGGTGGGGACTTCGTCGATGTAACTCCCGACTTGGAGACAGTGGTGACGCAGCGTTATCCGACTCCCCACGGGCTGCGACCATTTGCGGGAGATTATGGACGTTGTTGCTTACCGTTGCGCTTCTGTCGTTATCAATGCTACAGGCGTATTTATCGTCCCCGTATAATAGTAGAATCGCTGTTACCTATACCAGAACACGGACTCTATTGCTCCATCCGAACAACTGCTGGATGGATTCCATGAAACCTGCTGAGCAATCAGCTTAGCTGATAGTTGCGTCTAACCTTTCTTATATAACGGTGAGCAAAGTCGGGGGGCTAATGTTAACATGGAGAGAAGAAAAAAAAAAGGGGGGGGGGGGGGGTGCGGTATTCGTGCTCATGTAGGAAGCTTTTACGGGACAAAAAATTGTATTCCATTGACAATAATCAAAACTTGGAAATATACATAGAGGGCGGTAGCCAAACAAACAAACAAGCAAATTAAAACATCAGATAGTCCCAAACTGATATAAACGCATAAATATGCCATTTATCGCTACCACCTGTAATATAATTGTAGATATTATCATTATTTCGCTGGTATATTTTCAAAGTCACTTGCAGTATTTACGTTGACATTCACATTTATGAAAACACATAGTAATAACTGCTACACTGTGCGTTGCTTTTACAATTGCTACCCTCGGTCGAAAAGAGCAATATGGCGGCTATGGTCAGCGAGCGACACCGCGTGCCGAGCTTTCAACGTGAGCCCCTCTCCCGAGGATTGGAGGCTGGCGATCGCCTAATTGCGCCCACTGTCCCCGCGTATCGTTCGCGCGCAGGCTGCGCCGGTTTCCTTCTGCGCCGATTCATCAGCTGCTCGCCGCCTCAGCGGGGACACCCGGAAGGGACCCCAAGTGCTCTTTAATGTCAATAAAGGATCGACGAAAGCGAGATTCCATTAGGATATGGAAAATCGGATTTCTGCATTCGCTTCCTACACAAGTTCCATTCATCTAGGAGATAAATGAGGCCACCTTTAGAGAGGAGCGGCGAGAAAAAACCGGCGCCTCAAGTCCGAACGCGACCATCGTGTGACAAATGTGGGGCCGTGCACGGACCGGTGGATCGACGGGCGCCGCCTCTGGGAGCCTGAGCGGCGACCCGTTCCGACCGACGCCTAATGGGCCTGACGGCCGCCCTTCGACCCGTGTGGCTGGTCTCGACGGCGTCCGTTCACCTGAGACTGCCAGCTGGTTGAGCGACCATCTCCGCCCTCGAAATTGGTCGGCTGTACATTTTGCGAGTCCAATGCATCTTCCTCGGTTCTGTAGTGCACGCGATAGCCTATATTATACACCAAGATGCGGTTTTGCTAATCACGAACCGGTAAAGCCTGGAAGTGCTAATAAGTGCATAATAATAATAAGAAATTCCGGGGTTTTACGTGCCAAAACCACGATATGATTTTCAGGCTCGCCGTAGTGGAGGGACCGCCTGGGGTTCTAATCCTACGCGCTTGCGGCCTGAATCTCCAACGAGACGTCCAATAGTGGATATTCCGTCTAGCTGGACATTCCGTCTTAACGCTTAAATCTAAATGCACGGGCCTCCAGAATTTCGCCCCCATCGATATGCGACTGTTGGGCCGGTATCAAAACCACAACTTTCGGGTCAGCAGACGAGCACCGCGGCTACTGCAGTAGGATGGTCTTGCAGACTGGTTGGGTCATACGTAGAGTGATGTTAAAACTGCGCGAAAAAACGAACACAAGTGGAAGGAACGAGCGCCCGTGGTGTCTTGCTCGTTCGTTCCGCCGGTCCTTGTTTTCTTCTTGTAGGTTTAACCTCACTTAAAGTTGTACCGCCATGGCGGCTATGAACATGTCATCAGAATTGCAAACAGCAAGGACGACACAATTTTCATTGGCGGGGGGTGCCTCTTTGTCTAAGTCTGCATAGAAAATAGTCTGTGGAGCTCGGGGCGTATCGCGATACGTTAGGGCTTAGCCATGGAAGTGTAAATACTATATAATAGCTGTATCCCGCACGGCAACACGTGAAACACGCCGATGGTTTTGCGCCTGTCTGTGACACTTGTGTCGTCTTCACTGCGCCACAACCATGGTCAAAAACATTTCCAACAACTATCATTCATTTCAGCAGCGCAAATTAGAAACACATTACAAGAGAAGACACGTAGACAGGACGAGCGCTAAACATAAATTGAGGTTACTCCAAGTTACACAGATACACCCTTGTAATTTAGCAACAGTATCGCGCGAGCACTGAGGGCAGGATATGGGTAGAGTTACTGTTTATGCTACCTTTAGGTAGCAGAGTTGCGCATATACAGGGTGTTTCAAGAAATGTGTCCAATATTTTTTTTAAAATCAGGAAAATGCAGTATTTGATCGCTGTCTTCACAAATGCTTTTTTTGTAGCGGCAGGCATCTTAACATGGTTGAAAACATGATTTGGGATAGTAATTAAGAAAGTTAAAATAATTAACTTTTTAATTAGCGGAGTTAGGTGGTTAAGTAAAATGGGAGAATTGAAGTCCTTCCTGCGAAGAACGCATTTCAGCTTTGAGATTTCGAAAAAGCGGCCTCTAGGAATAATTGCGAAGTAATGAAATTCTCCCAAATTCAGCGGTGAAACCGAAACCGAAACTCGGAAGAGCGCAACTGCCATATTTGTCTGAGACGTCCACAATGAGTGAACGTCGTTATATCAACCATCAACCGACTTCGTTGGGTTGGTGCGTGGGCTGCGCTTGCAGTAGTAGCACGCATGACGCACATACGTTAACGAACGGGGAAGAACTGCAGCTCTGTAACCGTTGTCTTGAACAGGACGTCATTCTAGTCGTCTGCTTGTTGCGCTCATCGGTGCTTAGGTTTCGGTTTCGCCGTTGAATTCGCCTGAATTTCATTACGCCACAATAATTAATAGAGGCCGCCTTTTCTAAATCTCAAAGTTGCGATGGGTTTTTCGCATGAAGAATTGCAATTCTCCCATTTGACATAACCGCATAACTCCAATACTTAAAAAGTTAATTAATTTAATTTTCTTAATTACTGTCTCAAATGACGTCTTTAACCATCTTAAGATGCAAGTTGCTACAGAAAAAGGAATTGTGAAAACAGCGAGCAAATATCGCATTTTGCTGATTTTTTGAGGATATTGGACACATTTCTTGAAACACCCTGTATATAGATCCGGCTAGCAACCATAGCTATGCGGCGAAGCCGCACTGTGGTTTTGCAGACGACATGCTTAGCGTGTCGCCGATCGACGTGCCTTGGCGTGTCACCGACCGGCGATGAACTTTACTCGCTATACATCTAGTGCGCGCCGACGGAAGCTCCATTGGTGGCGAACTTGCTCATTACTTTCGGGAAAGTAAGCAGACGGCTGCCGTAGTTACCTACGTCGTTGTACGTGTGTCTCCTCGTTCACGTTTTCGGAATGACATAAGCAACGTTCGTCGTATGTGTGGTGGCCGAAACTTCAAGTCATGTCAAATAACAATTGCTGTGTGGTGGCGTGCTCAAACACCTACAAAAACCCTCCCGCAACATGGTTTTGCTCGTTTCCCGCGAGGCCTCATGACCAAGAGCGAAGGAAGCAATGGATCACCGCCGTTCGTTGGGAAAGGCCTAGCCCCATCGTCATTGTCGGCCTTGATGCGCCGCTTCTTGTTGTCATGCTTTCGTTCTGCCATATCGGTGTTCGTTGGATGCACTCGATCATGTTGAAGCGGCTAGGCGACGAAGGTTATCACAGCCTGTGCATGTGTTGGTTCGGTTTGACCACCGCGCAAGGGCACTTCGCTTTGGTTTTGAATGACTCTTGACGCCATATTTACCATGTTGCTTAAGCTATAGGGTGCACAACTTCACAGGTTCATGGTGTTTTGTGTTAAAGTTGCTGAAGCTCGTTCCAATCACTCTTTATGTTGGTTTTATGCGGCTCGTTTTGATGCTGCTGACATATCCCTATCTAACTTGGCTGGCGCTTCTCCGCCTTTAAATATATCGTGTGGGTTCTCTCCGTAACGTTAAACTACAAAAGGACTCCTAGTACAGCTTTGTACAGTTTCAAGCAGGTCACCAAGAGAACCTTTTAGTTTTGGAAACTGCAGCTGGTAGGGCAGTTCGACGACCATAGCATAATCGCATCGGTGGTGTAGCGCTACCTCTACCTACGTCTGCCGACTTCCTTAACGGGGATATCCATCTGCATTAATAGTGCCACAATTTCTCTTTTTGAAGCGACTTTGACGGCACTATCACGGCGATGTTACGTGTAACCAGCAGTAGCAAGATCACGGCACTATATATGAGACGGCATATCGCAGTGCGGAGTTGTTTGAGAGATTAGTCCACCCAAACGTTCTGTATTTCATTATTTACAATATAGTAATGCTTGACTTCAGGAAGTACAAGAAGTGATTGAGACGTTGCGTTTTTGTAAACAAAACAAAAGCGGCTGCTCATCACGAGCTGCACCTTGTACCTAGGCTTTGTTACTCCGGTCTGCGTGATGCACCTTGCATGTATGCCGGCTGGGTTTGTCCCGAATTCCATTGACGCCGTGCACATGTCCACTTTCGTAGAGGTCCGCGCCGTTCATGCAGGGGATAACGCAGCTGCGAACTACCGCTATACCCTCACAGCAAAGCTAGGCAAAGCGTTGTCGGCTGCTCCGCTTCCCGTGTGTATTGTCGACGGTGCCCGCTAGGTGGTCCATCAGTGGCGCCTCTATAGCCGGTGCACTACAGGTATAGACCTTTTCACAGGAAAGAATAAACACCTCTTTTCTGGATCGTCCCACGGGAGTACGAAGTCTGACGTCACAGCCTCGGCAGTGCATTTTGAGGGGTCACGCCTATATATTAAAGAGATTATGGTGGCGTCCAAGAAGCCTTCTGTATAAAGGTCTGTAAATAGTGTCATTGTAGTTCGTTGCAGTGGCGGAGGGTAGTAGGGCCTACAGTAATTGGCCTGCGCATCAGCTTTTCCGCAAGGCACGGTTGCTAGTGGCGTTTGGAAAAATTAGGCTCGCAACTCTGCTACTTAAAGGGGTGGTGCCATCAAATTTCGAGGCTATAACAAGCCTGTTGTGGGTTTCTTCTGTATGCAAGGACACTCCACACGAAGGGTCTGACACAGCAAACGTTTAGAATATATTTTAATTCACTTCCAAAGTGTAACTAAATGCTCATTCTCCCGATCGATGCCGATCGCTAGCGCATCAAAACTGACGTAGCTCTATAGGAAGAACAACGAAAGTTGTAGTGACGTCACACTAGATCTGTAGTGACGTGAGTTACCTCCGGGCCTCCGCCACCTCCGAAACGTGCGTACCGGCAGAGCATCGGTTGCTACATCAGTCGCCGAGTTTCGATCGCTTCCTGGCTAAGTGCTGCGCATCTTCGCGCGAGCCTTGTGTGGTCACGTGACCAAGTCTCCTACACTTCTACGTCACTGCCCAACTTGTCGCCCAGAAACCGAAACCGAAAGTTGTCCGCATAAATAAGGCGATATTAAATTATTTAGCGAGAATACGTAAATCTTGGTGCGTGTATCATGCTTCCTAGAGCTATTAGAAACGCTAACAGTGAAGAACGCACAAGCCACAAATTTGGTGGCACCACCCCTTTCAAGGTAGCATATGCAGTAACTCTGGATATGGTAGCATCTATTATTCTCGAAAGGTAAAGAGATCTGCCGACGATGCGCAAGCGCAGCACACTGAACTGAGAGCACCGTGCTGTGGGCGCCTATCGACATCCCGAGGCTGCTCATGGCTTGATGCAATTATCTGTGATAGGCGTTGATAAGAAATGAAAAATGAAAAAAAAAAGAGAAAAGAGAAAACATCGGATAACGCTGCGGAAAGCGAATCCACCTAGCACAGTCGAGGACACTCGAACTTGACTGCGCATAGCGCGCATGCGCATACTCTTGACCATTGATCTGATGTGCTCCGGCGCTGTTTACTTAAGATTACTTAAAAATATCTTGAAGTAAACAGCGTAGCAAACGGCGCTCGCCGTTCAGTGTGCTTTGTGCGCTTGCGCATCGGGGGGCAGACCTCGTTACCTTTAGAGAATATTAGACGCGACCATATCCCGCGCCCAGCGCCCGTGCGATATTGTTAAAAAATTGCAAGGATGTATACTTTGAACTTGTGCGCACGCGCAAACTGTACACAAGCGAGTTTTTTTTTTTTCCGCACTTTACATATCACCACAATATTAGCATCCAAGTAATCAATATCTTTCTGGGACATAGCGGTATACAGGGAACGCTGGCGCAATATATGGAACGCTGAATGCAGTGTCAACGTTCCGTCTGCCGCTCTGTCCCTGAAGCAACTTGATTACTCGGATGCTAATTTTGCACGCGTGAAGTCGTGTATTATGAAGCGCGCAAAAACGGCTTCGCTCGTCTACTGTTTGCGCGTGCGCAGATGTTCAATATGTATCTGTGTATCTTGAAGTAACCTCAGTTTGTGTCTAGCCCTCGTCCTTTTAAAGTGTCTTCTCTTGTGTATGTGTTTATAATTTGAGCTGCTAAAATGAATGAACGTTCCAGCAACCAACTAGCCCGGCTCACCGCTTTGATTTCCAGCAACTTTGCAGCATGTAAGTACCATTAAGATGACACGTATATAAGGTGAGCGCTTTTTCTTGAAATGCACGCAGCTCGTACCGCACTCGCGTGTGGCACTGAGCTTGTTATTATTATCGTTCTCTCTGTGTTTGTATTTGTCACTGTCCTTTAGATTTCATTGTCTTGCGCGTGCTCACCCTGCTGAATTATTTCAGGTCGATATTTTATTAGCCGTACGCGCACGTAGAAAACTCGCTTGCAAGTTTTCTTCCCAATTGCTCAACACGCCGACGGTTTATCGGTGCACTGCCCGAAACTCCCATCCTTCCAGTTTTTTTTTTTTTTTGCTTTCTTTTTCTGTCTCTCTTCTGCAGCCGAGTGGTTAAGCGCGGCCTGTCGAACTGGCACAGCCGAGGTGACGCCGACGAACGGCGCCCAGCCTGTCACAGAGCGCCGTAACGCGTCGGCCGTATATCAAGCTCAGCGAAAGACACGCTCCCGTGCGTGCTGGTACTGCGCGACTGCGCCTCTTCGACGGCGGACCCCGCGCTGCGCTGCTCGATGAGCTCTCTACGCACCCCGTGCGCATCGTGCGCGCTTGCGAAATTATTCTCGAAGACCGCCAAAGTTATCGGTGGAACACCGCGGCGGCGGCGAGCTGTATCGAATCCACGTCTGTCTCTGCGCGGCCCTTGAAGAACCACGACAGACCTTTTGACTGCGACGCCATCTGCGCCGCTACTTGACAATCGGCGGCTTGGGACACGGGTACCGAGTGTGAGCAAACAGCGGCAGCAAGGGCGTGCTTTCTTGTCTCGCGCGTTCGGGCGTGGGTATACGCGTGCTGCACAACTATACAGAGGCCGGTCGCGCAACCAGACAAATCGGATCGATCACCGAAAGGAGCGCCTCGGGCGCGAAAGAGGAAAAAATAAACAGCAGGCCGAGGCGAGTAACAGCTGAGACCGACACTTCGTCGTCGCTCGTCCCGAGGGGTTTTACCAGAGGAGAGCTGGCGTTGACCGTCGCGGGCAAAGGCGAAATGTTACGGGAGGCATCGCTTAGGACGCGAAAAATGGAAATGCATCCGACTGACTGGGCAGAGAGCAGTCGTCCCTTCCTTCTACTCCTTAAGACAGTCGCCTGGAAATGTGTCGGGAGACCCGGTGTTGTGCTATGTTCAACGAGGGTGTCCTAACATGCTGCGTTGTTTTTCTTTCTTTTCTTTTTTTTCTTTTTAGGTATGATGCTTATCCGCCTTCAGGCCTCAAATAGTGTGAAGTAAGGAGCACGTTAACAATACAGGTTTTCCTTGGATCACAAGTGTGCGAGGTTTAGACTTCGCTCCGACTATTAGTATAAATAAATAAATAAATGAATAAATAAATAAATAAATAAAATCCTGGCAGGCTCCCTTATGCATTCAACTAAGGACGACTCGAAGGCGACAGCCTTCCCGTGTGGCTATATTACCGTGCACTTTACATCGACGCCCAACGTTCACTAATTAACTGACTGACGTTAATGTCATTGATTAATTAACTCAATATTCGTTTAATTTGCCCTGACTATCATCATATAATTAACATTCACAAATTAATTCGGTGCTGATTTAATTCATTTATATTATCATCATATAATTAACTTTCACTAATTCATTTACTACTTAACTTTCTTTAGCGTCATATAGTATATATATATATAGTTATGTTTTTACTCAGTTTTTTGTGGATTTCGCTTACTTATAGACGTCAGTAGGCCGAGTCACGCGAATGCCGCTTTTTTATTGCGATAGCAATTATATGGACACTCTCGGCTGCTTTTTTCCGTCGCCGTAACCATCATGCCCCGTATATGTATATATATAAAAGCCACGAAGAAAAAACATTAGGTGCATCTTCCCAAAGGGACCCCTGATGGGATGCGAAGCAGCAGCGTTGCGCACGGGTGGCGTCACGGGTTGAACGGCGCTAACGCGGGTGCTGCGGTGAGCGCTGGAAGATTCGTTTGAAGCGATGGCTGGCGTAGGTCTTGTTGCGCGTCAGGCGGCAGCTGCGGGCGCTCCGGAGAGCGCGCGGCAGGCGGGGAGAGAGTGACGTCAACGCGCAGCTGCGGCGTGACCTACTTGGCACCGCTCCAACACCTGCGGCGAGGGGGGGCGCGTTGCGGCGCGATCGTACGCACGGAGGGAGGGACAGCGTTACACAGGCTAGTCAAAGAGCTGCTTCGCACCTAATAATTCGCGCGGAATCGAACGGGTGACCTCTCGCGCCGCAGCGCGCGGCGTTAATCGCTGAGCCACAAAAGCGCACGTCTCTCGAGATAGTAACGGCGAGCTATTTATATACACCATTTACCGCTGGCGGTACGTAGATCTCGGGGGGAAATATCAGCGTGTTCGCAGCATTACCAGCAAGATGGCGCGAAGGGCGCGCTCGGCGCCCCGCCCCGCTTCTATAAGCGTGTACTTTGCCCTACGGTGCGTGGTCGCCCGTGCACGCGCGAGCTTTTCTCGCGTCGGGGGGAGGCTTGTACGTCTTGGGCTTTCACCGGAGCGATTGCGTTGCAGTGACGGAGCGCACGAAGGTCACTTCGCTCGCTGCCGACTCCCCGTTTGCGAAAAAGAGTGCGCTGTTCAAACACAGGGAAGCAACAAGTGTGACACTGTTTAATTCGCGCTCATCCTGTGCATACCTGTGCGCATACGTTTCGTGCGTCCTTTGAGTCTGAGCAGCGCGTTGAGTGTTGAGCTGTGAACGTTGTTAGTTCGCGCTCGTCCTGTATGTGTATTTTTCGCGCGTTCTTTCTTCTTGAGCAGCGCGCTGCACGTTTCGATCTGGTTGCCATTCTTCGCGTGACATTCCACTTTGTTGCTATCGCATTCATTGCTTCGCCCTTGCGGCGAAACTGTGTCTTTTTTTTTTTATATACGTATACTCTCCGATTAACCTTAACCGCTCCGCGGAAGCTTTCCATACGTCCACTGCGCCAAGGGATCGTCTTATTTTCTTTTTTTTTTTATTGAAATGAAAAATAAAGGAAGGAGTTGTTGTCACCATTACTTGGCGACCGCCGTTTTCTTCATATTCTTCTTTATCGCCTCAGTCTCGCGCTTTTGGAAAAGACGAAGTGTGAGAGTAAGGCGAACGCCTGTGTTTGAAGCTTTTAAAATAACGCGCACGCCGGAAAGTGGAAGTGAACGCATAGCTCGTGCGCCTCGTGCCAAGAGGTGTGCGATTGGTTTCTAGTGATTCATGTGCTTTTTGTGTACCCCACTCTGGCTTTTCACCACGTGACCTATCTCATGAGACTTGTAAGGTTTTCTCCTTAATAAGTGTTGGGAATTAAGCAATAAAGAAATGAGGTGACTTGCACAATATTTACGATATCCGTGGCTAAAATAATGATGATCAATACTAGTATTGGTATGAGACAGAGGTAAGCGAAAAAAGAAAAAGAGAGAGAGAGGGAATATACCAAGCAAAGCTGCAGCGGAGAAAGAATTCTGCAAGTTAACCGTGACAGTAGCTCGTCAAAACGTGAGTGGCAGGCACCATCCACGACCTAAAGAGGAATGGCTGGCAGCAAGCAGCTCATCCTAAATCTTGCATGCGGAATGCTATAGTCGTGATTTCGCTGCTTCGGCCATCTTTCGTTTGTGCTGAAATTTCTCCGTTACATATGTGAATGTGCCAGTTTGGCTACGCTACACTTGGTAAGAGAAAAGGGAAAATAGACAGACCAGATAAGAAAACAAAAATGAAAGGCAAGACAACTAATGAAGATGTAGTTATTGACAAACACCTCGCCCCCCCCCAGAGAAATGTTCGCGAACTGTTCACATGTGGTCCTAAGTGTCCAGTCACCTTTAAGAGGCTCAGAAAAGCTTTTGTAGCTTTCTACAGGCAAGACTGCGTAGACTAAGTTCCCATGATCTGTTCCTCCGGGAGTGGTCTTTCATCGAAGCTGCTGACCCACCCACCGTGGCAGCTTAGCACGTGAGCTGTCGCGCTGCTGAGCGCGAGGGCTCACGTGCTAAGCTCGATTATGGGTTCGATTATTGATAACTTGCTCCAATGCTAGGAGCTGCTTGACAAATACCCACTTTCAGTGGCGCATGCCTGATTTACCCTCTCCCCCCTTCTTTCACTCCTGTTCATGCTCACATCACTCCTCGCCACCCTCACTTACCGTTCCAACACCCTTCTTATACTGTACTATGCATGGCTAACCTATTCTAGGAGCTGCTTGGCACATATCTTCTTTCAGTGGTACCCACTCACCGAGTTTATGCCAACGCCGAACTCAGACGAGCTTAAACTGCTACACTGTTAAAAAAAAAGATGGCGCTTTACCCTTACCGAAAATTCGCTACATTTTCAATATTTTCAATATTTTCTCACTACTGTTCTCGTTATAATTTTTTAGAGAGTTTAAGTTATTGCGGATGGTTAGGGGAACCATAATATTCAAAAACATGGCGTACAGAATGCGCATAAATATTTGGCCTTTGTGTACAGCGCCAACGCAGAGGGTAATAAACAGTACACTCGCTATCAAGACGCAGAAATGCGCTACTTTACTCAGCTATTTCCAACGCAGCGGATGACATCAGCTGAAATTATGCGCTTGCATTACGAGTGCACAGTGACAAATACAGAAAGGTTTAAAAAAAAAAAACACGAGTATTACAATTGTGGCAAGATCAAGACGCTCTTGTTTCAGGTTTTATGCCTGCAAATATTCTGTCTTATGCCTCATTAAAGGAGAAGAAAATTCCACGCCACGAACTTGCTCTTGTTGCTAACAAGATGATGACAGTACATGCCATACTGTGCAGTGGATTTCATCTGGCTGCTGGCAGCCTTTGCTTAGTAAAGTGCGTAAGTTGTTTTTGAAGGGAGTGTCTGAAATTCGAAATTACTAAAATTCCGCGAAGTTGTACCACGCCGCGAAGAAAAAAAAAAAGAAAACAAAAGAGGAATGAACGAAAAAGAAAACAGGCCGCTGGTCGTATAACAGAAATTTTTGTCGCTAACCCGACAAAAACGCGCTTAATTTCGCGATCAGAGTGATAGAGTGGCAACAATATTAGTGGATTCTCTAAGCAGCGTTGATTGTGGGCCTTGAAAGATTGCGCTTGGGTTGGAACTTGTGACTTATTGATGAGCAGCTTATGGTATAAGCTTTGCGTGCAGCATTAATAACAGTGAGCTCCACCACTGGGGAAGTGAGACAGAATGCTTTGAATTCCTGACCAACTTTGCCTGACGGACCACCGTTTCGGCAGAGTTCGTTGAGACCCCGTAGCTCAATGACATGACAGGATGATCCGTCAAGTGAAGGACAAGCAATACGCAGGACGGCTTCTTTTGCTGCGTGGTTAACTGTCCTGGCCGTGAAAGGATCAGAGCTACATGTGCACGCGAGAGCTTGGAACCACCGGCCGAATGCTTTCCGCTTGGGGCGGACTCCGTCTCACGAAAGCAAAGAAAGCGGCGAACAGTTGAATGCGCGGGAAATGATGATGATAATAATAATAATAACAATAATCATCGGGGTTTTATGTCCCAAAACCACGAAACGATTATGAGAAACGCCGTAGTGAAGGGCTAAGGAAATTTGGACCACCTGGGGTTCTTTAACGTGGAACTAAATTTGAGTAAACGGGCCCGACCCCCGCGGCCGGGATTCGATCCCGTGACCTTCGGGTAATAGTCGAAGAACGCGCGGAAAAGGGAAAGAGGTGAAGTCGAGAGTCGTACGGAAAACTGTCTGGTCGGGAAAAGACACGGGGACAATTAAAAATAGGCCCCCCACCAAGAAAGTACATAAAATAATAAAAAAAAAGTGTCTTTAATTTTCTGTGCTTTCGTGGTCGCTGCCTGTTTTTACTTGTATTCAGGGTATGCGTTATTTGAACATCGTCAGTGCATTGTTACCATGACATATTAGGCACTTTATCGTCGTCACTGTGACGTCGTCATGTCATCGTAGTCGTTCTATCGAGTCATTCTGTCGTAGTCGTTCTACTGTCGTCACCCCATTGATGTCATAGAGACGCCGTCATGCAGTTGTAATCTTCTATCGTCCTCATGGTATCGCCGTTATTTCGTCATCGTGATACGTTTGTCGTCAAACAGCCGTCGTGATAAGGTCATGTTCATTTTATTGGCATCATTCCAGTGTTGTATGACGTCATCTTAGCGTCGTTCTGGTTACACCATTGTCGTACTTCCAGCATGACCTTCCCCATTGCCCTCATTCGAACGTCGTCACGCCGTCAGGGTCATTCCAAAATTTTCCTAATGACGTCATTGTCATTGCTTCTCTGAAATTTCGTCGCCAACATTTCGTCGTCGTTAATACGCAGTCGCCATTCTATTCTCGTCCCTGCAGTCATCGTAATGCCGTGGTGTTCGTTGCATAGCGTTCACTTCACCATCGTCATTTCGTCGTCGCCGACACGCCGCGGCTGTCATCACATCGTCGTCGTTCCATCGTCGTCATGTGTAGGGTCCGCGTGTTTCCGCCACGCAGTCTTTTGTTGAGCGAGTCGTTTCCCGGTGAAAATCTGTGCAGAATGGCCGGCTGCTTTACACTTCCCAATGAATGTTAAACACGACTAGGGTGTCTCAAACGCGAACCAAATCATGATTGAGAGTTCCGTATAGCGTAAGATCCGCATATATTGAAGTTTGATGATGAATATCTCAAATGTAGGTGACGTTTTTGTGTTGGAAAAATCGGTATGCCATGCACTGTGACGGCGTACGTTTCCCGATATAAACAACTGCCCTCAAGTCAGTAATTAATGAGTTTCTGATAATTAATCATTTTCCATGTAATTTTAGCTGCCTCAAAGTATTTCCGCCTCGACGTAGTGTTCCTGTGTCTGTCTATGATAGCACGCTACGTTCTTTGGTGCATATTGATGGTAGACGCCGTTACATGAACTCTGTTTCTATTCTGTGAATGTGAACCAGCGCCACTTTTTTTCACAGGAGGACACAGAAAGACACGTGAGGACGGCCGCTGCTCCCCAGCTGTTTATTGTCAATAAAATTTTGCCAGCTTTGTCAATAAACATAGTTGGAGTGCAGCGCCAGTAATTTCACGTCTTTCTGTGTCCTCGTGTGAAAAAAAATGTGACCCTGGTTTACAATCATAAAGAGAAAAAAATGCCTCGCCAACTAGCCCCGCAACATTTCCCGCAAGATAAACTCTACATTCGTCATTCAACATAAGAAATTGCTTATATACAGGCAGCTTTCTGCACCACGTAAATCTGGCACTTTTTCCTTCTTTAGGGAGAATATGCTCACGCATTAGGAAATGTGGAACACCCTGATTTACGTTGTACGCGATACAACAAGGACAACAACGATACGAGAAAGCAAATAAACTTATTTGATGACAACCCGCTTAGCCTGGGAATTCTACGAGGGCTGTAATATAATGCATTAACGCATACAAGAAACAGCTCCGAATTCTCTTGTAAAGCTCCTGAGAGACAGTGGTATAGTGACGATTTACTGTTAGAGAGCGAGCTTTCGTATGCTTTTCAAAATCCTCCTTTATGCTTTTGATCGCGGCAGTATGGCTTGATACTCTATTTACCATTTCTTGCAGTTGCAGGTTTGTATATATTTGGTGAGTAAATTTCGATATTGGAACAGGTCTCTTGCTGGTGACGTGTATGTAGGGCTTTGGTGGCGTCTTTGATGGTTCTTCTAAGAGCAGGGTTCTTTAAGCTTTTCGTTGCGCCTGGTAGTGCGAACAGGAATTGTCGTCATGAATCGGTACGCGCTCGCTTCGTCCTCTTCAACTTCTGCTTCGCTCTCAGAACACGTGCGTCGATTTGTCCAGCGTGGTATACAAAAACTATGATGGGAAAGTCTGTTACGTGACTAAAAATCACGTAACATCACGTAACAACTATAGTTAAACGACTCAAACCACGTAACATCCCGCAATAACTAGTCACGTGACTAGAATTATTTAACATCACGTGACTACTGACGCGACTAAAAATCACCTAATATTTAGTCACGTGACAAAAATCGCGCAACATCGCTAAATAGCCAGTCCAGTGACATGTTCCCTCCATAAACCAGGTTAAAGGCTATTCACATGACTAAAATCACATCACATAATAGGTAGTCACGTGACATGTCTAGCCAAGTCTAGCCATACTTAGTTCGACTAGCAAAAACTTAGCATCTCGAGTAAAAGCTTGGCTTTACCAGCAAAACTTAGCTAGACCGAACACTAGCTCCGCTTATGGTTCTAGCATTGCACCACCACTGAAAGCTGCGTACTTTCTTTTTTGATTTTGCGAACTGTGCGGCACCTCTCATGCACGGCCCAAATTCTCTTCTCTCTCGTTTTCCCCATGTTAAATGTTATTGCCTGCGTTCGCCAGCAAAATATCTTCTTCGTTCCCGTTTTGGTTAGTGGAAGGTGTCCTTCTCTTCTTTGTCTCGGTCGACCGTACGTGTGTGGCAAAGCATTCGCTTGCTGAATCATTCAACAAAGTTTATTCTTTCTGCTGTTCGTTGTTTAGAACAACGCAAAATAGCTGGTCTGGGCGGGCTAGCGCTCGTGAGTCGCTTCATTTTATTCAATTTTTTATTTGAAAAATTTTACCCACAGCGTCTAGGTGGCATTACATTTGGGAAGGTGGAGGGGGGGGGGGGTGCGGCAAATAACGAGCAGGACAGATATAAAAATATTTTTGAGCATGACGTACACGGATGCATCGTTAGTTTTAAATGCACACAAGCGAGCGCCTATATTCAATGCGCTGCAGAAAGGCTGTCATTATCAGGTTTATGCACAATCGCAGGTGTTTAACCACACAAAATATTAATGTTGAGGATAAAGCGGCAACGTAATCTTGGATAACATTTTCAACCTACCACAACAAACGAATCACTCAATCAGCAGCAGTGGGTGGTTGCCGGGGATATTACCTTTTGTGTTGACTGGCCAATATCGGCGAAGTTACAAGAATAAAACCATAATTGCTTGGATAGCTCTAATAACGCGGTGCGGTGAAGCTGGCTTTACTTAAATTCAAACTGCAGTGTGTTCTCCTCCTTCTAATCGTTTACCAGCAACGACGTGTCAGCAGTGACGCTCATTTTTTCTCGTTAGTCGTAATCCAGTGGGGTGGCAGTGGACGTCACAGTTGGTCCCACAACGTCGGCCTCCGGAGAAGCTGGCAAAAGCGAAGGGCAAGCCTCCAGGGAGTTGGACTACAGCAAAAACATCAAAATACCCCTTTGAAAACATCGCGATCAACTAGAGGGTGACAGCAGCAAGCTAGCCAGCGAACCGAGCTGGCCAAAGGGTCAGCGCGCCTCGGTGATCCGTGCGAGTCAAAGTTGATTTTCGTTACGAGCAGGCGAGGCAATCTTCCAAAGTCGCTGCCCAGTGGCCCCGCGCGCAGACCGGACAGATCGTTTATTCGGCTCATCTGGCGCCACCAAATCAGCTCCAAAAAGAGGGTGACGTGTTCTCCACCCGCAATCAATCGATCGCGGAGCGCCGCAGCAGGCTCGCTCTCACCTGCACCCCGCGCCCTGCTTCTCTGTTTGCTCGCGGACTAGGACCCCCCCCGGATATGTGCCCCTATCGGGGCCGCCTTTTGCGAGCGCGCGGCTCGCTGTGTGCACGCGAGAGCCGCCGCTTTGGCAAGCGCGCCACCGGCGAGGGACACACGTAACTCGTATTAGGCATCTGGCGGCTGATCGGGCAGTGCACGCCTTCTCACGTACGTGATGGCTCTCTCTCGGAAGCAAGGGGGGGGAGCGCCACTGAAAGGTGCTAATGCACGAGCTCCTCCTTGCAGCCGCAGAACACTTTCCCAAGCATGGCTCTGCCGACCGCTGCGCCCATTTGGTTCTTCCCGGTCGGTTGCTCCGTGCCTCTGCTGCTTCTCCTGCTATTTCTGATGTTTGCGTCGTTGCGCTGAGAAACACTGCTCGGATGGCGTGAAGATGTCGCACGTTCTCTGCGACAGACAGTTGCCGAAACCTGCATGAAACGATCCTCACATCGTCATGTAGAAAATGATCGTGCGGTCCCAATTCTGCTTTTGTATTTGGTGCACATTTATCTGGCAGTTCAAAAGCGGGCTGTCTCGGCCAATGAGTCTCGGTCATTTGCCATCCTCTTCTTCGAGAAAGAGTGCCAAGCAGTTCATTAGATACATGTTTCATGGTGGAAAAAGTAGCGTTATGCATAAAGCTATTATCGCATCGTCGTCTTCACCAACATCCGAATAATCTATCTTCACATTTCGTTTCTGTTCTGCCTCCTCAACGCTAAACTCTCAGCCTTCTTATCGGTCGGCTTCCCGTAAGCTTTGAAAGAGTTACACTAGACGGTCAAAATACCACAAATTACTGCTGTATGACGGGCTGCTGTGTGAGAAAAGCATGCGTACATCAGTACCGACCTCATAGATCGCTGCTTGCTTAGACGTCAAAACCCGCAGCTGTGCCTGAAGTCGAGTGTCTTTGTTCCCACCGTGGTGTTTAGTTGTGGTACCTTTCTTTATTTGCATTTTGTTTCACGCGTCCATGTCCCACTACAGTCTAGGCTGTGTCTTAGTCTTCTGTCACTAGTGCACCTCTTTTACAGTCCACGGTATCAACCCACACTATATACAGATTCGTTGCGTCAACTTGCTTGCCATTTCTTGCGGGCATGCATTACAGAAGAGGATCCATTGTGAAAGGATACGATGTTGCATTTACCGCAAGTTTACGCAAACACTGGTGATGTGGCTTGATAGAGCAGGCGGGGATATATTCAAATAATTTGCCCTTTTTTGTGTGCGTATAAACAAGGTAAATGCAAGGCCCATGAGTTTTTGTGTCTGAGTTTTATACTTTCGTAAGTAACTCTGATCCTGAAACAGTAAAATGGGTTATGGCAAGCTTTCGAATATATTACAGGACCGTACATAGACAAATAGATCTCAACACTCTTAAAGAAAATAGAACTGGCCAGCTCTTTAGATTAACCTTAGTATAAGCCGCATACAAAAAGGCTGTATTGAAAGGGAGCACTTCACTTGACATATCCCATTCTACATACTGAGCTCGAGCGTGACATAGCTAAGAAAAAAAAAAAGCTGAGTTGTTTTCTTAGGCGACCGTCAAATAAAATTTATTGTCGATTTTGTGACAGAGGGCAGAAAGACCTGGCGAAATTTACCGCGGAGAAGACGTTCTTAGAGAAAAGGCTGACATTGGAAAAACATCACAAAGAACTTTTTTTTCAAGTCTGCATTCACCTGCAACAAGGAATATTAACGGCATGGAATATAGCCTAAAGGCCTTCTTGTCGGTTAATACGGAAAGCTTTGTGATCACAGAGCAGAGGGTACCTCAGAAACCACTAAAATTATACGCAAACAAATATAGCGGACCCGCCGACATACCTACTCCATTTCTCGAACAAAAATCTGGATGGATCTCACGTTGCATAACTATTCCATTTCAAAAATCCTATTAAATCTCACGCAGTGCCTCAAGGCTGGCGCATTGCGTTGGCGATACCTCTATTGAAAGGGGGGCTACGAAGACAGGCAAATAAATGCCGTGCAGTGTCGCTTGCTTCAGTCACTTGCAAAATTTTTGAGCATATAGCAACACACCACATGTATCGTTTTACGTAAACAATTCACTGCACTCTTATAAGTAGGAATTCCGCATCAGGTTAGCAATGGTGACACAACCTTCTACATGACTGACGTCATAGCAAGAGGATTTAAGACAACCTATTGATGTAATGTGTAACGAAAACGTTCCGCAGAGTATCCCTTAGCAAATGAATCTTCAAGTTACGCAAAGCAGGGATCAGTGAAATGATATTAAAACGGATTGAAGAATACTCGGCAAACGGCACATGCACAACGAAATTGGATTGTTATATATCAAGTCCATTAATCGTAGTTTCAGAAATGCACCAGAGCTCAGTATTGACACTGCACTGTATTTATAGTCGTAGTGATAGCACAGTCAGTCAACAAATCTGAACTTAATGCCGCAAACAGGTTAATTTACATTCCGGTTACTAATCTAGATGACTACAATAAATCAGTAAATATCCGCAAAATCTAGACGATCGCCATCGGATATAAAACATGAGAACAAATTGCATAAAATCTACATGTAGTGTGCATATCGGTGAAAGCACAACTATTTTTTTCCCGTGTAGTAACATTTGCGGACACCCGTTAGTGAAAACAAGTCAATTTAAGGGCTTAGGAATGACAATAACGCAAATCTTAGCGTGGAACCAGGACACGGTAATGTCTATGCGACTGCCTACTAGAAACTACGCTTTAAAGAATAGACTACAAAACGCATATTATGAACTTACTGTTCGTACAGATTTTATTAGACCGCTATATGAACACTCATCGCTTGCTTGGAGCCCCACTCAAGTGACGCTTCAAAATAGGTCTGAAATAATACAGAAATCGGCGGTGCGCTTTGTGTGTTCGAGGTATGCCGGCAAGAGGACTCAGTGACGCTGATCTTAGCCTCGTATTCTACATAGATCCTGGTATGCGCACAAAAAGCAAAGGTAGCCTCTCCAATAATGCAACATCCAATTAACGTACATTAGCATAAGCATCTGCGTGGCCTGAATACAAGAAACATGCGAAAGAACCGCGATCAAATTATCCAACCACATATGCAGAGTTCATTGTGACGCAGACCTCGCTGCTCGTTCTTACCGGATGTGTTTTAGGTGCGGCATAAACAACCAAACGCTTGCGCTGCATTGAAAGGATTCGTTGAGTTTAAACGAGATATGCCTGTATACTTGCTCGAATTTTCGATTTCCCATTGTGTTCAAATAAATGAACACGATCGTTTTCTCCGCTTTCTTTCTTGTGACTCACAATTGAGTATTCACTGCAATATAAATAAATAAATAAATAAATAAATAAATAAATAAATAAATAAATAAATAAATATCGAGACAAACCAAACAATGAAATAAAAAAGTCGCTAATATTTGGAGGAGGTGTCCATTGGCTCAAAATAGTAGGTGATGTGAATACCATACTCCACATTGGTAGTGCTCAGCTTGCGTATGTCTAACCTTGTTCTGGAATCGGGCTGTTTTCCGACAGCTATGTAGAAAGCAAGGGTGTCATTTATCTGTAAAGGCGGTAAGCAAAATCACTTGGGGAACTATAGGCCTATTTCTATATCATCTGCATTTTCTAACATTTTTTTTCTTTTTTTTGCAAAAAATAGCATTCTTTGTTACTATCAGCCCGGTTTCCGCCCGGGCAGATCAACTGAGACAGCTTTGTATTTCAAAAGGAGCGAACAGTTAATAACGCTGATGCTGGAAAATGAACTTTCGGTGGTTTTATTGATTATAGCAAAGCATTTGATCGCTTAAATCGTGGCGCACTAATAAGTAAACTAGATGGAAATGGCATCCGTGGCGTAGCAAATTTGTTGTTTCGATCCTATCTGTGTAGGGTAGCGTTTTGGGCCCGTTTTTATTTAATGTCCTTGTTAAGGATATTGCTGAAATAGAAATTGATGCATTGTACTATAGGCTGATGACACGAGTCTGTTCGTCTCTGGTCATGATACTGATCGATCTCGTATAGAGAACTTGCACTATTCTTCATAATTTGTTGGTTTGGTCCTGTAATAATGCTTTGAAAATTAATAGCTGCAAATAAAACCATATTATTCAGGCGAGAGGCAGACAACCTAGTTTAAAAGAAGAATTATTCTAGGATGATGCACGCGTTGAAATTTTGGGCAAATACAAAGTATTGGGTGTCACATTTTCAGAAGAAATGAAGTTGACACATTGCACTGAACGCGAAGCGTTCAGGAAAGAGCTTGAGCCAAAAAAAGTGATGCCCGCACCCGCCGCTAAGACAGGCTGTTAGTGCCGTACAGGCACGCAAATCTTATGCAGTCGTTAAGACACACCTTACCTTCTGTTTGAAAGACACGCGCGAAAGTAAATATTATTAGATGCGAAGCAGCTTATGGCGGAGTTCAATCCGGTGGTGGTGGTGTGCGGCCTGACCACCCTTACTGCGCATGCGCCTACTCTCTCTCCCACTCTCCTCCTTTACGCAGGCGTTCGGTCGCCTTCTCTCCTCTCCTCCCCCTGTGCTGCAGCCGGTAAACCCACTCCCTCCTCCCCTCCCCCATTTCATATAAGCGCGTGCGCTCGGTCGAGGAAGTCTCGCTTGAATCGTGCGGTCGCTCCGTCGGTTCCCGGTCGCTGCAGTTGTCTCGAAAGCCTCGCAACCCTCGCCGCAGACTCACGTTGTCTCACTGTAGCGGAAGCGGTAGCTCGACGCCGACGCTTGGCTTCGCCGGCCGAGTGAACGTAAACGGAAAGTTGGTGTGCACCCCCAATGCTGCTTCGCATCCCCTCATGGTTCCCTTTAGTGGGAGATGGTGTAATTTTTCGCGAGTACCTTGGCCCGAAAACAAATTGGAGCGTATTTTCTTGCAAACTGGAATGAATGCGAAATAAAATGAAGAGAAAAGCATATTTTTATATTTAACATCGTTCACTGTATGTAATGTCCACTCGCACTTATTGTTTTACAATCCAATGAAACATAATATTTTGCGTCCTAAGTATGTTGACTGCAGTTTTTATTTTTGAAATGTGTTAGACATTTGTGGTATGCAGGCAGTAGGCATCCTATAGGTTTGTTAGTCGCTGAGTGTAATTGATTTTTCCTATCAGTACTGCATTATTTATGTTAAAAGCTGAGTATTCTTTCAGTGCGTACGTTTTTGGTACATTGTAATCATATGTTCAGAAAGATGAGTGCATTATATATTGTATTTCCGATAGGAGACATGCTACTGCGATGTGGGGGCTTTCAGGCACATACAAGCTGAATGTCGCAGCCAACAGCACGCCTGCATGGCGTCCATTGATAATGAAAATTGCTGGGGTTTTACGTCGCAAAATAATGTGATTATGAGAGTCGCCGTAGTGGACGGCTCCGGAAACTTCGACCACCTGGGGTTCTTTAACGTGCACCTAAATCTAAGCACATGGGCATTAGCACTTTGCCTCCATCGAAATGCGGCCGCCACGACCAGGATACGATCCCACCACCTTTGGGTCAGCAGTCGAGCACCGTAACCACTAGAACGCCGCGGCGGGTCGTCGTCCATTGATACAGATGACAGTTTGGCAACGAACACATGCATCAACACGAGCGCCATACCGCGAATGAATTTGTAAATTTAGAGCTGTTACATTTCTTTCTTTCTTTGTACCCGGGTTTGCTGCCCAGCACTTAAGGAATGGGTACAAAAAAAAAAAAAAAAAAAAAAAAAAAAAAAAAAAAAAAAAAAAAAAGGAGGGAAGGGACAGCAAGTGACGCGATCAGAGCTAATACGCGGTTCATCGCGCAATCGAGGCAGTTGAAGAGACCACTGGTCTTGCTTTCAACTGGCAATTTAGATGTATAACAAAGAGACACAAATCAGTCCGTAAGTTTAGGGAAGCTTAGCGCCTATTGCGATGTGCCTGCGTACCGTGTATTGGGTTAGCGTCGAAAGACCCTTTGTGATATCGCGGTGCTGATACTCAAAACGAGATAAATTAATTTTAAGTGAGGTTTAAGTGAGCGTTTATATATTTAGGATTAATATTTATGGGCGCACTTAATGTCCCCTAGTATGCACGAGCAAGTGTAGCAGGGGCGTAGCAAGAACTCCTTCTTTTTCTTCTTTTTGGCGGGGGGGTTCATCCACCCATTATGTGTGTACGTGTGTGTGTATATACACACGCAAAATTTAAAAAAACATTTCGGGAGGGCTTCGAACCATCCCCCTACCCCCTGGCGACGCCAATGTTGTGTAGCTTCTTCCCTGAGTCATCGATAGCAGCGGAAAAGAAGTTTAATAATAATAATAATAATAATAATAATAATAATAATAATAATAATAATAATAATAATAATAATAATAATAATTATTATTATTATTATTATTATTATTATTATTATTATTGCAGGGTTTTACCTGCCGAAACGACGGTATGATTATGAGACACGTCGGGGTGGAGGACTCTGTATTAATTTAACCATCTGGATTTCTTTCACGTGCACCCAAATGTAATAACAAGGACGCTTTACGGGCTAAGACACAACGGCAGGCTTCAAAACAGTAACAAAATATAATTAACAAGAAATCAAAATCTGTACTTTTTTTTTGGGGGGGGGGGGGGGGGGTCCTAGCATTAGACGTATTCTTACATAACTTTATACTTTCAGATGCCCAACCAAGCCTTTCATCCTTTTTTTCGAGGCACCCTGTATTGCAGGTTTTCTTTCAATCAAAATTTTACGTACACCAGCTCTTTGCCTTCACAAAAACCTCGAAATTTCCAAATTCGGGAATTTCGAGGTTTTTTCGAGCGCTGTGTGTGCGTCGCCCTTCCGTGTCCCCGTCTTCTTTTGCGCTGTGTTCCCTCCGATCCCAAATTCGTGCACAGAAAGCGGTTACGCTTGAATTGTTCGTAAGTCAATAGTGGAGCAATGCAGACGTTGGACATATACTTAGCGGATGTGGCCGGCCAATGGCAGTGTACTTACGAAATAAGAGCTTCATGTATTCGTCCCCAGACTTTTCGTGCCCCTCTTAATACATCGCTGAACCCTTTTTTTTTTTTTTTTTGTTTCAGTTGAGCAATAAGTTTTGCCGCCATTGTCACCAGCAATACCACGTCTGTCAGGTTTGCACAAACTGTCCCTAAGTAAGTGCGGTAGCTATAGCACCCATCCGAGCCCGAAAGGACTCCACCGCCTGCCCCGCGTACACCTCAACATTGAGCTGCGGAGCCATTTTCCCTCCGAGCAAGCCGGCATGCTCGCGACAGCGGCCATTTCCACGCGCCGCGCAAACGTTGATGAATCCCAGTGGCGGCTCCTCGGGCGCATTATCAAAACTTTCCGGAGGGCACCTCGAAATCTCGCGCGCTTCTCAAGCGGCCTCGTTACGAGCCCGTCGGCCGCTGCCCCACGGGAGCGTGAAACGACCCGCCCCGGTGGAGTATAGCGCCGAGCGACTTTCTTGACACACGCGGCGGGCTCGCAGATCTTTCTCGAAAGCGGCCAGCCAAGACGTTTGGCTCCGGCGAGAGGGGCCCGCTGCTAGACGCGAAATTACAGGGAGCCACCCGAATGACGCCGCTTCACTCGCGCCGGTTGCGTCGTCGCACGGAGGGGCGCAGCTGCGCGGATCCTCTCCGATTCGCCGAGCGCTTCGTGGTCTCGACGAGCGTGGCAATTAACGAATCCCGCCGCTTTGTTTGCGAAACGAGCGGACCCCGTCGCGCCCCTTGGAACCGCGGCTGGGGCGTGCGCGGGACGAATTGTCTTGCTGCCTCTTCCGACGTCGTCCCTTGCGCGCAGTGCTGCGACTGAGTGAGCTCGAGTGGCGGGGGCCCCGCATGTCTCCTAAGTGGCGCGTGCGGTCACGGATCCCTCTGCGTCCCTCGTTTCCAAGTCTGCGTCAAGCCGCGCACCATCGCTCGAGCTAAGGGACAGCTCTACAAGCTGACATCAAAAGCAGGGCTGTAATTAGCCTGCATGCTGCTTAGTCCTGGTGGCGTCACACACATATATTCAACGCTTAAAGCGTAAAAGAACGAACAGCACTAACTGTTCTCCAGAGACGCGATAAGGATAGCGCAATATGCATACAACTGGGAGGAACCTGTTAATTCGAAACAAGCTTGATTATTGTGCTTTGTAATTTGTTTCGCGCGAAAATCTAAAAGAAAGAAACGCATCAGTTTTTGCTTGTATGCAGCGTGCACATCGGCGAGTATAATGGCGTGCTTGTGACAAAACGTGCTCAGAACTTTTGCAGCATACTTGCCTGATGTGGTAGTTGAAAACGCATTTAGTCCGTCTAAGCTCGAGTGTGCATTCGCTCACAATATATTTCAAAGCATACCAAGCAAAATAACATACAAACAACACACAACATACATAAGCATTGTGATGATCTATCTATCTATCTATCTATCTATCTATCTATCTATCTATCTATCTATCTATCTATCTATCTATCTATCTATCTATCTATCTATCTATCTATCTATCTATCTATCTATCTATCTATCTATCTATCTATCTATCTATCTATCTATCTATCTATCTATCTATCTATCTATCTATCTATCTATCTATCTATCTATCTATCTATCTATCTATCTATCTATCTATCTATCTATCTATCTATCTATCTATCTATCTATCTATCTATCTATCTATCTATCTATCTATCTATCTATCTATCTATCTATCTATCTATCTATCTATCTATCTATCTATCTATCTATCTATCTATCTATCTATCTATCTATCTATCTATCTATCTATCTATCTATCTATCTATCTATCTATCTATCTATCTATCTATCTATCTATCTATCTATCTATCTATCTATCTATCTATCTATCTATCTATCTATCTATCTATCTATCTATCTCAGTGTCTGAACGCCATAAATTCCGGTCACTGAGACGCAGCGATAGATTATTAGACTATACTATGACTGCTTCATGACTAGGCCTACTTTTGGAGGTGAGACAGCCAGTCGATGCCTACGGTTTGTCATTTGGAGGTTTGGGGTATAGGAATGAATTGATGGTTGTGTTGAAGCAGCCAGGGCTAGCCTGGCGTGCTTTGAATGCCGTAGGTAAGTCACCTTGCCTACATTACTTTCTCTAAGGGACGTGAACGCAGAAAAGATAGTCATGAAAACACAGTATTAAAGTGACATTATGAAGTTTCGCGTGCAGCAACCACGATACGATTATGAGGCGCGCCGTATAGTGAGGGGGAGGGGGGGTGCACCAGATTAATTTTTACCGCCAAGGTTCCTTTCATGTGATATTTTGTCTAAGTACATGGGCGTTTTTGCATTACGCCCATGGAAGTGCGACCGTCGTGCACTGTAAAAAATGTATGTTAAATAACATAAAATTTATTGATATTTTCAGTTTTACGTACATGAAATTTCTTGGATTCGGCGAAATGGATACTCTGTTTTTGAAATGATATAATTTGTCTGTTCAAGCCTGTAAACAAATAGTTTTTGTAAATATCAGAGCCACTTCGTAATAAATACCAAACGTTGTTACATTTTACCTGTTCTTTCACAGAAAAGTTATGTTAGAGCTCTCAAGACGTTGAACATCACATCAATATGCCTAAAAGCTTGCCATCTTGCTTCAACCGCTGCAAAAGTGTGACACTTGGCATAATAAAAGCCCTCTCTACAGCAAAGCGTGAAGCCGACAATGATCATCTTGCAAATTAGTAAAATTCAGACTTTCAGAAAATTTAACGCCAAACTCGACGAACACCAGATGCATGTCGGCGGTCGCGGCACGTGCCTTCTGTTGAGAGGTTCTATGAGGATAACGAATGCTGAGAAGGAATACCGCAGAGCATTGCGGATTATGGACGCCATTGAGAACAAAGCGTGCACAACTTTGTTATTTGAACTCGGTACTAGGAAGAGAAAATTTCTATAGAATAACAGAAAAAATGTGTACAAATACAAAAAAGTCTGTTTTCTAGGAAGAAATCAGAAATGAAAAATTTCTGTAGAAAACAAAAAAACGCAATAACAGACAATTTACGCAAATTTACTGCGAAATGGAATACAGAAAACCGACAAGAACATAACTTTTATGTCACTAAATTTGCCATGCATTTTCTGTTTTTCTCACAGGATTTTTTTTTGGAGTGTGGTCGCTTTTATCAACGCTCCGGTCACCTTAGCTGCCAAGCTATATACTACGGCAAAACACGAAAATGACGAATGGTGAATCCCACTCGGGTAATTCTGGTTAACAAATCAGCGCTTTGGGTCACTGGCCACAGTGTTTGCGACAGCATAGGTATAATTAGTCGCACGATACTGTAGCTTAGTACCTGGAAACCTGAACGTTGTGTCGCACGAAACTGGAATTTCACCAGAGTGTTTTTCTTGTACGTGTAGCCTTCAGGAGATTTTGATAGATAATATTGTCCGCCAGATATGACTTTTATCGCCTGTTTATCATTCACTCGTGGCAGGCAGCATGACCGCCACTTATAGTTGTCGTGACATGTACTACTTGTCCCATAATTCTATATTAATAATATCTGGGGTTTAACGTCCCAAAACCACGATATGATTATGAGAGACACCGTAGTGGAGGGCTCCGGAAATTTCGACCATCTGGTGTTCTTTAACGTGCACTGACATCGCACAGTACACGGGCCTCTACCATTTCGCCTCTATCGAAATGCAACCGCCTCGGCCGGGATAGAACCCGCGACCTTCGGGTCAGCAGCCGAGCACCCTAACCGCTATACCACCGCGGCGGACTCCCATAATTCTAGGCATGCAGTATATTTACTGAAGGTTACCAGTTGCAAGTAAATGCATTTCCTTATCAAAAACTTGGCTCGTGAATTGTACTGACATTTCGCGAACTACCACTTGACACCTATCCAGGCATTAGAATCCTGGGGCCAAATTCACAAAACTTATCATTCGTAAATGCTCTTTGCTGTCGGTCAGCCGGCTCGGATGAGGCTATGCTCGACATCAGGATTGATTGAAGGTTTCTCGCACGCACAACAGACCACTCTTCCCACATGATCTACGCATGCGCGTGTTTCCTGCAGCGGCACTGTCGCTATCTTAGTTGTAGAACTCTGAGCGCTGCTGGGGCTAGCTGGTGCGGCTGCTTGCTGCGTGCTTCACGTATAGCAGCGTTTTGCACGAATCCTCGGCCCATAAGACGATTGAACGTAGTGGAAAGCTGTGTCCGGACCTTCAATGTAGTTATATTATTTCAGTTTAAACCACATTCCAGCGCTAAGAAAAAAAGAGCATTCAATATCTTCTTACATGTGACCAAGTCGTCTCGTCGTTAGTTGATGCGCTTGCGTCTCTTCACTTTGCTGTTGCTTATATTTGGTGAATAAACAATTAAGAAACGAGAAAGTACGTTCCCGTCATCATACAAGCAAAATTATGTTTCAGTGAATGTCGGCACACAAGCGATACAAGCTGCAGTATGCGGAAACCAACTTGGCCAAAGTGAGAGCTCTCCGCAATTACGAAGAGGAAAAAAAAGAAGAAAAAAACAAAAAAAAACAGAACTAAGGGCTGATAAAAAAGAAAGCTTTTTGCTCTTCTTTTTTGGTCAAAGCAACACGTCTCAGATACAGTGTGCTGACAACGCAGGAATTCGGTCGTAGTGATGCGTTGAACGTGCATAGACATGCACGAAACGGTCGCCGTGAAGCAGGCAGAGGTGCGTCCGCGTAACGGTGACTCGTCGCATGCCGTTTGCAGAAGCTTAACGTCACAGAAAGGTCGTGAGCGGCAGCCTGCTGCACAAGGAATGGAAGAGACAGTGCGTGATTTTGGTGACACACAATGCGGTAGATAAGCAGTAGCTCGCTGTGGCAGTCGGCTGCGGCCCCGCCGCCGTTGGCCCGGCGTCCACGTCATCGCTAAAGGCCTTTATCACATGCAAACTGCAGCGTACGGTAGGTTAATAAGTGCCGCCGCCGCTCATATAAGAATGTGAGCTTTGTTACCTTTGTTCTTGCGTTCACGATAATACCGCAGATTGAAAGGGACAGGAAAATCCCGGTGGTGTCGTTGCGTTGCCGGGCAAAATTGAATTTTCGCCGCGCACTGCGTGGTGCGAGCTTTACGCGGCATGCACGGCATGCTTGAGTTGCATCAGAGATCTCGTTCATGCTAATGCTAGACGCTTGATAGTCGCCATCGCTTTTGGTGAGAGGTCAGTTTAGGTATCACTGCATTTAAGCGATCACTGTTTTGACGGAAAACAAGTTGTGTTCCAATCTTTCGCCGCAATAGAGGTTATCGCCCTGGTAAGGGGATAGATCACACGCTGTATGATGTTTTGCTGTCGCTGATCGGCTCATCAGTGGCGCAACAAGCTTGTTATGACGTAGTAGCACAATCTTTAGCTACCATGCTTTATACAGACGGAATTCACAAACACGTTGAACATAAGAATAATATCTGGGGTTTAACGTCTCAAAACCACCATATGATTATGAGAGACGCCGTAGTGGAGGGCTCCGGAAATTTCGACCACCTGGGGTTTTTTGACGTGCACCTAAATCTAAGCACACGGGCCTCAAGCATTTTCGCCTCCATCGAAAATGCGGCCGCCGCGGCCGGGATTCGATCCCGCCACCTGCGGGTCAGCAGTCGAGCGCCATAACCACTAGACCACCGTGGCGGGTAAACACGTTGAACAAGAAAGTGTGATGTAGTTACCGCTCTGTCCGACTTCATCGATTTATCGCACATGATCCTGTCGGAGGTTGATATTCTTTGAGAACACCTAAAGTCCGAGTTCTTTTGTTTTAGGCTACTGTTTTAGCATCCGAGCACGCAGCACGGGAACCGAACTATAGCAGTTCATCCAAATAAGGCCACGAAAGCTCGTTAACGGAGCTTGCCAATGCATCAGCTATACGAAGCTGAACGTACTGAGTACTACGCGCGCCGGCATGCATTGCTGCAGCGGTGGCGTAGGACAACTCGCGATGAAATCCGTGTTCGTGTTAGACGCTTTCGTATGCAAAAGCTGGCAGCGTACTATGTAAAGGATATGGTTTTTGAAGAGGTCACTTTGCCAGCGCTCGATTGGTCGTCACTCGGGTGATGGAGCCTTAGCGATAGCGTCACCCATGCGGCGACCACTGGCGTGCTGGCAAAGCGATTTGTTCCGAAACCGAATCGTTACACAATACAAACTCTGAATCACAAATTTCTGCCCCCTGTCCTTTAACAAATCAGCGACGGAAAACAGGTCTGCCAACGCATTATCACCCAAATCTATCACCCAAAGAAGAAGAAGAACAAGAAGGAGGAGGAGAAGAAGAAAAAGAAGAAGAAGAAGAAGAAAGAAGAAGAAAAAAACAAGGAAAAGAAGAAGAAGACACCGATATCCGACATTCAGAAAAAGTTATGCTAAACAAAAAGTTCCCAAGAGAGAATTTCGGGCAATCCTGTCACTGCAATAATTATTAGTGAAGATATCCATGCAAAGGAAAAGGGCACTTACGAACAAGGCGCTTTGTAAATTCAGTCCGAGGCTCTGCCGCAAAGCATTGATAATGTTAATAACGTACAAAGATTCTTCAGCTTGGTCTCCAGGAAGAAGTGGGTATGAATGCGCAACAGCTGGACAACAAAACAAATAACAGTCGCCGCAGAAAAAAAAAGTAGGCCACGGTCGTTGCCGCAATAAGTAAATATATAAACAGTTCGTGCAAAAAGAAAGCAGGCAAGTAAAGCTACCGCAGTTACAGACCACACCACACAGTCGTTTCAACAAGTAACTACGTCATGCATTAGACGCAACCAGTAACAAAACTATGCAGTAGGCGTAGAAAGAAAGCAGAAGGGTGGAGCTGCCTCAGCAAGTAAACGTACTATGCAGTCGACGCAGAAAGGAGGTAGGCCGCTCGTTTCGCTTACAAGTAACTGTAATGCACAGTTCGTGGAAAGGCGAAACAGGACATTGCATAGTCTGAAATACTCGATAGCGCAGATTCGAACACAGGACTAAGAAAGAAAGGACAATGAAGCACAGGACAAGCCCTGTAGTTCATAGTATTGAAGACTATAAACCAACTAGCCCAGCGACGAATTTTGTGAGGACAGTACAATTGCGGCAGCAAGCAGCCAAATCATACAGTCGGCTCAACAGCTAACCATAGCATACTATAGGCGCAGAAAGAAGGCAGAACAGTACAGTCGATGCGGCAATAATCATGCAACATACAGGATAGTGTTCGATGGTTACGGCTGAATGATGGCCGATGTCAGACGGTGTTGGTTAAATTATGCTTGTATCGATTAACGATGGCTAAATTATGGCTAATAGTGACCAAACCAAACAGTCGGCGCCAAAAGAAAGCATGACAGTATAGTTACCGCTGCACCTAACCATACATACCATACGGTATGCGCAATCGCATCGTACTGGCGGCGCAGAAAGGCTGCAACAACAGATGCCGCAACAAGTAACCATGCGATACGGGCTAGTGTTGGCTAATTTTGGCTAGTGTTGCCATATGTCGGTTAATTATGGAATTACATTTAATGTTTAAGCAATAAATCACATTTTTTCCACCGGGTAGTTTCTGCAAATGTATATGTAAACAGGTAGCGGAACTTCCACACAAGCCAGTGTGTCAAGAAATTGGCGGCTGGTTGCCATCGTCGTCCATCTACGTATCGTGGGGACAACTAAGAACAAGCGCAAAATAAAAAAAAAAATGCCACTACCGGAAGACGCAAACTTATTTTATCAGAAAAATAGTGTACTTGTAAGATACACCAAGATTCTTTACACATAAAAAAACTATGATGATACAACAGCTCACGAGCAGACTGGCACAATTGTTCAAAAGCTCACTCTTCCCTATAAAGAAAAAAACAATGGAGCGCAATAGCAGCCGTGAAAGGTATCACTTCGGCGGATCACTTCATGTAGCCTGCCGCATTCACCTTCACGAAGTAATGTTACGTAACGAAGGGCGAGGTTCTCGTTTTCGTAATTGGTCCCCAGCTCGCATATACAACTTTAGAAGTCCGCGGCATTTCCTCCTCAAAGGTGGATGCAAACAAGCCTTCACCAATGGGCGCACACTCCAGACTGACGTCATAAGCCGGACTGTGACCCCTTTGGAGAACAATGCCGAGTGCATGAGCGGCACTCTTTCTTTAGTCGCGGAGGCGATGGACTGCCGCACTTCGGTCATGTGGGCGGGGCCTCTCTGCTCTTCTTAAGTTGTATCCCACTATAGTCGCGCCTCAATCTTACGCGGCGCGTTCACGTCTGGGTCAATAGGTCTTTCACCGCTTTTCGTTCAAACTTTCGCGACCGATATGGATTGACCTTGGTGCTACAATAATTTATCCATAATCGTGTATTCGTGAGTCTCTCAGAGCTAAGGCGCACCAATCCTGCAGACAGTGTAATAACAAACCAGACCAATCTCAGAAACTGTGTAATCAACGGCGGAGTACTGTAGCACCAATACCCTATATGTCTCGCCACAGGAGTTTTAATGTGTTCTTGTAATGCGGGCCGTTCTTGCAGGCAGCGCAATCAATGGCATGGGCAAGCAACACTTATAACGATATCGCATTACAAACGCTGATCGCTCACCTTTACCTCTTTCGCTTGGTCTGGCGTCGGTGTGTCGCAGAGTACGTGTACCTGAGGGGTCTCCCATAGAGTGTAGTGGCTGAGAAGGGACGCGTGAAGGACAATAATAGCTGGGGTTTTTACGTCCCAGAACCACGATTTGATTATGAGGGACGCCGCCGTGAAGGGCTCCGGAAATTTCGACCATCTGGCGTTCTTTAACGTGCACTGACATCGCTCAGTACACGGGCCTCTAGCGTTTCGCCTTCATCGGAGTGCGACCGCCGCGGAAGTGATCGAACCCGCGACCTTCGGGTCAGCATCCGAGCACCGTACCCTCTACACAAGGGGTCTCAAGCATGCGGCCCACACATGACTGTCCTCGCCCCACAATTTAAAATTTTTTTAAAATAGGTATGTTCGTGAGGTGCACAGGTCTAAATCATTGTTTTAGTGAGGCACGCCATGTGGTCCCCTGTCTTGAGGCATAACCGTGAAACAAAAACTATATTTCAGAATCCGGCGTCCAGATTTTAGTCATTTTGTAGATCGGTATTCATATGTTGTTGGAATCCTGGCACCAAATCTCCTTCAGAAATGACCCGTATATGTTATATGGGAAAGGTTTTCTTTCAAATGGCAACGTTTGCTGACAATTTGTGCAAACTCCCCCCTGTCCTTACCTTCTTAACTGCCCCGGCCCTTGCGGGACCAAATTGTGTGACTGCAGCACGCTAGCTAAGGTGAGTTTGAGACCCCTGCTCTATACACCAACGCGGCGGACCGCGCGAAGAATAGCTGGGATGTTAATCAGCGTGGAGACTTCGGAGAGGTAGTGCTTGCGTAGTGTTGCTGGTTTGTACGTCAAACAGTTTGTACCGAACGTTGACATAGTTCATTGCAACCCTAAGGTGCTTTTACTGGCATATCTTCGGGGACGTGCAATAAGAAATTTGCAATATTTTGTAAGGGCTCTTCGAGGCTTTTTTTTCAAAACAATTGTGACGATTTTTTTTTCTCTAAATGTGGTTTTCAGATGGAAATTGCGAGCTCGAAGGCATTTTGAGTTTTACATCTGTAATCAGATGTGTGACTTTCCCGTTTTCCCGAGGTGGAGGGGGTGCGGGGGTTGGAAGCCGAACTAACTGTGCTATTGTTTGCAGGGGTATGGAATCTAAACATGTCATTGTAGTGGTCAAAATTTTGAATTGTATTTACGCGTGGTTCATTTCAGCAGTACACTTGGATGTTTAGAGCAAAGTGCAGCAGAACTCAGCCTGCCCGTTGCACCACGATGGAGTCTCCCTGTGATGTTCCACGAGCATGTACTGTACGCATGGCTTTGTTTATATCTATTTGCCCGATTTCGTGTGCGCGTGTATATTAATTATATAGTGCCAAAGATTAGTTCCTTATTTTTGTTCTAGTAGTACATCTTAGCTGAACTATATTCAATATTTTCTGCTATTAGGCTAAATAACTTTACTAAGACTCTGACTGCAATAAATGTTGTTAGAAGTTGGGCCTAATCGAGCTACCTTGAAGGCTTTTTCCTTTTTTTTTCTTTTTTTTGAACAGCGAAGCTTTTAGTCAAATGATGGAAACGGCTGTCATCCGGAGAAAACCTCACCCCACCGTTACGTCCCACCAAGCCGCGCATGCGCTGAAGCCACACCGCCGCTACGCCGACGGAGGCGCCTGACTACCGCAACAGCTGGGGTGACGTCACGCCGAGCCGCACATGCGCCGCTCAGCAGCTGTGTAGAGGCCGCGCCAAGCTTAAAATTGCTGTCGCCTAGCAACCGTCTACGTCCTAAAGTACGTCTCATTCAACGTTTTGGATCACTGGCTTCGCTCAACAATGCGTTGGCATGTCGCACTTCTGTGACTGTAGATGACATCATGATTTTGGTGAAGTTGTGCTTGAAGCAAACATATTTCACTTTTGCTGGAACTGTATATCACCAAATAGGTGTCCCGATGTGCAGTACCGTATCGGTAATCGTGGTAGATTTGGTAATATAACACGTGGAAACTACATTTTTGTCGACCTTGTCCTTCCCTTTCAAAATGTATTGTCGCTATGTAGATGGCATTTTCGTCATTGTAGAAAAGCGCAATCTGAATGCTATGCATGGGGCGCTCAATACCGTTCATCTTGCCATCCAATTCACTTGTGAAATGGAGGATGGTGGCACTTCTAGATGTGCTGGTACGTCAGAGCTAGGGCGGTTCATTGGAGACAGCCATAGCGCAAATCTTGCGATAGCGGCAATGTGCTGAGTTATGACTCGCACCACCCTGCAGAACACAAATGTGCTGTTGTGCGTACACTTCTGTCACGCTGCGACGCACTGTCGTCGACGGAGGCCCTGAGGAAGCATGAAGAAACTTTTGCCGCTGTTTTGAATAAACGGAGCTACCCTCAGTGGTTTGTCGAGGATACGCCACGCCGCATGCAAATGCCTCGCGACAGCAGGACTAATCAGGCAACTTCTTTTTTGTGCATCCCTTATGTTCGCGGTGTGTCAGAAGCAGTGCGTAGGGCCTTGCGGCCCTTGGGGGTTCGAACTACATTTAAACCCATGCGCAGACTGGCAAATGTGTTCCCGAAACCAAAGGACCGCGCCTTCCCGGACGAACAAAGCGGAGGAGGAGGAGGATACAACTTTATTGACACCAAGAATGGGTCAGGCGAGGGGGGGGGGGGGGGAAGGGGGTCAGAGAAGAGGAAGACGATGGGCCCTCAGGTTGCTCTAGGTGGCCGAAAGTCCTTGCGCTTCGGCGACCCCCCATGGCCCAGCATACGGAGTTGTGTACAAGGTCAACTGCATGGACTTTGATGCAAGCTACATCGGCGAGACGGGGTGACGACGTCGTACTCGCCCCAAGGAGCACGCAGGAGACGTTACAAAAGCCACACATGCAACACGTGCTAAGACAGAATTAGTTGACCACTGCCTGACGAAAGGACACGTGTTCGATTTCGGTAATGTGAAGACGCTGGCACGGGAACAACGATGGGGCCCAAGAATATTTATAGAATCATGATTTATCGATCGCAATCAATCTGCAAATATTAGTAATTGTGGCTCCCTGCCGGATGTTTACGGCAAGGTGTCAATAGAAAGTATTCTTTCATTTGATGCCATTTGTGTGCTAACGATGCCACCCGCATAGGTGGAGTAGCGTCTATGTTTTGTTATTTTTATTATTTAGTAAATTCAGTGATCGAAAACATTGAATAATAATTGTCCTGGCCTTTGCAACATTTTTTTTAACATAAAATACGTCATAAATAAAGTTACTGCGCACGTGCGTGTCCTCCGAAACGCTATAAAGGAGCCGCGCCTCGTCGTGCCGAAGCAGTTCTGGGCCATGGGCTGCCCGAGGAAGGTCCGTACACCCGAAGAAGAAGCTGTCTATCGCGAGGCTCAACGTGTCGCCGATAGAGAGCGTAGCCGTCGACGACGAACCGATCCAGTCTTCGAGGCTAACGAAGCAGCGGCGAAATGGCGACGGCGGGCAGATCCGGAATATGCTCAGCGCGAGAATGAGCGGGATGCGGCGAGGAAACAAGCCATGCGCAGTCAAGCCGGAGTCGGTCGAGCCGAGTACGAGCCGCGAAAAGTCCGTGCGAGCACCGATGGAGCCAACGCCAGATTTGCTCATGAGTGTCTGGCGCTCGAGTTTGGACACTTGTGCAAGGGGCCTGATAGGCTTTGGTTTAACACAAATTTAACTTAATCATTGCCTAGATACTCTTGACTGTGGCGCAATATACATTTCGTGAAAAAGGAGGTGAAGAGAAGAAAGTGAAGCACCGACTACCAACTGTTTGCGCTTCACTTTCATCTCTTCTCCTCCTTTTTCACGAAATGTATTTTGCGCCACAGTCAAGAGTACCTAAGCAATGTAAGCACCAACTCGCCCAAAAAGAAGTCCTTTTGTAACTTCAACGAGCTCCCTGCGTCGCAACGAAAAGCGCGTCAATGCCTATCGAGTTCTACAGAAATGTTCCCGGAAGAGAACGACCACGGTTAACTGAACTTGTGCAGGACGTGGTGCCGTTCCACAATTCAGCGTCACCAATGGTTTCAAGTACCGCGACAAGCCCGCATCGCTACCGCCCCTCAACGAGGTAGAAGAGCGAATGGTGTCAGCGAGGATACTGTTCATGAACATCCGACGGCTCACCCAGGGCTACGGTCTGTATGGGTTACGGGGACAGGTCATTAACTTGCCCATCGACGTGCAAGAAACTCTAAAGTTGCTGCCGCGCAACGTTCCCGACGATGCCGCGGTGGACGTGCACTTCAAGCGGAGACTGCTCGCCAAGCCTGTGTACAAGTCTGGCATGGTTTGCAAGAGGCGGATTTACGCTTGGTCGGAGTACCTGGTCGAGACTCCCTTGTAGAAGCTCTACAACGTTCGGATAGACTGCGTGAAGCTTGCACGCGTTCCCGACGTTGCCCGACAAACCGTTCAAGGAAGAAGAGATCAAAGGAGGGCAAGAGCTTGAAGACTCCAACGATCCGCTACAGCTGTCCTGTGCACTAAACTCGTCGAGCAAGACGATGGTATGCGACGATGCGGCGGTGTCGCGGTTGCTAGGCGGGAATATTACTTGGACATTGCTCCTGGCGAAAATAAAGTGCTGATTTCTCTGCCGTATGACAACACTGCGGAAGAGTTGTCATTCCCACAGATATACCTGGGTGAGGCATGGAAGATTACTTCACTACATGCGACACCCTTTGCCATGGCCAGCAGTGAGATACGCAGTACCGATCGTCGCGGGGTCGAGCCTATAGCCCCGTACTGTACATGGCTATGAAGGTGGTGAGGCCGAACATGGTAGAACGATCCGTAACATTCAGGACAAACGATGCTACACGAGTGATGACCAAAGAAGAGTTGGAGAACAAGTCATTTATAGACGAGGCGGCAAACCGAGACTTGACTTTCATGAGGGGGGGGGGGGGGTGCCGAACACGGTACAATAGTAGCAGGATTGAAAACGAGAAGTGTTTGCGATGATAAGACAATTGGGTAGGCCACATACGTTCCTAACACTCTCTGCCTCGGAAGTACATTGGGACCGGTTGATTGGCGTGCTCGAACGATTGCAAGCCGGCATGTGCACTACTGGTGAGGTTGCGCGAGAAATTGGGGCTCTGACCAGTATAAACCGGGTAGACTTTGTTAACGGAGATCCGGTGGCATGTGCAATTAATTGCGAGAGGATCTTTAGTGTAATACTAAACATTCTCAAGGACAAGCGCTTGCCACCTTTCAAGCCTTACTGCGACTTCTTTAAGCGAGTAGAGTTTCAACAACGGGGAAGTCCGCCCGTACACCTGCTACTGCGGCTACACGAGGGGCCGCGCGAAGAACTGTCTTCGGACATGCCAAAAACGGTCATTCTGACTGAGACCTCGACTTGCAATAGCAATAGGCAAGTTCGAGCCTAGCATCAGCCGAGTTAAAGCCTAGCATCAGCCGAGTTCAAACCTAGCATCAGCCGAGTTCAAACCTAGCATCAGCCAAGTTCAAACGTAGCGCCAGCCAAGAAACGCCATTGGATCGACCAGCTTCCCTGTTTCAAGTCTTGCGCGGCCAGTGCAAGCTTCATTTTCCCCCCTTACAGTTTATACTGTCGTAGAATTACTTCTTCAACAAAAATAAATAAATAAACAAAATTAAGGAAGAAGCTTGCACTGGCCGCGCAAGACTTGAACAGCGAAGCTGGTCTATCCAATGGCTTTTCTTGTCTGGTTCTCTGTTTGAACTTGGCTGGTGCTAGGTTTGAAATTGGCTGATGCTAGGCTGGAACTTGGTGATTGCTATTGTCAGGCTCGAACTTGGCGAGGTCTAAACTTGGCTGATGCTAGGTCTGAGCTTGGTTTACGAGTATGCTAGGCTATTAGCTTATTATGGCCATTGGTTCAACCAGCTTCGCTGTTTAAAGTCTTGTGCTGCCAGTGCAAGCTTGTTCATTTTATTATTTTATGACGTAAACGGTTGCTAGGCGACACCCAATTTTAAACTTGGCGCGGTCTCTGCAAAGCTGCTGCGCGGCACATGCGTGCCGCGGCGTTAACGTCACGCCAGCTGTCGCGGTAGTGCGCGGTAGGCAGGCGCGGCGGCTCCTCCGTCAGCTTGGCGGCGGCGTGGCTTCGGGGCATGCGCGGCTTGGCGTGAAGTCACGGTAGCGAGGCGCGGTAAGGGCAGGTGGTGCGGAGCTGTGGCGGTTGCTTTGACAACGGCGCCGCGAGGTTTTCTCCGGACGAAAGATGTTTTCATGATCTGTCTAACAGCTTCGCTGTTAAAATAAGATGCAGAGATGAAATTACTTAACTTGTTGATCTGCTGCACGAGGATACAATTTTCTTTTTGTAAGCTTATACAAAACTAAACGGCCTCTTTAGTCTACCTCGTGTACTTCATGCTTTAAATGCGAGGGACGTATCCTATTATTTTATCAAACTAATTCATGTTGACGACGTCTCTTTCTCTCATAAAACCTTTGACCGAAGACAGAGGTGGTAACATAAGCATTAAGGTTTCCCTTACGAAAGAAGCTGAGCAGTTTCATTCCATCGCAGGCCCACGAATACACGCGCCTTAGACGATCTTGAGCGTGCTTAGACGGTGTGGTAGAGGGAGCTAGGAGCGGTCCCATCTCTCCGTATTGCTCTCCTGAATTCTGCTTGCGAAGCCACTGGCTCCGGTCAACGAGTGAGCCACCTAGCAGAGTGGGGCAGGACAGCGTTGCATCCGCGCATCAGTCTCAGAAGCTTCTGTTGCGAACAAGAACAAAACGAGACGCTCGCGCGAACTCGTATTACTTCCCACCGGAAAGTGCACCGAGCGTAAACAGCGAGGCTGGAAATCAAGGCGGATTTTACATACACAAGCGGGTTCCTAACGAAGACTGAAGTCGTTTGCTTGTATTATAATTTCGCCTTCCTCGTAATGACTTTGAAAAGAAAGAGTACATTTTTCTGGGCCACAAAGCACTGTTCCTTCACTCTCGGAGAAGCGGGGGCTTTCGAATAAATAACCCAAGGCCTACTTTTGCGGAAGGGGTCTGACATCAAAGCGGAGAACGCCTGCTCGCACGCGACTGCTTGCAACGCTCCAAGTGACGCAACGGGGTAGCGGCATGCCGAGCCCGCGCTTCCGCCTCGGCGATCAGCCCAGGACGCCGCTGACACGATGCAACCAACCCCGGCATCTGCATCATCTCTGTATGCCCTCAAGAGCGCAGCTACGCAGATTGCCTTGTTCTGAACAAACCATGCAAGTTCGTTTCGACTGGCTTTTCAAAGAGAGAGAGAGAGAAAAAGAAAATCAGCCCTAAAGCGCTGGCACGGTGACAGCGCAAGGAGGAAGAGAGAGAGATGGGATGTGGAAAGGCAGGGAGGTTAACCGGAAATCAAATATCTGGTTGGCTACCCTGCACTGGGGAAGGGGTAAGGGGAGCCAGAAAAGTAAGGAAGAGAGGAATGAGAGAGGGAGGGAGGAGGAAGGATTGTAGGCCATCCGGGCGGATCGCTCAAGGACCCGTGTGCGAGATAATTCCTTTTCTGATACACCCGTTATGAAATGAAAAAGCCCTACTAATGTCGGGGCGCAGAATCATACGACGCGGTTTTCGTTAATAGGATAAACGTCTTTACGCCGGCGTGGGAGCCGCTCCGCTCGCGCTCGTGTTTGCGAGATTTTCTTCTACCACGGCAATCGATTGCGAAACGCATGGCTTAAAGCACGTGCGTCTCCGTCGGCGGTGCGGGAGATGCGACCATCTGCGGGTCCGGTGCTCTTCGCAGAAGAAAGGGTGTCTGGCTCACGGGCTCCATCACGCTCTGTGAACGTAAAGGGCGCACGTCTCTTCGCCACTGAACAAGCTCTCCTTGGCTTTGGCGGTTTGCGTATGTTATCTGATCGCCTATATGACCTTGGCGGGTATGTATATATATATATATATATATATATATATATATATATATATATATATATATATATATATATATATATATATATATATATATATATATATATATATAAACATTCCGGATGGTTGGCCTCAAAACCAGTTCCCTCGATTCTAGAGATTATGTGTGTTACATACAGAAGACGGCGCTCTGGGCGTCTTCTTCTGTATGACCCTTCGTTTCTTGCGCTGTTCCATGGACTATGATTTATGTTCCCTCGTATTTTTCCCCCCCGGTGACGATTACGACGAGAGCGCTTTTGGATACGAGACACAGCGCAAAGTGTCGCACAGATTGTGGCGGTTGCGGGGCGGTCATCCGCAACATGCTTCGGAAGACTTGTGAAGCGCGACACGCGCAGGACGCGTACGAGGGACGCGGGAGTGGGCACTTAGGTCCTGCGAAAGGGTGAGGCCCGGGGAGACGCTTCATTACCGATTATGCGCGTGCCACGTCCGCCAGAAGATTACTGGTGCTTCTTTATTTGGGCGACAAGAGCCGCCGAAAATGAACTTTCCGAGTCGAGACGGCGACATGGGTCATTCGTCGCTATATCGTTCTCGAATTAGAACTTGGACGAGGCTCATTAGTGCCATTGTTTTGTGCTTGCCCGCGGCCGCCACATCCCGCCGACCTGTTCAAGCGGAGATCTGCCGGTCTCCCGGGGATAGGGTTGCGGACCAGCGTTAATTAATCAGTTCTCGGACCAGTAATTACTGCGTCGTAAATCTCCGAGACCAAGATTCATTGTGCACAATGGACTCCGGACTACGTGCCCTGATAACTTATCGGGACCGCGCACCTACACAGAGGATTCGGGCCGCAAGCGGCAGATTTTGCAGGTGACAGCTTTTTGTCGGCGCTCGAGAAGCGCTGACGCGGCGCCGGGATTCGTCGCCCGAAAGCCAGATTTTGTTAGGAAATGACACGCCGGTGACAACGAAGGTAGTCCACTAATGACGACAACCTTTGGCGCTCGCTGTGAGCTTCTTTACCGACACCTCCAGCTCGCCTGTAGCACATCCTTGGAACCCGGGCGTAGTAAAGGTTCTTTGAACGGAAACGCAATTTCCTGCACCGCCTCAAACATGTTGAAATTCGTACCAAAAGCGTGACTGCGCCAGTTGATGCATTGTTTGCTTCAAGATTTTTTTTCTCGTTTCGTCGTCGAGCTTGGAGCTAGCACAAGCACTATTCTCTTAACACTGAGGATGGGCTGATGCTGGGAGTCCGCAAATGACAAGCATCGCCTTGAAAAAAAAAAAATACGGGGAGTCGTGTCCGGTGTGCGATTTCGAGCCTATTTCGAAACAGACCCAAAATGAAAGGAAATGCATATGAGAGCTAAGTAAGTAATCATTTTGTAATAATTAAGTAATTTATTACAAAATTACTTAGTAAAGTAATTTATTTTGTAATAATGAAAATTTAAACAACCTTGTGTGTGTGTGCTGTTACAATAGCCACAGTTAAGCAGCATAAATGAGATAACGAACCCCGGTCATGCTAGCGTGCAAGCTTTTAAAGTTACTTATATTGCGCACAGAAATACCTCTGTAGAATTGTTCTGAGCTAGGACACACTGGTTACCAGCTGCAGGAACGGCCTTTTTGTGACGTTGATACACTTCCTTAGTCCACGAGGCTATAAATTCTTTGCTGACATCTTTGTTCTGCATTTGCTTGAATTCTCTGCCGTCTCTTGCGGCCTTTTGTGCTTATAACTCCACGCAGGGGCGTGAGAAATTTTTTCGGGATTGGGCGGGAGGGGTCCGATTCCGCTTTATGTGTAATTGTGTGTTTGTATGTGCGCTTGTATATATACACATACAAAATTTTAGAATTTCAGGAGGGAGGGGGAGTAGTCTCCCCCCCTCCCCCCCTGGATAAGTGGACAGGGACATTATGTCAAATCACTGAACGGTTGACCTTTGGGCTATCTCAGAAATGTTGGCCCCTTTTGTGGTCGGCTTTTTGGATGTCTTATGAAGAATGCAAGCAAGATGAAGACGTGATAAAATAGTGACACCTAACTTTTATGTTTATTTCGGTTTTCTAAATTCTCCTTTTCCATCGATCAATATTTGTAGTATTAATTTCTTATACTTACATTTTCCGACATTTCAATTAGTGGCTCGTTTTCAGCCGCACATTGATGTCTTTGTAATATAAGTGTCGCAACGCATCCGCTGCAATGAATTTTATAACTCTACAAAAAGCGGTACTGAGGCATACACACAGTGATATTACGGATGACGTGTTGCACTGTTAAGCCCGAGGGCTCGAATTTGCTTTCTGGCCGCGGCGGTGGCATTTCCATGGGGGGTGAAACGCAAAAACACCCGTGTGCTTAGATTATAAGGTGCAAGTTGAAGAAACCCAGGGGGTGAAAATTAATTGGGTGTCTTCCATTACAGGGTGCCTCGTAATCATAGCGTGGTTTAGGGACGTAGAACCCCTAGGGTTTATTTATTTATTTATTTATTTATTTATTTATTTATTTATTTATTTATTTATTTATTTATTTATTGTGTTTAGGCAAGAAATCAGCCAATCATACTCTCTGCTTTGTCAGACCTTTTATAAGCGTGACACGACGTGGTATAAAGAAGGAATACTGAATCATTTATCGACTCAATGATCGCCTTCATATTTTCGCGCAGGGCGAGGTCATAGGTGAGGCCTAATCACTGCGTTCAAGGCTTTTTGGTTGTGACGTTTTACGAAAACTGCACTTATCTCTCGCATTGGACATTAACGAGTTTTAGTGCAGCGTAAAATGCTTGCATCAGCTAGTTCCGTACGCCAAGTCTTCGCGAAATGCTATTCCAAAGAGTTTTAGGATAGCTTAAACAAGGGTGCGCAGTAAAGCGCAAAACTTCATAGGCAGAGGTGGGGGGATGAACCGAGAATGACTCGCCCACCCGCCTTCAGAAAAGGGATGTTGAGGGAAGCTGTCTAAAACTACCACTGCAACTGCTGTGTGTGGTAGGCAATGCTTTCTTGCTTTAGAGTCAGGGTAGAAACAATATCTTTGTGCTCCCTGTGGTCCCTTTTGTCACATAGTCAGTGTATATATATATATATAAGGAAAGAATTGTAAACTTAAGGGCTCGTTAACTTTGTTAAACACAGTATTAATGAGAACTAGCAGACAAAGATACCAAGGAAAGTATAGGGGAAGCTATTAGATGTAATTGTAATGTAAATGTGAAGAAAGAAAAGGGGACGAAAAGATAACTTGCCACTGGCAGGGACCGAACCTGCGACCTTCGAATAACGCGTCCGATGCTCTACCACTGAGCTACGGTGGCGGTCATCCCTCCGTCCACTTTATAGGGTCACGTAGTACGCCTGTAGGCGTACTACGTGACGCCTATAGGCAAAAAAAAAAAAAGAGTGTTCCACACTCGCCGTAATGGCAACAGGCGGCGCTGACTGACGCTCCCACGTTTAAGTACACATATATACCCTATAAAGTGGACGGAGGGATGACCGCCACCGTAGCTCAGTGGTAGAGCATCGGACGCGTTATTCGAAGGTCGCAGGTTCGGTCCCTGCCGATGGCAAGTTATCTTTTCGTCCACTTTTCTTTCTTCACATTAACATTACAATTACATCTAATAGCTTCCCCTATACTTTCCTTGGCATCTTTGTCTGTTAGTTCTCATTAATACTATATATATATATATATATATATATATATATATATATATATATATATATATATTCTCTTTGGCATATAGTAGGAGGCTACAGATCCCTATTAAAACCTCCCAGCCCTTACCACACCAACGAGCTTTGGGGGAGAGCCTTAGCCAGCTTCAACCACGACGATCAGCTAAGCCTGGTCGCGAGGGCACAGGGCGCGGCCCAAGCACAAGGCATACTGGACTAGGGACGCCTCTCCATTCTATTTTCTCTGATAAGGACATTTGTTATGAACTTTGTTCGATCCCCTGTCCCCCCCCTCCCCAGTGTAGAGTAGCAGGCCAGAGCAGACTATAACTCAGGCCGACTTCTCTGCCTTTCTGTAAATAAATTCTCTCTCTCTCTCTCTTGTTCGGGGAGCAGGCTTAGTCAGGTGTGTCAGAGACGCCTTCGAGGCAGCAAGGAAATGGAGACAGCTGGCGCCGCACGCAAACATAACTATATTGGAACAAAAGTTACACAGATATCAGTATCTCAAGGTACTGGCACAGAAAGGATTACGCGACGCGTCTTTCGAAAACTGTTTGAACAAACTCCGCTCACGCGTGGGACTTGACGCAGAGGTCGTGGCTGCGTTGCTCGTAGTCGTGTAGGACGAGAGGGGCCAGGTGGGTTGTCGCAGGTTCTTCCGCGTCCGCTCTACTGGACCCCCCTGAGCAGAAGACTTGTCGTTGTCGAGGTCCCTCGGGCACTGTCGCTCGACCGGGGAACCTCCGACATATGTTGCTCTCCCAAAAGTTGTCACCCGACCAGGCCAACGCGCCTTCACTGCTCGAGCTTCTGGTTCCCTCTCATCGCGAACGTAAACTGTCGTTCTTCTTCTTTTTTTGTTTTTGTTTTTGCGCCACGTAAGCACGTGCAGCGAGGTGTCTTCAAATGCGGCCACCAATTCTTTCACCGGTGCGGCGCGCTTCCGATGCTGCTTCGTCGTCGTCTTTCAAGTGCTGAGGCAGTTAATCACAACGTTTATGCTCTCCCTCTCTCTCTTGCGCTTGTCCTTCGTTAAAACGAATGCTGTGCTGCGTGTTGTAGGCGTGACACCAAATAATGTATACACTTTTCATTTCAATCGCTGAAGTTTTTCTTTCATTTTCTTTCAGGGAGGACGTCGCTGCGAAAAATCCTGACCAACTAGAGGCTCCCAGTTTCTGTAAAACAGTGGTGAGTTATTGTGGCGCAGATGTGTTCTGACAAAACGCACGCGAGCGGAGCGCTCATCATGGCTACGCTAGGTCAGCTGTGCGCGGACGCCGCCAGGGCGTGTACTATTCGTAGAGTGACAGCGTGTTTTGACCATGACGCATTGCGCATGAAGGCAAATGTGCGCGTGCTGGCACGTCGCGAAGCCATATATTTCAGATACAAACGAGAGAGACCACGCACTGCTCGGCGACTTTCAGCGCATGCGCCGCAGCAACATGCGCCGTCTGCTCAGTCCAAGTCTGCTGTAATCTATAAGAACGATTTTGCGTAAGACAAATGGGCGCCGTCGCCTTGGGCTGTTAAACATAGGAGTGTTATCCTATTTTTAAATGCGAAGCATTTCTTAGGGTAGGTACTCACTAGCGGCAAAAACGCGCGTGACACGCCGCGTGCGGCAAGCGCGCTCGCGGCAGGCGCGTGCGTTCCCGTTCCCATTGGCGTTTTACGCGGCGCGGCGGCAATTCTTGAAGTCTTATACAACTCGAGACTCCAAGTATCACTGCCTTGTAGCGTAAAACGCGAATGGGAACGGGAACGCACGCGCCTGCCGCGAGCGCGCTTGCCGCACGCGGCGTGTCACGCGCGTTTTTGCCGCTAGTGACTACCTACCCTTAGCGAACTTCGGCGACTTTGAGCGTATCTATCTATCTATCTATCTATCTATCTATCTATCTATCTATCTATCTATCTATCTATCTATCTATCTATCTATCTATCTATCTATCTATCTATCTATCTATCTATCTATCTATCTATCTATCTATCTATCTATCTATCTATCTATCTATCTATCTATCTATCTATCTATCTATCTATCTATCTATCTATCTATCTATCTATCTATCTATCTATCTATCTATCTATCTATCTATCTATCTATCTATCTATCTATCTATCTATCTATCTATCTATCTATCTATCTATCTATCTATCTATCTATCTATCTATCTATCTATCTATCTATCTATCTATCTATCTATCTATCTATCCAGCCGCCTACGACTTTGTGCTCTCCTGGCCGTATCGTTAATGGGATTTATACCAAATTTGGTATGGCATAACACGACTGTATGACGAACATAAATGGCTGGTCATATCATCAAAATCATGACTAACTTGTCATGAAAAGTATGATTTACATGCCACGCTCATGGCGCGCTCGCGGCAGTTTCGTTAGCTTGATATACACCAAATTTGGGATTGAGTGACGGGACTGTACGACGAACATAAATGACAGGTGGTAATATGCAAATATTGACGTGCATGTCATGAACAACATGATTTACATGCCACGCTCATGGCGTGCTCGCGGCCGTTTCGTTAGCTTGATATACACCAAATTTTGCATTGAGTGACGTGACTGTATGACGAACATAAATGACAAGTGGTAATACGGAAGTCATGACATGTCATACGCGACATGACTTGCATGCCACGCTCATGGCCCGCACGCGGCCATTTCGTTAGCTTGATAGACACTAAATGTGTTACTGAGTGACATGACTGTATGACGAACATAAATGACCAGTGGTAATATGGAAATCATGACTTGTCATGTGCGACATAACTTGCATTCCACGCTCATGGCGCGCTCGCGGCCGTTTCGTTAGCTTGATATACACCAAACTTGGTATTGAGTGACGGGACTGTATGACGAACATAAATGACAAGTCGTAATATGTAAATCATGACATGCATGTCATCTACAACGCCATTTACATGCCACGCTCATGGTGCGCTTGCGTCCAATTCGCTAGCTTGATATGCACCAAAATTGGTATTGCGCGACGTGACTGTACGACGAACATAAATGACAGGTCTTAACATGTAAAACATGACATGCAAATTATGTAAAGCATGATTTGCTCCTTCCTGGCTGCTTCGCATTACATCGATCCCCACAGTGCGTGGGATCTGCCGGCTTTTTGTATATCGCAACGTGAATTAATAAGGTGATAAAACGTCGAATGCACCAGCCCACTTGTTTTCATGCGTATGCATCTATCGTATCAGTGTTCGTTTCGTTGTTGAAATAAAATACGGCAAGTCTACACACTAATATGGCGGCACCAAAATACATCCGTAAAACAGTCTATAGAGTGTTGCAATCTATCATAGGTTGTAAAGGGAGTGCTAAGTTTCTGAACTCGCTTGACGTCGCCGGCGTACGAAGTAATGAAATGTTAAGAAGTGACGCGAAATGTTGAGAAGCGGTGAAGATTTTAAATAATTTTAATTGTTGGGGGGTTTACGTCCCAAAACTACGATATGTTTATGAGGGACGCCGTTGTGGAGGGCTCCGGAAATTTTCACCATCTGGTGTTTTTTAACGTGCATCTAAATCTATAGGTACACGAACCTCGAGCATTTCGCCTTCAGTGAAATGCGGCCCCGGCGGCCGGGATTCGATCCGGTGACCTGCGGGTCAGCAGTCGAGCGCCATAACCAGTAGACCACCGTGGTGTGTAGTGAAGACTTTCGTAGGCAATTTTTAATTGCTGCCTTGCTTGACAAACTTTATTTACAGGTATAATACAGGGAGGAAGTTGGAGGTGACCCGGAGGGGGGCCACCCCTCACAATCACTAGGTGGGCTCCTCATTGCAGGAGCACATTGACGACCGAGGGGAGGGGGGTTCGCTCGAGCAGCAACTGTGAACTTTGAATTTAAGGGCGCGGTCGCCATCGCTGGCGTGCGCGCTATCTCGCTATCTCGGCAGCCATAAGCGAACGGCTTGTATACGCTTCTACGTGCTGCGCTCTCAACGCGAAGAGACTGCGCGAAAAGTGTCCCTGGAGCGGCCGTATTCTCTTACACCAGCGTTTTGTAGAGTTGCGTGAGATAGGATCCAAAAGAGTTAGCTGCCAGCCTCACTTCGTATAACATTACAATTTGTTGCTATAGCATTCATTGCTTCGCCCTTGAGGTGAAACTGTGACTTCTTTTTTTCTTTTTGTAGAGCGACAAATGCATTACCGATTTTTCCTACGACGAGGCGCCTGCATTCCGACGCCGCCGGAATGCAGAAACGTTCGCGCAATTTAGTTCCGTTGGCCAGTTAAAGTATGAGGTCAAAGCTAACCAGGAGTGCATCTCAGAGTTCACATAGTAACCTTGCGATAACCCTTTTATAAGAAGCTGTTGCGTAGTCGTGATTAGCTAATTAGAAACTAGAACATAGCATTTTAATGAGCTGCCAAAAAAAAAACGAAGCAGGGAATGAACCTCACAATGTACGATGACACTCTTGAGACAAACATTTTTACTTTGGTCGATAAAATGATGGTTCTGCCTTGTTTTGTCACTAAGACTATTTTAATGCTGTTTATGTGCTTAAAGCTGTGAAAAATATTTGGTAAGTTTCTTATTAAATGCACATTTATCCCACGGGCCTGTAACGTAGCTTTTGAAACCATTTGCAGTATGCTGCAACGTTTCAAAATCTAGCACTGGTTATCCAGGCGATATGCACTGAACATAATAGAATTGTGATGTGTGCGTTGTAGTAAAGATGAGTGTTACGAGCTTTGCATTAACTAAGAGCTTCATATTAACCGAAAACGTACTAATAATTGCGCCAAGCAAAGCGCCCATGTGTCATTCGTGGCTTTCTGGAACACACTACCAGTAGTTATATAAAAAACATGTAAAATGGATGAACTTGAGAATTTAATTAATTTATTGTACCTTCTACTACTGCTTAGTCTTCTGACCAACTTTCTTTTTTATTTAATTTTATTTATATGGGAATTTCACAAAATGCCCCCCGAAGGGGGGCAAAAGAGTGTCCGTCTTCTGACTTGGGCCACTTTCATTTGTGATTTCGTGTTCCATCGATAATTTAGCTTTTGTTGTGCTGGAAATAGTGGCTCGTCGGGGTACAAATTACGCATATATATTTACTCACTCCAGTTAACATATATATTATACTTGCAGTTAGGTTGCGTAAGTTTTGTACAAATATGCATTCGTAGTTGCTTAACTAATTATTTTACATAACAGTTATCTGCTTCTTGTTCATCAGTTTTTGCGAATACAGTGTCATTTGTTTTTTATATTTATTTCAAAAGAAAGTCCCGTTGCAGATTTTTATAACGGGACTGCCTTCTGTATATAAATATTTCGTATAATTAATATTCTATAAAACAAAAAAAAGCTTATTGTGATTCTTATGTAAGCTTAAATAATACTAAATTGGCAAATTACTATTGTAAATTAAATAAATAAAGTACTGTTTAAGTGCAGTTTCTCATTCTTCAGCTCCATCAAAGACAGTGTGACCAACAAATTAGCCTCTAACTCTCAATGTAAAAACTGTCTTGATACAGATAGATAAATGTTCGGGGTTTCAAGGAAAAATCAGATGCTTTGGTTTCCCAAGAAATGTCAGGCGTTTATGTTCAGGCATCACTCATGCTGCGTTCGATCCTAATCGGGCTCTAACGCTGGTGAAACGGATTACAACTATTGCACTCAGTCGCTGTAGATACATGTGGTACATTGGAACCGAGACACTCATCAAGCCATATATGTTGGATCAATAAGGCTTGAGTGCCCTGCAGGCGGAGAAGGGCCTCACATTTGCAACCTTCTGATTTGATAGCCATGTAATACGCTCCACAATCGAAGATATCATGCTGTGTATTGGCTGTAAGCGCTAGAATGAGATACTTCAACATATTGGTAGCGCTAGGCTTCGAAAGGGCCAAACTGAGTGGCCAGACAAGTCATGGTCTGCGGAGTATGCTATCTGCATTGAGTATGCTCTGGCTACGGGCAAAACAAGTTTTCACTGCCGAAGTATGCAACCCGGTGCAGTGGCTCAGCGACAATGACATCGCGCTGCTAAATTTGATACGGAGGGTTTGAGAGAAATTTCGATGGGAGCAAAATTTATATTTATAATTACATTTATATTTGGTGCACATAAAAAAAAAACACCAAACGGTCAAAATAAATAGGATCCCGTAGTGATCACATCGCAGTTGTGGGCCCACAAACTTCCAGATAACTTTGGCTTGGCGAAGAGCTAACTATAGTGAATATGCCCCCCACACCCACCCCCCCTTCGCACAGAGTTAGAACTGGCTCCTGCCAACAAACATGCTTTCTGTATTATGTGGTAATGTGGCTGATGTGACGCACTTCGTATCTAAGTGCCGGTCTTTTGATTTGGGCCGGCATTTTGTAGCGCTGCCTTTTTCCGTTATATCCCCTTTCGCACTGTTAGCGCTTCGTCCGTTTCAGAAGGACGTTCAACCCGATTTATCGATGGAATCAGCCGACCGTGAACAGTGGATGATAAGAACGGCATAGAACTGGGCGGAAGGCGTCGCTACGAAATAACACCCTATGAAAAGAAGTCCATGCTTCAAAGCCTACCGAGGAGGGGTTATCCCCACAATACAGCTCCTAAGGCCAATAGTGCCCACTGAATGACCCGAAGGGGCCATAAAAGCCGATGTACGCCTCTTGATTGTCCTCCCTCGAGACACTGGGTTGCTTAATGTTTGGTGAAACATATACGAAGGAACGTGTAAAAGATAGATGCCGAGGCGGAACAAGCGCGGGATTCAAACGTCAGGCTAACCCCGCCTGTTGCACCACCACTGCACGCACCACATGGCCGGGATAATCACGCTTCCAAATTTTTATGTTAACAGACCTCACAAAGCTTGGTTAATAAAGTAAAATTGACAACCACCCGTTCGTAGCAAGAAGCAACAAGCAAATGAATACGGATTTCTCAGAAAGAAAGCTTCTTAGTTGTCCGAAAAGTTCGTCCTGGTCCGGGGATCGAACCCTGGACCGGAAGAACCCGGAAGGAGGAGGAGGAGAGGAGGAAGCAGAATAAGCAGAGAAAAGAAGGAGGAGGAGTAGAAGAAGGAGAAAAGAAGAATGTGGAGGAGGGAGAAGAAGGAGGTGGAGGAGAACGAGGAGGACAAGAAGGCGTCGAAGATGAAGAAGAAGAAGATAACCGATTAACGTGGGCGTTTGGGCGAGTTGGTGATTCATCATCAAGAAAATTTCAGGAGCGCGTAAAAACACGAACGGACGAAAAGGGAGACGACACGGACAAGCACTTGTCCGTGACAGCTGCCTTTTCGTCCGTTCGTGTTTTTCCTCGCTGTTGAAATATTCTTGATACGAAGGAGGAGAAGAAGGAGAAAAACGCGATGGAAGAGGAAGAAGAATAAGGAGAAGATGGTCAGGAAGGAGGAAGAGAAAACGCTGCAACCCACATTTTCAAGTTGGCTGGCCAGCTAAGTTGCAGTATCACCTGATCTGATTGACCAATGTGACGTGCCCTTGAAAGATTAAGCAATTAACAACATGAAATGATTGACAGAACACAATTAAGTACACTGTATCATCGCGTTCACGCTTCCCATCGGCAGTGTTAAGTATACATGGCCTTCCACAACACAAATGAATTCGGTTGCTAGGCGTGTTCTCCGCAGGCGAAACTCATGCGGCGAACGGTGTTTAGGACACTGAGTACAGAAATAATGTTAGATGTGCGTTTTTTTTTGTTCGTGGATTTGGGATGAAACCTTCAATGTAATGGCTGATTTCCATGGAGATAACCTCTACAATACTATGCCAGAATTGCCAATTCCCTCGGCAATAGGCCGCTTTCATTACGTAATTAGCCAAGCATTTAAAAGACCTGAGAAAAGATATTTATCCTTGCATGTGTAGTTTCAATGGAGCTTCAGTTCGTGGAATGGCTTTCTGTCGATGTCTACAGACGCGAAGAAATCCCGTGATCCGATTTATTTACAGCTTCACTGTGAAAAACGAAAACACCAATCCATGCGTCGTCTTTTACGCCTACGTTGGCTCTCGCGCATCAGCTGTTTACATCTCGCTGCAGTGTGCACGCTTTTCGCACCGTACGCTAGCACGAGGACCGTTGCGAAAAGCGTGCACACTGCGTTCCATATCGCCCGAGTTTAGACGCCTGAAGCGCTTCCCAGAGGCGTAGCAGCGAGGAAACTGAGCTCCTCCGACGTTTGCTGCCTTTCAGCTGTGTTTCGTCTACAAGGACGCTCTCCACCGGCAGCCTGTCTTCAAGTCCGCAAATAGCTAACAGTTTTAGCCTACCACACGTGTTTCGAATGCGAAAGACAAGTGTGAGGAGCGCGGCGCTCAGCTATCAGCAATGCACAATCAGCACGGCGCTCCTCGGAGAGCAGCAATTCGCAATAGGATTGGGCGCCGGGAGCGTCCTCTGTGTTGCGTCCTTTCGACGGAGCCTGTACGTGACGCTATTGCAAAGTGCGCGCACGACGATCACCGAGGAGCTCCCGCCGAGCGATCGCAGTGTCGTCGACGTGGAGGAACAAATAACAATGCTCTCGCCTTTCTCTCACGTCTCAGTTCGAAGTTCTCCTGGCTTGTTTCTCTTATTCTCTTGAGCTTTTTGCCGTCTCGTTGCGCTTACTCTATACCCGCCAACCGGCGCAGCCCGGCTCCCGTGAGTTGAAACAAGGGAGCCGCGCATCGTGAAATTTCTCGCTGCCGAGCCATCATAATTCGGCGGGCCTTGCTTTCCTCACTCCGAGCGGCCAAGAGAGGCGGCTGCCGGATAGTTCTATGGGAGCGCCTCACCCTTGGGGGGCAAACGCTGGGTATCTGATGCGTCGTTGTTAAACACAGTACACATTGCTCCCACGAGCAGGTTCGCCACCGCTCGAAAGCTACGTAGCTTCGGGCGATTTGGAGTGTAATGAGGTGTTCACAAGAACGGCTCCGCTTTCCCCTTCGTTTCGAACTTCCCTGCACTCATGTTTCTTGTTGTTGTTCTTTTAAACGGGGGGCTGCACCGTGAAACTTCTTTGTGTGAAAGTGAGGAGGATATAATATGACGCCTCTTATCACGAAGAGATACCGGAGTTGAAACATGCGTTTGGGATACAAGAAGGAAAACTGTTGTGTTGGCTTCCAATCTCGAACCGATGAGTTCCAGATGCTTTAGTTTGATGTCGATCTTGCGCAGAGTGTAACCTTTCCCATGAGTGCCGCTTATTTATTACTTCAAGTTCGTAGGCCGCAGAAAGAACGCACGTTAGCACTTCGTAAAATTAGCACAATACGCCGAACGCCGTATTGTACGCGAACGTTTACCCTTAGCACAGAATGCTTCAATCTGCGAAAATCAAATACAGCATATTGTTATCCACTGTCCTCGCAGAAAAAAAAAAAAAAAGAAAGCCTGCCATTTTAAACTTGTCTCGAAAAGTTTGGAGCGCAGATCTTAAGTATACTCTTCTCTGCGCCCGTGAGTATTCTAATTATAAAGTGAACGCTGAACCGTTAACACTTACACGTACAGAAATAAGCGCACGCAAGACGAGCGTTTTGTCTTCTCTATTACCCTCTCAGTAAGCGCGTCGTTTCGCGGCTATCATCCACACAGCGATACTTCACCAACTACTATAACAAGAAATACTCAATATTTACACGGTATGGCTCAGATTGCTGCTAAGTTCGAGGAATCGAATCCAATTTCAAGTCACGATGGCCGCATTCAGTTAGCGCAATACGAATAATAATAAAAAAAAAACATGGTTGATCCCTGCGTCATAGGAATCGGTATAACACGAAAGTAAAACGTGTCTTCACAGAGGTAGTTGAGCGTTTATTGTGCATGGTTTCACCGCAAGGGCGAAGCAATGAATGTGATAGAAACAAATTAGAATGTTACGCGACGAACGCCAAGCTGCTCAAAACTTGCAGTGCGTTACTCAAGCGCAAAGTACGCACCAAAAGAACACACGAAGGACGAGCGCGAACTAACAACTGTCGCAGCTCGACGCTTTAAGTGCGCTGCTCAAACAGAAAGAAGGACGCACGAAACGAACGCACAATTATATACACAGGACGAGCGCGAACTAACTGTCACAGTTGTTACTTCTTTATGTTTGAGCAGCGCGCTCCTATCGCAAATGCGGCCGCTGCAGCGAGAGAAGTGACCTTCGTGCACTCTAAAAAACGGCAGGAAGGGTAAGATGGAAGCTTGCGCTGAAAAAATCCGTAAGCAGGGGTTGTGTGCTCGAGCCGACTTTTCGCCAAGTGGACTTGTCTTCTTCAAGGCTAGAACTGATTTCCTTAGCGCTAGCGTGTATATCCTTCACACACTCTCCTCCATCCTAACAAAGGGAGGGGAGAGGGCAACTGTAGATACGGGGTGCGGGAGGGGGGGTGCCGTGACAAATTGTGTGAGTGAAGAGGGAACATCTATACGGATGGCTCGACTACGTCGTCCAGTTCTGGTGGAGCGGTGGTTATACCATCACAAGGGGTAACTCTGCGTTTTAAGACTTCACGTGCGACGACGTCTACGGCGGCAGAACTCGCGGCTCTGCGTAGTGCACTAGAACTCATCGATTCTGAAGAAAGACCAAGTAAATGAGCTGTGTTTTCTGACTCAAAACCGGCGTTACATTGCCTGCTGTCAGTTCTCCGACGCGGATGTCACGAACAGTTCACATGTGAAACCGTGAACCTTCACCACCACTTAATACAAAAAGGCCACGACACTGACTTTCAGTGGTTACCTGGACATCGTGGTATCCGCGGAAATGATTCCGCAGATAACGCTGCTCGTGCATCACATAAGGAAGCAAACATCTTCCAATTCCTCTTTCAAGAACAGACGCTGCGAGGCAGATTCGTCAACTGACCCGCAGTCTTACACTGACTGAGTGGAACGCGCCAAACGTACGACATACCAGACTACATCAACTCAACCCTTCACTGCAACTCCGGCCTCCATCCGGCCTTCATCAACGCGAAGCGTCGCTTCTCTATCGCCTTTGGTTGGGAGTTGCTCTCACGAAAGCATATACAACGTTAATCGGAGTGACTGACAGTGCGGCATGCGATGTTTGCGGCACCGACGAAAATATCGGAACACCTGCTGCGCCATTGTCCTCGTTTTGCCTCAGAGAGACAAGTACTTGCCAACGCATTGCGGCGACTGGATGATCGGCCACTTTCTGTGCAGGTGCTATTACAGCACCGTCCACATCTCTCGACAGTCCACAGGACAGTGAAACCTAGATATACATTTATAGCGCAAACGCAGAGACGCACCACAAAGAAAGAAACGACACACACAAGCGCTGACTATCAACTGACTTTATTTCGGCGATTGTCAATGCATATATACCTCCAAGGCAGCCTTACCGCACATGCGCCACGCAATCGACATAAAAACAAAAGTGAAACAGAATGGAAAAATGAATCAGTGTATTACATACGCGATGAAATGAAATCAAACTCAGATGAGTGCAGGGACAGAGACGTGTCGCTTATGCAAAGATGAGCCCTTTTTCTGATGTGATAGGCTTCTAAAGCCAGCCGCGCATGCTCATTGTGGCTCCTGCCAAGGATCGACGTCCCTTCAAATCGTGCCTCACAATTGCAGCAAGCGTTAAAATATGAGCCACAAGATGGGCTCCTATATCTGCATTCTTGTTAATCTTTTGTGCATGTTCCCTGTGCCGCTCGTTGACGCATCTTCCAGTTTGACCGACATAGGTCTTACCACACGAGAGCTGGGATGGAATAAACCACGCCGACGGCACACGGGACGTAGGTCACACCGTGTCGGACTTGGCACCCTCCTCTGCTCACATCGCAGGTGCGGGAGCATAGCTTGGAAAGCTTGTTCGGGGCAGACAGCGCCATAGTGACGCCATGTCTGCCTGCCACTTTCTTAAGCTGGTGGGTGATCCGATGCATATAGGGGGCCACCACAGGCCTCACTTTGTCCTGTACGGCGTACGCCCTCTTGGTGGATTTCCTTTTCTGAATTAGCGTTTCAGCCACTACAGTCAAGAGCGACTTAGGGAACCATGCAGCCAAAAGTCGGCTGCTCTGATTGGTGAAGCTATCTTGCATCTCGTGAGTGCACGATTTTATAAGGAGCCGATTCCATGGCAGACATCGCAATTCCTCTTTTTACAATTTTCGAATGAGCAGACTTAAATGGTAAAAGGTCCTTATTTGCCCGTGGTTGATAGGACCAACACACATGGCGTTCACAAAATTCGAGCCTTAGTTCTAAAAACTGTAAAGCTGTCCCTGCATTCATCTGAGTTTGATTTCATTTCATCGCGTATGTAATACACTGATTCATTTTTCGATTCGGTTTCACTTTTGTTTTTATGTCGATTGTGTGGCGCATGTGCGGTAAGGCTGCCTCGGAGGTATATATGCATTGACAATCGCCGAAATAAAGTCAGTTGATAGTCAGCGCTTGTGTGTGTCGTTTCTTTCTTTGCGGTGCGTCTTTGCGTTTGCGCTGTAAATGTACAGCCGCCCATTTTTTAAAACTGAACACGCGAGTATCGACCGCCGAGTTTGTAAGCGCCTGTTCCGGGCGTCCTGGTGTCCGGTTCCAGGAACAGCCAAGCAGTACACAACTGCACAGGACTGTTCATCGCAGGCATGCACGTATTCTCGTTCATTTCACCGCTGTGCTCCGTTAAACGCCGCTTATCGACTGGGTGGTCGACGATCGCGCGTTCAAGTTAAAAAAAGTCACAGTTTCACCGCAAGGGTGAAGCAATGAATGCGATAGCAAAAAATTGTAATGTTATACGAAGTGAGGCTGGCAGCTAACTCTTTTTGGATCCGATCTCACGCAACTCTAGAAAACGCTTGTTTAAGAGAATTCTCTTCGCGTTGAGAGCGCAGCACGCAGAAGGGTACGCCGGCCCGGCCGCCGAGAAGGGGGAGATGAGAAGGGGAGATAAAGCGCGCGCCCGCGCCCGCGCTCGTAAAATCGAACGTCGCCCCCCCCCCCCCCCCCCCCGTCCGCTGTCGGCCGCCGAGAAGGGGAGATAACGCGCGCGCCCCGCTCGTAAAATCGAAGGTCGCTCGAGGGACCCCCCCCCCCCCCCTCGCGTCTTTTCACGCTCACGAACGACCGGCAGGCCCGGTTATATATATACATATACATATACGGCAAATGACGCCGACGCCGACGGCGAAAACCAGCCGCGAGTGTCCATATAATTGCTATCGCAATAAAAATGGGCGGCTGTACATCTAGGATTATGAACCAACTAGGCCCAAAAGAAGTTTTACTGAAGGACAGTGAAAGCCCTCTTGTGCTTTTTGAGGACGACGGGCTTGTGTGAACGCCTCTGGACTTGCGGTGCAGTTCCACACGCTATAGTGAATTCACTGCCTCTCTCTCTCTTTTCCTTATCTTCCCTCCTCTCTCTTTCTCATCTTTTTATTCCCCTTCCCTAATCCCCCCAGTGTAGGGTAGCCAACCGGAAGTCTTTCTGGTTAACCTCCCTGCCTTCTCCCTTTCTGTTTGCTTTCTCCTCCTCCCCCCTCCTTTGTTAGGATGGAGGAGAGGGTGCGAAGCATATACACGCTAGCGCTAAGGAAATCAGTTCTAGCCTTGAAGAAGACAAGTCCACTGGTCGAAACGTCGGCTCGAGCACACAACCCCTTCGTGCACTCTGTAACTTCAACGCAATCTTGCGGTGAAAACACAAGCCATACAAATCGGCCCCATCACGAAATAAGCGCGCACATGGGCGACCACGCCCTGTAGGGCAACGTACAGGTGGTAGGAGGTGTGCGCGCGTCGCAATCAGTGAGACAACGACCTTTAAAGCGCGCCATCTCGCTGGTGACCACCTCTGAGCTCAAATAATTAATAAATTAATAATAATTGTTGGAGTTTGACATCCCAGAACCCCTATATGATTATGAGAGACGCCGTAGGGGAGGGCTCCATAAATTTCGACCACCTGGGGATCTATAACGTGCACCTAAATCTAAGTACACGGGCCTGGAGCATTTTCGCCTCCATCGAAAATGCGGCCGCTGCGGCCTGAATTCGATCCCACAACCTGCGGGTCAGCAGTCGAGCACCATAACCACTAGACCACCGTGGCGGGGCTGCCTCTGAGCTCTGCGTAGCGCCAGTGGTAAATGGTATATTTAAATAGCTCGCCCACAGGCGCCAGGACAGGGACGCAAAATCTAGAATGGGAGGTGGGTGGTTTCGCGCCGCGCGCTACGGAGCGCGAGGTCGTGGGTTCGATTCCTGGCGACGGAACTTGTTCTCCTACTTTTTTCCTTGCCATCTGTTAATGTTTATTTTACAGCGTCATATCCGTGACGGAAATACATCACTGAACGTCTTGGTGGACCCCGGCATAAAACACTCTAGTGTTAAAAATTTTAGGTCACCTTAATTTTCACTTAAGTATTTTGAATGGTCCTAGACCCCATAGGGTTTCGTGCGCAGAGTAGTGTGATGAGGACGCGTAGCGAGCGCTGCCAAGCGGAGGAGGCTGGCGGACCGTCAAGCTTGCGACGCGCGAAGCGCACGTTACACGCCACCCGGCGCTGACGTTACCGCGGAACCGGCGCGCGACAAAACGCGAACACTGAGCACGCGCGCGCCGCTGAGCGAGGCGGAGCGGCGCTGATACAAGTGTGACGTCAGCCCTTCCTACGCCCTTTGCTAAGCTGTGCACTGAGAGTCAGCTGATGAGTCAACTGATGAGTCAACTGTTGATGTGCCAACACCCCCAAACGCCGTCCTCCTAACTCAATTGGGAACGTAGCTACGGGGTTTCTGCGATCTAATGAAGCCTTTAATGATGTTAATTAACTATTCGGCGCGTGTTAAGCAGCTCTACGCTTAGGTACTACGTACCCACCAAGTGTCAATTATTAGCTTGCTTTAGAATGAACCAATCTTCTTTTCTGTAGTTTCCACGCGCACCTGTCACTATTCAATTAATTTTAGGGAATTATCCAGGAGGTTCATTGACCTTTCATGTAGAAAACGTGGGCTCCTACGTCATATATATATATATATATATATATATATATATATATATATATATATATATATATCAACTTATCCATGTTTAAGGAGAGGATGGTGCCTATGTGGGCTGCTGCTCCTCCTCTTTTCTTGCATAATAGTTGTCGTAGGCATGTGAACGAACACCCACACATTTAGTCCCAGTACTTCAATGCTAACTAATCTTCAGTGAACAGAAAATTTCACAAAACACAAATATTTATCCAAACGAAATGTCAACACAACACAAAAGTTCGCCAAGATATTCTCACAAAAGATCATTAGGCACTGGCAAATTGTCTGTCCATTGCCGCACTCTAACTTCAACCGGCATCTTTATAGAAGCGAATGCTGCGCACACACTAAAATGCAAGAAACATGTAGCCAAGAACACCGGTTAATAATGACAATGCGAGCAATATTTTTATCTGATTTAGTATCTTTGTGAAATTTTTGACAATAGACAATAGATCAGTCACGACAGTGATGCTGTGGGGTGAAAGCAAAAAGCCATTAAGGCTCGATGAATGCTTAAATCCTACTTAACACACAGCAACAGCGACATGAAATCATTAAACTTTATGTAATATTAAAACATGTCTGTGAAGATCCTGTCGGTTGCATTCTAAACACACACAAAAAATGTTTAGAGAAAGAAACGGCATGAACGAGTTAATGTAAAAATCTGTTTAATGTTAGCAGCAGTATATGTAGCTCATCTTTTTGCGACCAGAGTACGCGTGTAAGGAATTTTCCACTCACCAATGGCCCGTGCGTTATACAGGCAGGTGTAGAGTGTTAAACGCGCTAAATCAGTAAGAAAAAAAAATCATGTTTTTTATTCCTATAAAATTTGACTATCTTTTCGAATGCGTATGTTTGTGTATGTGTGTGGGATATTTGCCCCCCCTCCCATCAACATTTATAGTTTCATAATCGGTATTTTTTCGCCGTTCTCGATGCATTTCTTATTCGTCGCAGCTTCGATCCGCATCCGAAGAGTTCGAGATGCAACAGAAAACTCCCAGGGTCCCTTATGCATTAGACGACTCGAAAACGAAAGCCATCTTCTTTTTCTTCTCCTTCGATGCACTGAGCCTCCCTGCTCCCCTCCGAAAGGTTTCTGCGCCTAACGTTGTTTTGCCTGGCCTCCGTGATCGGCCCACGTTTGACCAAGCGACGATGTCACGCGATGACGCCATGAGGATGTCACAAATTTCGGCAAACTGTGACGTCGTGATGACGTCTATGGTGACGTCATCCGTGATAAGTTTTGTATCCCTCGCGTTGAAGCTGACGCCGCCGCCGCCGACGGTTAATTTTCGCGTTTGATGAGGCATCAGCGGCTTTAGCCATAGGTTTACGCATTGCCGATGGAAAGTGCACACAAATTTGGGGCAGAAAAATCAGCGCTGCATGCACGCGCGCACCCGGAGCTGCGCTGTCAACGGCTTCGTTTTTATGCCTTCGGCGGGAAGGCGCTGTGCAGTGACGCCGTTGCCGCGTGACGATACCGTGAAGCCCGAGAGCGCGCGTCCGCGTTCGCTGCCGCTTGCGCGAGCACGGTGCCGGCGCGGCGTTCGCCACTCACAAATCCGCCGTGCGAGAGAGAGAGCAGCATTTCTGAGCAATGACGACGGGCTTCGGCGGCGACAGGACGTGAAACAACGGAGCAGGGCGCCGAATTCAGCCTCCCCAATTCCGACGCGTCCGTCGGCACGCGCATGTCACCGGAGCACGCGCCTTTGTCTCGGCCGTCCAAATGCATCTCGCGCTGAAGAGTAGCAGACATCAGGCGCGAGGCGAGAGCGCGTTATAAATTCGGGCGCAGTGTGGTTGAAAACCGTGGATCCGCCGCCGCGGCTCGGCGCAAGCAAAACACGCTGCGCGACAGCAAAGAAGCGTGGGCGGAAGCCCGGCGGTCCTCCATCGCGTGCCGAGGTAGGTCGACAAACGCACCGACGCACGCTCTCTGCTCTTCAAGAACAAATGGATGTAGGATGCAATCTTCATTTTTCTTGCGGCAGAGAAAAATGTCTCGGGGAAATGGAAATGAAGCTGTCCAACCCGGGAAAGTTCTTGGGTAACCTGTTATGACGTACGACAAAGCAAAAACTGCGCGACAGTGCGGCCGTGCTTGTTTCTTGCTGGGCGCATGGCTGCGCCTTCTCATTTTTTATAAGCTTAAATAGGAACTTGTTTATGCCAAAACGTCGCTTTTTAGGCGTGAAAACGAGCGATGGCGGCAGCGAATGCCGTCGCACAAAGTTTGGAGCTGTCTTCTCTATGTCCTTTTATTTCGTCGACCTTGTGACGCTAAAGAATGCCACCGTCGCTGCTTTCAAGAATGAACTTGGTCTTCGAGACTCCCGAACATGGTCGCCAACGCGTCACACGCAGTGACATCTACGACGCGAAGCAAACTTATGTTAATGTGGAAATAGACGGGCGCGGCAAAAGCGAGACGGCGTGATATCCGTCTATGTGAAGGCGCACGTTCCCACGTGTCGTGTTTCGCTTCGCTACTAATGTGCGCTCGAAGAGGTACGTCTTGACAGATGTGCTCATGTTCTTTCTGCGTACATAGAATAAATGCGTGAAGGAGAATGTCTACGCACGCATGCGCGCATGCGTGTGTCAGAACTTTCGTGTGAGTTTTTATCTTTTTTTCCATGATTCTGTGGCTGTTTCTTTCCCTTAATTCCGACAAATATTACTTCCTCAACTAACCTGAATATTAATTTCGCTTATGAATGGCCTTCTACTAAATTAATTCTTCGTCGTTAACTTTATGACACATTTCATTGGGAGCTGAGATTGGATATTCACTGGAGTTGTATAGCGAGGGTCTCGACCTCGGCAGGTTTGATGCGTGGTAGGAGGATTCACATTCTACTTACGTTACTTGATGCGATCGTGCTAATATGACGTTCCGCTTCCACCGACACGGCTACGGGTGGCTCTGGCTAACATTCCTAAATCCGGCGCGCGCACATAAATGTCCAAGATTGTCAAAGCGGAGGAAAGCCCAAATGCAGCATTGCAACGAACGCACAGAGGCTTCGGATTCGGTTCCCTCCGGCGACAAGCTGTATTCCTTCTACTGTCATTTCCATTTATCCAGTATTTGTCTTGCACTTCAATAAGAACTGCGTTTAAAACTTCCCATATGCTTTGTATGGCTTCATTATCCACTGTGTCACCATGGCTGTCATGTCTACTTGTCGTGATGTCTGAAGATTCCAGCGAGTTTTGCGACGATTAGTTCTCGAAGTGTGTCACAAATGACATTAATCCTGCGGTCGTTGTTTTCGAAACGATGCCTTCGCGTACTGCAGTGTTAAGCCCGATGAAACGGCGATATCTTTCATTATTGATTTCCGGGACATATACCGAGATTGGGTACTGCTTCAGGTTTTTCGGTCAAATTTCTTCGCCTTTCGTTAAAGTTTTCCATCTATAATACCATCGCAAAATCATATTTTATGTGAATACTGCAACAACAACAACAACAAAAAAAAAAAGAAAAAAAAAAGAAAAAAAAAGAAAAACGAAAATTTGTCCTAAGTTTTGGAACGTCAAACTTGCTTTTTATTTGCATATAGAATAACAATTATTAGAGGCTTAAGTACATACTAGTATAATGACAACAAAAGAAAAAAACGGTTTTCATGCGGTATCCCAGATGGGTAAATTGTTTCCTTTATTTCCCTTTATGGTCGCGAAATTTGCACCTCTTATTTTGTTCGTTCAGTGTGTGCTGTGTTACGGGAATTATAAATTTAAGTGACATAATTCGTAGGATAGCTGACCGACTAGCGCGACTTGTCGTGAGAATAGCGGCCACATATTTATAAGTAGTTCAGCTGAAGAAAGAGGAATCGCACTATACCACACTGGAGGGTTAAACAACTTGTTTGTGCGAACGCATTTCACTAATGGTGCAATCCCACACACACTTTAGCGCATTCACCATTCATTTCTTTATTTCCTTCCCTCGTTTCCTTCTCTCTCTTATTTCCATTCCTCTTCTCCAATGCCCCAGCCCAGGGTAGCCAACAAGACGTTTTTTCTGTGCTCGACTGCTGACCCAAAGGTCGCGGGATCAAATCTTGGCCGTGGCGACCGCATTTCGATGGAGGCGAAATGCTAGAGGCCCGTGTACTTAAATTTAGGTGCACGGTGTAGAGACCACCACATGGTCAAACTTTCCGGAGCCTTCTATGACGGCTTCCCTCATAATCACATTCTGGTTTTGGGACGTAAAACGCCAACAATTATTATATTATTACTGGTTAACCTTCCTGCCCTCTGCCTTTCTTTCCTTCGTTCCTTCCCATGATACTGCATCTTTCTCGCAGGTGATGCAGTATAATAAAAACAGGTGCTAGCCCCCTAATATGACAGGTTTTGGCGAAAATGCTATGGTTGGGATTCTTTTTTTTTTTATTAAATGTGTTTAAGGAGAGGTTGGTGCCTATACATGGCTCCGGCTACTCCTCTTCCCTTAGTTAATAATTTGTGTCACGAACTTATGCATAACAGTATTGTGAACTTCAGGCACAACAATGTCCTTTTAAAAGGAATGTTCTCACTTCATGAGCAATGTCCACGCGTCAACAACAATGTTCACACACAAGACACACAAGAAACGTTCGCACTTTGCAGAAGAGTTCATCTCTCAGTCCTTCATATAATGCGATCACCAACCAGTCCCTGGGCACTTGCCCGCACACAGCTGTCTTGAATCACGAGAGACAACACGAAACATGTGACCAGAAGTATGTCCATGCGAACAATAATTACCAATTTGAATCAGTACCGTTTTGATAACGGTACTGATTCAAATTGGTAATTATTCTTGATTTCGTCCTATATGTTGAGCACGAGCGAAAGTGGTAGAACTGCCACCACCCGTCTTTGACCCATATATGCTTCCCCGTCATGTGGTAAAACATATATTGGTCAAACTGGCAGCTGTCTAAGTGAAAGACTAAACTAACATTGCTATAACATGAACACAGCCATATCCGGGCATTTGGGAATACAGTGCCGAGATTGCGGATGCGTACCACATTTTGAATGTACTATAGTGCTTAGACAATTCTCAGGCAAGAAGACTAGATTAATAGTCGAAGCAGAAGACATATATAAACTGGATGACGCATCTGTAAGTATATGCGGTGTCCATCACGTTGACCAGAAAAGTCTTCCTTGATTTGTATAGTTAAATGAGCTTGTGTAGTGACCCATAAACTACAATTTTTGAATGTTTTAATGTTTTAGTTAAATGCTTTGTTCAACCAGGAGTGCTCTTATTTATGCTGCGCGTATAGGAGTAAGGGAGTAGCCCCCCGTCCTTCGGAGGAAGCGACAAGTTGTCCTGTGCCTATATTCTTTTTATAAAATAATGAGTTAAAATCAAGTTGAACGTATATGTGGTGTATTAAGGATATCATATAACAAGAGTCCAGCGTTTTTGTTGTTGTTACTATATTTTGTTACCCGCCACGATGGTCTAGTCATTATGGCACTCGACTGCTGACCCGAAGGTCGCGGAATCGAATCCCGGCCACGGCGGCCGCATTTTCGATGGAGGAGAAAATGCTTGAGGCCCGCGTGCTTCGATTTAGGTGCAGGTTAAGGAACCCCAGGTGGTCGAAATTTCTCGAGACGTCCACTACGGCAACTTTCATAATCATATCGTGGTTTTGGGACGTTAAACCCCAACAATTACTATTACTTAATTTTGTTTTAACCGACTTTATTCAGTGCGTACACATCTACCAGACTGCGGACCACATGTGCTCCGATTCAAGTACATTGGTGACGCCAATTATGCTCCGCTTCAGCCGGCTGCACGATCAATCCTACTGTTTTTTTTTTCTTGTTTGCTTCAGTTCTGCCTCGTGCAATTTGTGCTGTTCAGAGATTGGACTAGGAGCGGGAGGTCCTAAAAGGCACTCACCTTCTGAACGTTGCTGAAAGTGTAACAATTAAGATCTGTTTATCTTGCAGTCTCCAGGGCGACCGCATGCAGCAACCCAGTAGAAGCGAAATAACTCGCAACGTCATAAGAATTTGTTTTGATTTTTTTTTTTGTAACAGAGATATGTTTACTGTGCTCGATCACAGAGTGATAATGTTGAAAAATCTGCAAGATATCAGGAATAAAACCGCTAACAAACGTATACCGAGGACCCCTTTGTCTGCAGTGTTTGAATCTCGGACTGGGCAATTTATTTCATGACTTGTGCTATGCGCAGCCGTTTCAGCGTATTGTATGGAACTACTGGGCTCCTCCCTTTTCTAGTCGCTCGTTAGTTGTGCTCGTGCTGGTCATGTGGATCGTGTTCGTCGCATATCGGCGCCATTTACGAAGCCTTCTTCCGCGGCCTTTTAACTGCGCAATAACTTTATTTTTTATTTTTTGAGACTCATCGGACATGAAGAACTTTGTTGCGGTTACTTGCCGCAGGGTATAGTACGCTAGAGTACCAAACGAAGTCGTCGCACAATGTTCATTAATTCTACCCTGCGCAGCAAGAAATATTTTGTTCTGGTATTAATCGACTTGTTTGAATTTTGGAATTAACTGACATATATCGGTCATTTTACTCATGATTCATAAGGCGTAGCGCATCATGACAGGGACATAGAAGAAAGACAACACACACACACACACACACAGCGCTAACTTGCAACTAATGGTTTTATTTGCAATCCCACATGTCTTTTATACAAAAACAGTAGATCGATAAAACCGAGGGAACAACATGTAAAGATACAGCACTGAGCTTGCACGTGTCATCCCTAATCACAACATCTGTACCCGTCAACGTCAAAGCGATGATTCTAAGTACTTCGTTTCTTTAGCTGACAAAGCTAAAGCTTCAATTATTTCGCGCGTAGTTTTGCTGCAGGCCCTATTTAGAATGCGGGTGTTTTGAAACATTGGGGCGCAACCACACCTCTGACAATGAATTCCCAAATGACCAGATACAGCTTTCTCTACATTGTACTGGTGCTCCCTAAGTCTTGAGTTCACGCACCTTCCAGTTTGGCCTATGTACACGCGTTCACATATCAAAGGGAATACAATACACAACGCCTTGACTGCAATTGACAAATTTTTCTCAGTGCTTGATCATGCATTCCCGTTTCCTGCTACTGTCTGCATTAACCTTTTTGCACATCCCTTGTAATCGGTTTTACCGATCTACTGTTTTTTTGTATAAAAGGCATGTGGGATTGCAAATAAATCCATTAGTTGCAAGTTAGCGCTGTGTGTGTGTGTTGTCTTTCTTCTATGTCCCTGTCATGATGCGCTACGTCTTATGAATCGTGAATCCCAACCAACTAGCCCGGCAACGTGCCTTAGCAAATGTCATTTTACTCTATGAATTCTTGTTTAAGAAACCTATATTACAGTGATTAAATTTCTTATGTTGAGTTGATTATTATTGCTGCTGTTTGTTGTTATTTTGCTAGTTAGCATGCTTTTGATATTTTTGATGTTTTTCACTGGTTAGCATTACTTTTAAATTATACAACGATTTCTTGTTATGGATAATCAGCTTAGCTTAACATTATTGTTATCCACATGTCCTTTTATTGCTATTCTGGTATACTAACTTTGTACTTGTCATCATAGCAAATAACCCTGGCAGTTCTTTTTGAAAGCTCTAGGACCTCCTGCTGCAATGTTCTTGCCATGTAACTCCAACATGACTTTTGCAAGAAACTTGACTTAATACTAAACGTATTGCGTGAACAAATGCCTAAATACTAAAATTGGACAAAGAGTTGCTTCAATGGTATGAGTGACGTAAGCTTGCAGTGCGGTCTACGTCATTAGCACCCTGTGCAATTTTGGACAGTGAGAAAGTATTGCAATGTATATGGCTAGCCCTCGACGCATATTTTGGCTTGTAATGTTCTTTTATTTTCACTTTCTTTTTCGGTTATTATTAGGCATGCATCTTGCCCCTTCAGGTGGCAGTTGTCAGCCTGTTTCCTCCCTATTTTCTCTGTGTCTTTTCCCGTTTTTTAGGGGCGAAGTATCTTAGGGTTTCGGTTTGTCGGCGTGTCATGTCGTCGTCACGGTCCATAATAAACGGGTATGCGCCACAAAAATGGGGTAAATACCACTACTCGCCACCGGTCTACTAAAAATAAGGAAGGCAACAGTTAAACCAACAAATAGCCGACGATTTATCAGGATTTAATTGCATTAATTAATAGAAATTTGTTAAATTCCGTCTCAAAATTGGCTTCTCCTGTAAAGCATGCTTCGTTTCTCCTGTAAAGCATGCTTCGTAGCATGTTGCGGTGTGTAACACGAAGACAACTTATGACAAAATCGCTGCTAACGGGCAATGAGAGAAAGAAGAAGAACCAACACCTTACGGTAAGCTGCATTCCGACGCAGTTTTCCGATGATGTTAGTGGAGCTGAAGCACCCTTCCCGTATACATGCCTGGTTTCAGGCTTGGCGCCACTAGTGCCCCATGAAAAAAATCTCTCTCAAAACTATGTGGCGAATTACCTCTGTCAGGCCCTTCTTCTTCTTCTGTCTCTCATTGTCCATTAGCAGCGATTTTGCTCTGGGAAACATTGGCGCACACTGCATGCCTCGCCCTTCCCCAGTTGTGTGCAACCAAACCAAACCAAATAATAATAATAATAATAATAATAATAATAATAATAATAATAATAATAATAATAATAATAATTTTGTTGAATATATAGTGTTGGTTCGTTGGTTTGTTATCGATGAGCCTTCGAGATCACCTGTACTAAAGGTGGCTACTTGTCAAGCTTTCTTTATTTGTTTAGGAAAAACAGCTGTTATATTTACCAGCACGCATTGCCTTTCCAACACGTGAAGTGGGCTTAAACAACGCGCTGGTGAATGCGGACATTGCGTAACTATTATCTATGGCGAACGCCTTTACTACAGAGCACTCGGGGAAAAAAAAAACTTAATCTTCCTCTTACAGAAAACCTTGCGATCACTGTAACCGCGATCAGTTTTTATTCTTTAAGGCTCATGGGAAAACTTTTTTTGCTGCATGACATTATTAACTCAAATATTCATTTTCCGAGGGTGTCGTGAGTTGTTTACGCCGATTCGAAAAGACGATCCGCAGGAGCCTTGCGAGATGCGGTTACTAAGACTAGTTACGGTATGGTCAAAAAGTTAAAGGAGGGCAAAAGAAAAAGACAGGAACGTGCCAGAACAGCAAAAGCGCGCTCTGTCTTGGCGCATCATGAACCAATTCGCCCACAATTAACGACTTGTTAAGCTAATTGCCGCAGCTTACTGAGCAGTCCGCTCTGAATGAGAGGAGGCTTGATTACCATTTGCTGTTAAAGCTAGCACGTTTACTAATTTATATCCTCTTTTTGATGCCAATGGTTGCTGCACAGACATATCATTTTGTGATTGCTTCTCTGTGGTCTGTGGATAAACCTATTGCGTCTGAGAACTTAAAAATATGCGGAAGTTCCATGTGATACTCTATTTGCCATTGCTTTCCATTGTTGAAGTTCTTCAGTTAGTCTTGATTGGACTTATTGGTGGGTGTCATGGATATTATATATATATATATATATATATATATATATATATATATATATATATATATATATATATATATATTTATATATATATATATATATTGTGAGCGCGACAAGTGAATGGCTCTTCATTCTCTTTACATATCATCATCACTTGTACATCTTCGTCATCTGTACATATCATCATCGGGGTGATCTAGCTCGAGCCCGGCTGAATAAAGCGGTTCCTATATATATATATATATATATATATATATATATATATATATATATATATATATATATATATATATATATATATATATATATATATATATATATATATATATATATATAATATCTAAGCGCTCATCTACCTCGAGAAAAACAGAGGTACCCGTTGAAGTGAAGAAAGCCAATAAGTGAGCTTCCAGATAAGAAAGCCAGTATATGAATTAAGGAGAAATCTACGTAGAATCAGCTTCAAACATTACAATTGCATTCTTTAGAGATATTATTGTGAATAAAATAAAATCGCTGAAAGAACGTTTTCTTACCTCGGCCAGTTTTTATACATTTCAGAATATCGACAATACCGCGTCATAAAAAGTGCTATTTCGACAAATACTCCGCGGGATTTCCTTCGACGATTTGGAGCTATTCTTTTCTACGCATGCGAAGCCCGCGAGAACAATTCATAAGTAACGAAAAAAATAAAAAAAGAAAAAAAAGGTATATTTCCGATACAAAAGGACGGAGCTCTCGCTTTTGAAAAAGAAGATGGAAAAATATAAAGCGTTCGAGATAAAGTGAGACAACGGCGTGGACAGAGAGAAAGGAAAAAAAGAAAAATTGAGCGAAATCAGAAAGGAAACAGATGAGAAGTGAGGGAACATCTCAGTTCCAATCGCTGCTGTCTCGGACCGGAATCCTCGCGAAAGTTGCTCTGGACAAAATCTTCGTTTGAGATAGCCAGCAGTGTATGCTTCCAATAAATCTATCTCAAAGGCTGCGCGGGCAAAAGATTTAGGGGCTACTCCATCTTCGAGCTGCGCCGCTGGGACTCGGAGCTCGGCCGGGGAAGGCGACCAGGGAATACGGAATGCGCTTATCCCGAGATATCCTCCTCGGCCGGGGACGCCAATCCCTGCAGCGCCCGGAGGGAATCAAGTTCACGCGCGACAAAAGCACCACTCGGTGCCCGACCAGTGGCGACGGTGACTGGTTCCGGCCCGGGAGATGGGAAGGGTGCCGCGTCTATTCCGTGTCACGTACCACCGCTCACTCGTCAGAGCAGCAGCAGCGGGCGAAGCGGCGCGCTGCACCACGGACGGAGTGAAAAAAAAAAAAATCTCGACGCTCCACTTGGACATACAATCCGCCGCTCCTTTCTGTAGTCCTCAAGCGACGCCGTACGTTTAGGACGGGCGAAAAGGAAACGCGCCGCCGAGCAGATAGAATAATCAAATCGAGAGATGAAAGGAGGAAGGAGCAATTTTCGGCCGATAATGCTTAACGGACGTGAAATGCGCGCTTCCGCGTTTTCTCCCTTTCTTCATTTTAACGTTGATTATAATAACACTGCATTACAAGAACATGCGTTGTTTTCTCTCGCTCGTGTAGTTCGTGACGAGTCGGCAGCAGCTGAACCTCTTAGTTCAGCTTAACACAGCAGATCGTTCGCGAATGCAGAAGCGCAAACTGAACGTGGGAAGCGCTCGAGGCGAGTGCTGCAAACTGAAATAAGGAAACTAATTAAAGAACGCGGTTCAAGACAATGGTTATCTCTCCCTCCATTTTATTTTTAGACGCGCCGTCTGTTAACGTCACAGGCGGTGTTCTGTGACGAAGGCGTAGCTGCGGCTCAACAACGCCTCTAAGTTCGTCGAAGAGTGTCCCGAGGGCTGCGACATAGCTACGCTCGCTCGAGCTAGGTTTTCGAGGGCTCGAAAACTACATAGCTACGCTCGCTCAATAAACGAGCACGTGCGCACGTGTTCAACCTTCACACATTCTCGTGCGTCATGTCCGACACAAGAATTTGCTTATAAAAGCAGAAGCGTGCCTGTTTCTCGTATTGTTGATGCGTTGCAGCCAAATCTTTTTTTTTTTCACTGCACAGCCTTTGGAGATCCGTCCACAACCCCCCCCCCCCCCCCCCGCCCCTTTTTATTTTTTGTTTTGCTTGGAAACTATACCACTACGGAGACGCTGCAGGCATTTTAGATCGATCCAAGTCACAACGGAAATGTATGTGACGTTCCTTCGACCGGGCCACCGTCTTCCCCTGTCATCCCGCGCTCAGCTATAGCGCTAAACATAGCTGCCTCATACATACCTGTTGGAATGTGCGCTGACAGCACACATTCAGCTCCTATCGCGGCTACCATGGCATCATTTAGCGTGTTCGCGAACGCAGGGGCCACGTGCTTCGTTCTGCGGAAATGTTACGAATCACCATGATACATTACCGTATGGCATCAATCCTGGGAAGCGCCCGGCATCTGCGATTTGGCGTCTCCGTCAACCTGATGTGTGCTTATCGGTTCCTGGACGCCTGTCACCACTAGCTCTGAAGAAATTGTCTCTGCGTCTTCTAAACAAACCTGCTTTGACCGCATACACGTTTACACCGATGGCTCCCCCTAATTCCGACAGCTCTACCGGAGCAGTGGTTGTTCCATCTGGCGACATATCATTGCAATTTAGGTTTTACTACATCACGACGCGGACGTCAACAGAACTCGCAGTGCTTCAAGGGCGGTTAAGTGCATACATCAGCAGCCATCTAATCTGATATAAAGTGTTAATGCGGGCTTGTTGGTACATACTGAACTTCGGATAAACAGCGCTTCAGCGGGACAAAGAAGGAAGAAACAGGACCAAGCGCTGCCTGTCCCTTCTAATCTAATCAATAGGCCATTTTTTTGCGACTCGAGCTCAGCCTTAAAAACACTACAGTTTGCCTTACGGCATGGATTACACGAGCAGCTAGTGCATGAAATGAGGCAAGACTACTACCCAGCCAAAGCTTACCTCCCGGTCTCCCTGTCTTTCTTCCCTGTCTTTCCCATTCGTCTCTCTCTCTCTCTCACCTGGAAACGCTCTCTTATGGAAACCCTTTCCCTATGTGTAAGACCAGGTTATGATCACTCAGGCCGAACTCTGATGCCCCTGGCACTCTTTGGCCAGAACTGCCCTTGCACCAAGAAAAAAGAATAAATAAATAAATAAATAAATAAATAAATAAATAAATAAATAAATCATGCCGCATTCTCCACCGGCCTTCCATTAACCTTACATTCTCGAAACAATGATAGTCCACCGGTTTCCTACAGATTGCTTCGCATATTCCTGCCGCAGTGATTGAAAACAGCATTGCTTTTTCTTTTTTTTTTTTCTGCGGCTCCATTTCGTAAAGATTTGTATGGACAATGTTTGCGGGGCAAAAAGAACGCAGGGAGGAATTTTTCGACAAATATAAGATGAATATGGGAGAATGTGTGGGGACTGTGGTGGTATTCTGCGAGAGTCCGCTAAGAGGACTATTCATATCTGTGCGCGCTAATTATATAGTGCTCCATATAGCAGCGGCTATAAGGTCGTTGCCTGTCCGCCAGCTCTCGAGCTCTATTCAATCAGCGCACGCTGAAATGGACACTCCGCATAGCGGACTATTACAGTGTGCCATTCCTGTGTAACAAGACTGTTTGCTGGTCTAGTTGGTACTAATTACTTAAAAAAACATAATTTAGCCTCGAATTAGAACACACAAAAGGGAGGAACACGATGGCACGACGAGGTCCTGTCTGCGTGTTCCTCCCTTTTGTGTGTGTTCTAATGCGCGGCTAAATCATGTCTTTAAGCCTGTGTGACAAATATGCATCTTCATTGGGAAGCATGTTCCTCATAATAATAATAATAATAATAATAATAATAATAATAATAATAATAATAATAATAATAATAATAATAATAATAATATCTGAAGTTGTACGTGCCAAAACCACGATACGATTATGAGGCACGCCGTAGTTGAAGGCTCCGGAAATTTGGTTTTCTTTAACGTGCACTAAAATCACACGGTACACGGGCCTCTAGCATTTCACCTCCATCGAAATGCGACCGCCGCGGCTGGAATCAAACCCGCGACTTTCGGGTCAGCAGCCGAGCAGCGTAACCGCTACACCACCGCGGCGGACAAGCATGTACCTGGTTTTCCTGGAGAACGATGCACAAGTTGGCAGAGATATCTGAAGGAAGAAGAAAGTCGAGCTGTCTGTAATTTTAAAAAGCGTTAGCTACTCTTACTAAATGCTCACAGAGCCCTCTTATAATAAACGTAGCAAACCGGGGCTAGCCTTCCAAACAGAATTTATCTTTATTTTCAAGCATTAGCACTAGTAAGCAAACAACAAAGTTTTAACTAAAGAAGAGCATGTGTTAGGATGAAATGCGCGGACGATCGCAGAACCAAGAAACGTCCTTGCGTGCACATCGGCAACAAGAAAATCTTAATGTTTTGGTGCGTGCGGCCATGGATTGTTTCCAGAAACGAAAGTGCTCTAACAGAAAGCGCTCACCGGCAAGCTAGTTCGTGTCAGTTTATGCTCTACCGTTATCCTTAACTGCTGTTCGGATTTTACAACATGCGGATCGCCGCAACAAACCAAGCCGGGGAGACAGAAGGGGTGCTACTCTCAGTAAGCCGGTGATGCTTTAATGAGGTTTCTATAAATCTGCGTTAAGCTAGGCGCCACTTTGCATTGCTAATTTGTCTGAGAAATAAATGGTTTCGACTCGTCATCGATCGGCCACCCTGTTTTTGGAGAAATGTTTGCAGATATATAAAGGAGGAAATCATGATATTGCTTTAGCTCATTTACATGTGACGTGTGTCATCTCGCATGGCCTTTGGGCAGCGGCGTGGCGGACGCGTTTTGCCGCGTGCGCTGGTGCATGTGTGTCGTGAGGGTGCATGTGACGCCGCCATGGCGTTGCGCGACTTCGTTTGAGGTTCCGGGTTCGATCGCGGCTTTAGTGCAACAGATGCGGTTGTGCTCAGAGGACCTGAGCTGCCAAAAAGAATGCCTCGCGAGCGAGTTTGAGATTGGATAAACACTACGTAACAGAATGTCTACTCTGTTATTCGTTAGGGCAGGAGCCTCATACAGTGCTTTGCGCCTCGAGAATTCCCGTGCATGGAGTTTCGGTCGAAATTGCGCGCGTACAGGGTACGAAAGAAGGGGAATAGTTCGAGGAGCTCGTTTATTTGTTAGACACAACTAATGAAACGAACTGACAAGAAAACCAAGGGAAGCATAGGGACGTTATTTATTTTTTTTCTTAACTGTAGTGTATTGATTTTCACCTCAACTGAAAGGAATTTAAGTGGACGAAAAATCATCCTTTCTGTCGGTAGGATCGGAAACCACAACCTTCGAATTACGCGTCCGCTTCTCTAACAACGGAGACGCGACGGAGGGCGCTCCCTCGTCCACTATGTAGGGAACTTACGTGTATTTAATCCCTTGGAGTGTTAGCCAGCGCCACTCGTATACAAATTTCACAAGGGTAGCGGCTTGGGCTTGTTGGCATACAAAGGCGGCGATTTTAGAACAGTCATTTTGCCAGAGTGCTTCACGCGATCTTCGCATGAGGTGGCTGGCGACCAATAATTGTCTTTGGCTTAATTGTCTGTTGGTTTAATTAGTTGCGTCTAACAAAGGAATGAGCCCCTCGAACAATTCCCATTCTTTCGTACTCTGGTGGCGAGAGCTTCGTCCTGGCAGACTTAATGCCTTAGGTAGCATGCGAGGGTTTATTGGCCAGCTGCCGCGCCATGCGACGGTCCCGTGCCACGCGACGCCACCTGGCAAAAAACGTGTTCCACACTCGCCACGTCGGTTACGAGGTGAGCTGATTAACGCTGCAATGCTTCACTAATACTTGGAAATCAATTAGATTTTTTTACCACTCCTGCAGGCGGACGACATTTCCTACATCTCTTTTACAGTGAGCTAATATAGGGAGCTTGGAGGTAAGACGGTGTCGTTATAGACAGCAGCTTCTTTTATTCGTTGTGTCACGGTAAATTAAGATTAGACTAAAATAAATACTTTCCATCCATATATAACGTCCGCAAACGAGATCTTTCAAATCCTTCAAGTTCGGTGATTATTAGTTTAGAGCGAAGTCTTTCGGAAGCCAGTCCTTGTCACGTGCAACTCGTAATTGGTACGACCTGTCCCCCGAGGTGTTCCAAAGCCCAAGTCAATCTTGAGCGCGCTTGATAGCTTACTTTAACACACTGTAAGAAAAAAAAAAGGAGTATACCTGACTCTTTTCGGAGAGTTCTGACTTGCCACGTATACGACTCTCTTTGGAGAGTCACGGTGACTCTCTTAGTGGGTCAGAGTGGGCGCGCTCAGGAGAGTCCCCGGACCTTCTTAAGAAGAGTGGGAGGACTCTTATGCGAAGGATCACACTACCACTTCTGAGGGAGTCAGACGACCCTTGCCGGTGACGCTCCTATGCGGGTCAATTGACACCCACCGAAGCCTCAAGCGACTCTACGGCTATTTTAAGCTACTAAATTGACCCATGCTCTACTTTTGCGCGACTACTGCTGGAAATAGTGAAGTATTCATTTTAAACAACTCCATTAATACTTGCCGTTGTGCCCAGCGACTGCAAAAAAAGGATAGTTCAATTTTAGCATTATTTTAATAAAACTCAAAACAACATACCATTTCCAGCAAAGTTGAAGCAGTTGAGGTATTCCTCGTTTACATGCTTGTATGAGTACAACAAACCAACATGTGTGACTGTGATGTGCATAGTGTCATGTCGTGCAAAATAAACAGCAGATATCGGTATCATGTTTCCACATTTATTCCTTATGATTAAGAATCGAAAAGTCGTGAAGGCTGGAGGAATCAGACTTGTGACTTGCTATGCTGTCGCTCCTGTTCAGCGTGAGCAGCCATGAAAAATGGTACCTGAAAAAAAGAACGTGATATCGTAATCAGAAAACGGAATCATAGTAAGAGTTTGCAATACCTACACAATAAGTGATTTACACAGACATAATGAAGGCTCACAACAAAACAACAAATGCAAAGAGGCATGGTTAGGAACCGTGTTTTTTGCCGTTATCGTGTAAAACAACTTTCATAAAGTAGCTCAGACATGGCTTACGCTAGAATTAACGCACATAGCTCCCACAGTAACGTATACTCACTCCATTTTGTTATAACTCCGAACGTCATCGCAGATATAGGCAAAGCACGAAAAGAGCAAACAGAAAACGAGGGAAAAGTGCGCACGGCGGCGGCCGCAACAACGCGCGCCGTTGAAAGTCTAGAGCTTTTCCCGTTATCGGCGAGGCGAGTCCTAAACATTTAAGCGACTACCGCGTACGTGCTGAAAGCATCATACTATATCTGCACCTCAAAACTACCGTCTTTACGCCAACAACAAAAGCCATTATATACAGTGCGTCTATGTGTCCTGTACACAGAGGATTTTTTTTCTTTTTTTTTTTCATGTTTACACGCGCGGAAGCCGCTGCCCAATCGAGTATCGATGGAAATGTTATTATGACGTAGACTAAAGCGCACCCCAAAATAATATCGAGCATCTTCATCAGTGCAGACAGAATGTGCGATCAGAAAATAATGGCCCTTGATACGGGATTGCAGTCACTTGCCCAACAACGCGCATAGCGGTCTCAGCTGGTTAAGTAACAGTTTTAATTGGGCATCTGCAACAGCCCCGCGGACGCAGGCTACCGTTGGAAATGGCTGCCAGCCTACTTCCGCATAGCTGCTGCAGACGCCCAGCTAAAGCTGAGTAATTCGTACATACGAAAGCAGTACACTCACCGTTAACAGGCGCACGTTGTCCGTGTCCGCTGCTCCAAATTTATTCCTCACTCCAAGCGTCACTTCGAGCACGGAGCCTGGCGTGCAGCCACCGAAGATACGCACGTTCGCTCGAACTCTCGAACTGAAAACTACAAGACACGCGACCAGCGACCAGCACAACCAACGCAGCGCATTCCAAAAGACAGAGGAGAGGGAGAGAGCAGGCAGCGGAGGTGGCGGAGGCGCCGCGCCGGCGGCGACTGTTTGGCGTCGGGGCTCGCGGGCCCGCCACAACGACGCCGAAGGGCAAACGCGCGATATGTATGGCCGCGCGTTCATCCCGGGAGCCAATCGAAAGGCGTTTCGCGAGAGTGTTCTGACTCCCTTAAAAATGCTGACTCTCTTTCTCTGCCTCTACCTTCCAGAAGGGGTCAAGTGACGACCCGAAGGGAAATCACGGTCTTTTGATCCGCTTTTGACTCCCTTTTTTCTTAGAGTGCAGGCTCAAGTACTCTTTTCAATCTAGCTCCGGTTTCAAGCGTTTTTAAGGTGGTATCAATATCCAATGGTTTAATTTTAGGTGTCGATATACTTGTTTTTAGCATTGTGGACTTATATCGCGCTCGAGTACTTTTTTTTTCATTCGGAGCATGAATGATTGTCAAATGCAGCTATGCTGTGCTGTATACGTCATTTTGCTGGCACATTTCATGTTCTTTCTTCCCTATAGTTTTCTTTAGTTAATATCGTTATCCGATTCCATTTATATACTCACTTCTGTCCAGGTTTGATATACTAAGACTGGCAATATGTTATAGATATGATAAATAAATAAATAAATAAATAAATAAATAAATAAATAAATAAATAAATAAAAAAATCTTTTTCACCTCCTTTTTTTCTGTTATAATTAGGCCGCAGTCGCTGGGACATTGCGTAAGCACCTCATCCTCTGTATTACTGCAGAAGTACAATGCTTGATGAAAACCGCTTGCATGGAAAGAAAAACACGCTGTTGGCTTTTAAATTTCGTCTCAAAGAAGTTTATCCGCATTTGTTTTGAGCTATAGACTACCTGCATTGCTTGGATATGGATAGCTTGGATAAGAGCTGTACGCATTCCACCTGTTCTTTTTTTTTTTTTCAATCAACAATTGTTCAAAATGCACGTTTGCGTCAGTAATGTTGCCTCACTGAATGATCTATCTAAAAAAAGTGTCTTTGCAAACTCGGCAGCTTTTTAGAGTGAAAGCAGATGTACCAAGTCCCAACAGCCTCAATTAATAATGACGCCAGCAAAAGATACTGGGGTTTTACGCTCTAAAACCCTATATGGCTACCAGGCGTGTTTCAGTGGGGTGCTTTAACGTGCATTTGTATCGCATTTCGCTTCCATTGTACTAATTCTGCCGTGATGGCCACGCACTGAAGCCGCTTACTTTTGCTTAGCAGTCCACCGCCATAGCAACTCAGCCATCACGGTTAAGGTCACGTCAGCAAGTGCACAATTCGAGCAGATGAAGGTGCATCCGTCTGATACGCATCTTTTCAGACATTTCGATTCAGAATTTCAAGGATTACATAAAAGCCAGAATAAAGCCACCTGGAACGAAAATCCCAATAAGCCACCCGAATCTGAAATAAAGCCAGATTAGGCCAATGCTGAGAGACTACCGGATGCCACTGGGACAGTAGGCTCGTGGTCGCTTACGAGTACCGCAAATAATATTAGGACAACATAATAAAGGCGACAATACAGGCTCACTTGGCAACTGTTTTCGACTTTCTTTCCTTCTGTTTGTACACGCTATTCATAAAGGCAAGCAAATCGCGCAAAACGAGCGAAGCAAATAACTTTTAGGTTCGAAGCAGCTTAAGGTCTCGGCTTGTCGGCGTCTAATGTCATCACGGTGTGTCATGTAGTCACGGTCCGTCATAAGCGGGTATGCGCCACAAAATTGGGTAATTCCCCCCTAGTCGACACCGGTCCACTAAAAATGAAGAAGGCAACAGTTCGCCCAACAAATAGCCGATGACGTTAGTGAGATGAAATACCCTTCCCTACACGCCGTAGGGAACTGAAATCGGGCATATAGGGAAGAAGAAGAAGAAAACGAAGAAAAAGAAGGAGAGACGAAGCACCACCACCTTATGGTAAGCTGCATTCCGACGCAGTTTTCCGACGACGTTAGTGGAGCGGAAACACTCTTCCCTGCATGCCCGGTTTCAGGCTTGGCACCACTAGTGCCTCGTCAAAGAAATCTCTCTCAAAACACTGCATTCTTCGCCCCTCCCCAGGTTGCACGTTAGTGGAGCTGAAACACCCTTCCCTACATGCTTCGCCCCTCCCCAGTTTTTGTTTTTTATGCGGATGATAAATGATAATATTGCAGCGTTCAGAAGTAGTAGTCCGTTTTAGTGTCTGTGCTCACTGCGACAAAGCACTCAGTTACAAAATTTGGCAATTGGCGTCTCGCATATTACCTGCACACTTTCTCAATACTATACAATATCACATAATATTAGCCACAATGATAATTCGCATATGCTTGTTGTAGTAGTATAGTTGTTTGATACACTTCGCGGAATTAAAAAAAACAAACAAACAAACTGCGTTCTTACTCAAGTTAAGGCACGTGTAGCGAAATCAGCTTCAGTGGAAGAAGCAAACTTAATCATAATAATTCGGGTTTTACATGCCGAAATCATGATACAATTATAAAGAGTAAATTTAGGTTCGTAGTTTTCGTGTTAAAAGGACATTTCAAGCCACCGGTTTTTGGTCCCGTGTTGCACAAACGGACGGTAGGACAGATAAACGCTATGAAGTTATCGAACTAAAATAGTTGAAAGGGCAGTAAAAATTCGCGCCCTCAAACTCATATCTTGCGTGGTCTCGGGTAACCATTTCTCCCATCCACTAACGTTACCCCTCTCTGTCAATGAGAAGACCCTAAAATTACTACGTAGACGAAGTTCACACTCCGTGGTTACCTGTTTTTGTCTGGTTCCGTTACTATAGTAACAAACTACACGGGACCACAGTACAAAGGACGGGCAACAGCAATGCGCCGGGGGGGAGAAATTTGCAGTTTGAACACTCACGAGTTTACTACATATACAAAATGAGACATGCGAGGAATGAGGCTGCTTGCAGGTTAGAACTAAAGCTTGCGCGTGGATTCGCTGTATTCATATGCGCACTTCTGTACAACATATGGTAATGCTCGGAAGGCCTAGGCGAAAGAGCGGACATTTTCCTCAGTGTTTTATTGTTGTAGCATTTTTTATGACTGTGCCCATTCGCAGTCCTATAAAAAAGAAGTACACGAAACAAAAGTATAAGCAAATATCAATCACGTGTTTGCCATAGTTCAGTGGTTATCCGTAAATTTGTTTTTAACCAATCACGGACGTCGATTGATGACGTCGATTCCACCGCGAATTCTTCTGGCGAGCGCCACTCAGTGTTGATATGGTCTGCAGCTATGTAGCGTTTTGTTTGCGTGATTAAAACGCTGTTTATTTAAAATTGGTGCTTTGACTTAAAACCATCTCCGAGAAACAGCTTGCGAAACCTAGAGGCCACATAAAGACGTTGTTTTCGAAAGTGTTCGGTGGCTCTCTTACGTTAGAAGTCAAAAAAGTACCCTTGCTTTCCTGCAAAAACGCCCCCGCAAGATAGACGGAAGAAGGACAACGCAAACGCCATCAAGTGAAAGGTCGCATTATTGTGGAAAAAAAAACACGCCGACACGAAACTTGTACGCGCGTGCACGCGAAATAAGGGCAGCATAAAAATAATCAGTGATCCATGTAGGCCTACGCGAGAGATGATCGTTGAAGCCATTTCGACCTTATGTAAGGTAATGGAAGGCTGGATGACACACGTATTTCCGCAGTTTTTCACCTTGATCAACGCTTGTTTTCCTTGCGCCGTTACTGTGCCCGGAACAGATGTGATATTTTAAGAATTTCGATTTAGCTTCAGCCGTTATCGGATATGAGAAGCAACAACCATAAAAAGTGCCTCTTTTTTTTCTTATGTGTGAATTAAACTACGCTGTCGTGAAGTTCTGGAATACATTTACAGTGTTTCACCTGGTGAATGCCTTTATGTTTAATCATTGTCCGAATGATACAACAGCCCGTCTTTCCTATATATCGAAGAGACCGCAGCTAAAGAGGACACCGTGAACTATGTCTACATGGCATTCTGCGAACTTGTTGATATGTCTTTTCGCAGCACCTGTCAGAAATGCCTTTGTCATTCCATTATATTTCGAATAAACTTTAATGAAAGCGTAAATAATTAATGAAAGCTTACATACGCTTTTGCTAGAGAGATCAGTGCTACTCCATTTCTTTACCCTTTAGAGCGCGATTGGAAGGAAACTTTAGCAAATGCTTAGTTGATCTTTTCCAACACACACTGTTCCAACACAACTGTTATCTTTAACTGTCTACTAAGTGTCGAGAAATTGAATTGCGTTATGAACAGGCCCTTTTATTAAATCTTAAACCCACTGCCTCCGACCCACACACCCACACACACTCAACCACTTCAGTTGCAGAGATAACCACGGAAGATTTGGCTTTGGCCGAAGTTTGATAGGGAAAGAGAGGCACCGGGCATTTGAAGATGTCATTTTTTCTGAAGGGCCCGCGGCAACGAGGAGGAGCGTGCAACAAATTTGGTGGTCTTCCTGCGAGACACTGGGCTCTTCAACAAGTGGTGACAGACCCCTACAATTCAGGAGATGCTCAGGCGGAACGATTGCCGGTCATGTATAGGGCAGGTTAATCCCGCCTGCTGCAGCATCACAGCCACCACCACCACCAACTCGCCTTATTCTAGATGCTTGGCATAGCAATAATAGCGGAAGTGTGTGCGTCAGCCAGCCTTCTATTATCTTACATAAGGATGAAATGTCATGCTTCAGCAATTATCGTTCGCCTTGACCTGCGCTGTCCCTGACTGAAGTACGGTGTTGTCTTTACTGTGCATGCGCAGATAAGTTTTTGTGTCATTGCTTTTTTTTTTCTCGCTATAGTACAACCTTTCTGTGACAGTCAGCGCTGGTGTTTTCGCTGTTTCCTTCGCTTGTGTAAGCGTCTGCACGTGCAACATGTTTCTAAGTTGCATCTCTACCAAGTAGTGTAACTTTCTATTTTGTTCTAAACGCTCCCTCATTGTCCAGCATTCAGGGGACCACTAAACATCCTGGCACCTATCATACAGAGGTGACATGGAAGCAACCGTCGCACTGACGGACTACGATATAGAAAGCTATTTGAAAGTATTGGTTATGATTCCTGCGGACAGAAACACAAATATGACGGTGACTTGCAAATGATATACAGTAAGTACTCTCTGTCATACTTCAAAGCTGGCAGCAGTGCGTCATCAGTTCCAAAAGAACAAATACGACGACACTAGCGCGGCGGCTTCATCAGCGTTGATAAGGGCTGATGCAAACGCTGGATGTGATGGCGGGAGTAATGCCTCAAATTCCTGGCGGTTGATTAAGTAGAAAAATTTAAGAATGGAAACAAACCGGCCGCGCGAGAAGAGGGCATACACCGATCAATGACTGATTAACAGGAGATCAAATTTCCATTCCCATTTAGATGTGCTTGTGGCGTGGCCGATAGCTTTCTTTGATCACACCTGTGTCCTGATGAAAGCACATGGGTAGGTCGAAGTTTTTCACATCAGAGAGAACGTTAATATTATTGCCACCAGTATATACCAATATATCTATGCAGTATACCATATCCAGTTATTCGAGCATTCTATCATTCAAATGCTTTTGTGCGCAGGTTCACTGTTGAAATATCTGGAGATCACCATCGTTTAACATTACAAGTCGAAGTAGTACCCGTATTTTCCTGTAAAAACGCCCCCCACACGACTGATGAAGAAAGGAGAACGCAAAACGCTGACCAGCAACCGAAAGGTCGCATATTAGTAGAAAACAACGCCGGCACGAAACTTAAATGCCTGCACGTGAATGAAAGTACTATATTTTAATCAGGGTTACACGCGGGCCTGCGCGAAAGATTATTGTTTGAGCATGACATTTCTACTTACGTAAGATAATTGAAGGCCGGCTGGCGCACACATTTTCACAATTTTTCACCTTGACCAGCACATGTTTTCATTTCAACCGCTACTGTAACCGACCCGACGAGATTTTGTCAGAATTTCGATTTAACTTCTGCTGTTATTGATATGCGAAGCAACACCGCGTGCTTCTTTTTTTTGTCATATCTCGATTAAACTATGCTGTCCTGAAGTTCTAGAATACATTTACAATCGCGACAATTACACAGTGGTCATCGGCCAGGTGGGAGGCAGCCCTCCGCAGCTCTCTCCTGGCCGACCAACTCTAGGTCGCCCAGCAGGCCCGCGGAGCGGCCGACAGGCTTGACCTGACGTTCCCGACGTGGGAGTCGCCCGCTGCGCGTTGCAGGATATCAATAAAGTTTCGATTCCGCCCACCCGCCTACACAGGTGAATACCCTTATGCTCACTGTCCGGTTGATACGTGAGCCTGTCTGTCTTACAAAAGCAACCGCAGATAATGGGAACAATATAAACTGTGCCTGTAAGACATTCTGCGAACTTGCTGGTGAAGACAGATAAAAAATTATTTCAATGAATACCCCTTAGATGTTGGCCTGGTTAATGGCCTGGATTGCTACTCCAGGCGTCGGATGTTGGCTGTGGTATGGACAGTGACCTCATATACTCACAAATAACACCTACAGTCACGCACACATACACAAAGAAGTTATTGATAAAGTTTCGTTAAGGTGTGTAGTTCTAAAAAATACCAGTTGCGCCACACGGGCGAAGCCGTGAATGCGATAGCAACAAATTTGAATGTTGTTCGAAGAAAGGCTAGGAGCTGACTATTTTGGGTCATATCTCGCGTAACTGTATAAAACGGTGGTGAAAGAAATACGGCCGCTCCAGGGAGCGAAGTGGTTTTCGTGCTCTCTGTTGCCTCAGCGCGAAGTTAGCGGTGAGAGCACAACACGTTCAAAGGTATAAGAGCCGTTTAATGATGTCTGCCTATACAGTGGGAGCGCCAGTCTCGCGACCTCGTTCTTATGATAAAAGTTCGCAGTTGCTGCCCGAGCGACGCTCCCCCTTTTTCCCTTTATGCTTCTTCGCCCGGTGAAAGACGGGCGGGGTGTTTCCTCTCGCCATGAGGAGCCATCGACGGCAAGCCTGGCATGCGGGACGATGTTATCGCATGCAACCTTCGTGTGACGGTGATGGCCGGCTCGTTTCATCTATGTTCGAGACGCGTTCGTCCCCAGCGCTCGAGCGCTTTTATACGCGCGTAGAACATACGATGCGTGGAGTGATGATATCCATTTGGACTTTATACGTAACATGACGGCGTCGGCGATGGCAAAACCCGCCGAGATTGTCCATATAATTACTATCGCAATAACACACCAACAGCGCTTTTGTATTGCATGTCGCACAGGCTCTGCTTTGCCACGAACCGATAAGGTGTCGTAACTCCAAGCTCAAGCCGCGTTGTAACTGAAGTGCTTCCTTCAGAATCTGTCGCTCTGCGTTATAACGCGAACAATCACACCGGACGTGCTTCAAGTCTTCCCGAGTGTTACATCTACTGCACAAAGCAGAGTCTGACTGTTTAATCATGTACTTGCATAGGCAACGTCGAGTCTGAGCCGTCGAATACGTGTTTCATTTCGCCTCGTTAATCTTTGTGGCATATAAAAGCTACACGACGCGTCTTTTCTGTGCAGCTGACCGTATTATGTTTACTTGCGTCAAGTTGCATGCCGCACTGATGGCTTCATCTACTGCGAGAGCAAAGTATGTCAAGGCTGGTCCAGGTGTGTTTCTCTTGCTCCTGAATCCCGGTATTGTCGTGACTATTTTCCAGGAAGGGAGCTGGCATGGGGGCCCCGTCAAAATCGATGGCATTTCATACTTCAAAGGTAATAAAATGTACACCTCAGAAGTGCGGACTGAAGGAAGCAGATGATCCTTCATCGGATCAGCAAAACGCACACAGACTCGGAGGAACTCTTGCTTCAATAAGAGGAGCCGAAATACGTCGACTTTCCGTCAAGGTTCCAGCAATCACTCGCTCGCCGCATCACGCTTCTACAATGGAATACGCAGGGTTTTTCGAACGCACGCTTGTATTTTATTGACCCCAATTTTCAACTTCGTTTGCCATCCGGGCTCTCACGACGTGATGCAACTTTGCTGTGTCGCATGTGGTTGGGGGCGCGGCATTTACGAATGCGTATTCGTAGCCCATTGGAATGGCCATCAGTGCGGCATGCAACTTATGCGACTGTGAGGAGACGCTTGAGCACATTCTATGCCACTGCCCGCATTTGTAGCCCTAATAGCCAGAGCGCTCAACGCATGGCAACCGCAGCGGCGCGCTATTGGCTGCGCCCTCGCAGGGACGCCGCCGCGACTTCCACCTAGCAACGGCCGCCACGACTACCACGACATGACGACATGACGAAATACTCTCGTTCTCGGGGTGCCTTCCGAGGGGATCCCAATGGCCGTTCCTTCGGGGGGAGTGATGGGGAAAAGTTTCTTAACGGTGAATGCACCCGCCGCCCGTGGAATTTTCGTCGCCGCCTGTGCTCGTGAACTGCTCTCGTGTTGACTGAAGAAGACGTGGTCGCCGTGGGGTTCGACTGATTTGTGGTCTAGTGTGCATTTTTTAATTTTTTTTTAAACGGGGAACACGTTCGCCCATGAACATTTGTGTTGCCGCTAGCGTCTGTTGTGCCTTGGTGCTTCCACAAGACGTGATCGGTCGTTGTGTCCGCCTGTGCTTTGTTTTTTTTTTTTTGCTTTGTTTTTCTAAACAGTGAACACGCTTGCTCTTGACTATCGCTGCTGTCGCCAGTGTCTTGCCAGCCATCGCGTTGTCGCCAGACGTGATCGCCGTTGTGTTGGACTGCTTGCTTTATTATTATTTTTTTTTAACGGTGAAAACGCTCGCACCTGAATATATGTGTTATCACCTGTGTTCTGTGATCTCGCGTTGTTGCAAGACTTGATCGCCGCGAGTTTGAGTTCCAGTGCGCGTTGTGTTTCCTTTCCTTCTTTTTTTTTCGGCTTCTCTTGCCAACGCATTTCACAGTCGTACGCCAGTGTTGTACGGGTTATGGCCACTGAAAACGGCGCATGTGAGAAGGCGGCGCACTGCGCGATTGAATTCGTTAAAGACAATGACAGTTCATCGCCTGACGTTGACGGGCTTCAAGCGAACATCACCGATGAACGTCACGTTTGCAGCTGGGTAGAGGACTACGGCTTGAAGACGAACACGTCGTGAGAAAGTCGGCCATCCTTGGATCCTTCGAACTGAGCTCTTTAAGCGGCTTGTCACCTCTCTCATCCTTGTTTTATTGGCTTCACACCGGCGTATATTTAAGTAAAGTTAATTCGTAGGGAAGAACAGAACGCTGGCTTGGATTATAGTGCTGGTCTTATTTATTTTTAACGAAAAAGTGAACGGTAAAGGAGCACAAGCGCATGGCGTAAACGTAGTCTACTCTCATCAGATAAATGCGAGCTTCTGGAGATCTCGCGGGCACTCGCATGTGGTTGCTTGTTGTTGACGAGCACGCAGGCGAAGCACAAAAACTCACGACAGACAGAAGTTTGCCTCCGGAAGCAGACAACAAAGTATTTCAGAAAACTAGTTCTTTTTGGTTCCCACAATACTTCCACCACGCGATGCACGGTACCTCGTCGTTCGCGTATTGCCGAACGACATCCTCGATGGAAGGCAAACGCATTTAGACATCTTGACAGGCAGGCGGATCGTCACACCAAATGCTAGGCGGTACACAGCAGCATCACACCGATGCATCGGTCAAACGGGTCAAACTATATGCTAAACTCGCAACTCTGTCTGAACTGCTCCTCCCAGAAACAAACGTGCACGGAGCGTCGTGCTTCCCATGTTTTCCATAGAGCTGCCCCCCAATAAGTGGCGTCAACATATATAGTCACCAAACATCCCGCGCATAGCAAGCGTAGCAAGGCAAAACCTTCATTGCCTCCATGTCTTGGCCATAGTTTCCTAAAATTAACTAGAGGGGCCTCTGAAGCTGCGATCGTTCAGCCACCATGGGAATGATGAGTATAGTACATAAATTTGCCTAGTCTTCGTGCTTGCTGCTTCGAACGCACTTGTGGCTTTGTTTATTGCTGTGTTTTGGTTTTGTTTCGAATAAAAGAACGGACCGTTGTGAACTTCGTGAGCCGATTTGAATCGGTGAGCCTAATAAGGTCAAGGCGGTGAAGCGTAACTGCTAAACCTTTGCTGAACTTCGTCTTGCGGCAAAGCGGATTCAGGCCACACGGAGCCAAACGCAGCCGAAAGAACGAAGATTAGACAAATTTGTGTACTACCCATCATTCCCATGCTGGCTGAAGCGCCGTGCGTTGCAGCTCCCATAGACACTAGCGCCAGAGTGTTGGCGGCGTGTTTTGCGGGAGGAACCTGGAAACCAGAGTATGGTGTGGCGGCCGTTGCTATAGGTGGAAGTCGCGGCGGCGTCCCTGCGAGGGCGCAGCCAATAGCGCGCCGCTGCCGTTGCCATGCGTTGAGCGCTCTGGATATTACAAATGCGCGCCACTGCCCATCCTACCAGACTCAACGACATGGCCTGGAAGCGAAGCTCCGTCATCTGGATACAAGACCACTATCAGAAAGAATATCCAGGGACCTTGGTCCCACGGTTTCGTACATGCACGAGGCCACGAAAAGCCCGGTTGTGCTTCTTGACGACGACCAGACTTCACGAGCGCCTGTGAACTAACAGCGCGGGTTCGTGTTGTGTGTTTGAATTAACCGTTCATTCTTCTCTTTCTCACTCTTGTTCTTTCTTCTCTATCCTTTCTATTATTCCCCCCACCCCACGTGTAGGGTAGCCAACCGAGCCAAAGCTTGCAGCAAGTAGGTTAACCTCCCTGCCTTCCCGCTTCGTTTCTCTCTCTCTCTCTCCCACTTGCATGCTAGTGAGCACCTGGAGATTTGAGTTGGTGAGGCACTGTTGTGCAGGAAGGCTGTACCGCAGGAGACCTCCACATAAAGCCGCGTACATACCCAGTAGTGATTTCACGGAGCGGCCTCCAGCTTTACTAGATATCATGCGGAAAATGTTCGCGTATGATTCGAGCTTTTCCTTTAGTAATTGAATATGAGGTGTCCCATCTCATTGGTATATCAAATGTATATCTCCCAAGAACTGGTGACTGAACACATATCGGTTGTGAGAGCCCGTACCCTTAAACTTGCAGTGCGATATATCCTGTTTCGTAAAGGCAATAACGGTGCACTTGTGTCTTGACATGATGTTTGCTGACGTGTGGGACTTGTTGTGTGTTGAGACCTGTCAAGCACTCATTAGACATTTTAAAACACTTCAAATAAGCTTCCAATAAACGTGAAACTTGTTTATCGAAGCTTACACACACTTTGGCGAGCAAGGGCAGGAATATTTCATTTCTTAATTCCTTAGAGCGCTTGGAAGAGAAGTCTAGCAAAGACTTTGGTGATATTTGAACGTATTTACAGCCCGTACTGTTACCCTTCACTGTCATACCAAGGGTGAGAAATCGAATCAAGTTATGACCAGCTGCTTTACTGTTAAATCACAGACCACCCGTCTCCCACCTATAACGGCATACATTCCTCTATTAGCTTTGAATCATTCAGTTACAGAAGTAACAACGGAGGAGTGCGTCTTATTCTCGATGCTTGGCATATCAGTAATAGCGGAGTGTGTGCGTCAGCCAGCCTTCTATTGTTTTACGTAAGAATGAAATTTCATGGTATAGCAATTATAGTTTGCATAGGTCCACTAGTATCCCTGGTTCCCGTACGACGTTGCCCATACTGTGCATGCGCAGATCAGTTTTGTGTCTGGCTTTCTTACCGATATAATGCGATAATGCTGTTTCCTTTACTTGTGCAAATACTCATTCGCACTGAAGGCGGAGCGGCCAAAGCGGCGAAGCGAATTTTCAATGTGGCCAGGCGGTGAGTGCGCGTACAGGTACGAACACACTGGCGACGTGGCCCTTTCCCGCACGCCAATCACCGCTCACGAGACGCCGCTTTTCTCTCTTTCTCCCATGGAGCGTCAAAGTTTCTCTCCTGCCGACCGAACCGCTCCCTGACCTATTTTCGCCACTGCCGCCGGCTACCGCGCAAGCGAACCACCAATCAGCGCCTGCTTTTCCTCCTCACATGGGTGTTGTCATAACAACAAGACATTGTTTTCCTCACCGGCGCCACCTCTTTCCGTCCGTCAGGAAGAAGCCGCGAGCCGGCGGGTGCGCGCACCTCGATATGTCTACTCTTGTCTCTCAACTCTCGCACTAGCGATGTGAACAGCGTGCCGCTGCTTGCCGAGCGGAGACGCCGACGGGCGGGACGCCGCCATGGCATGATTTACGCCAGTGTGTACGTACCTTACCTGTTCGAGCCGCACGGGTCGACTGGCTGCCCACGCGGCCGAGTACGAGCATCTCTCGTTTTTTGCGGACGTGTCGCCATCACGTGGCGCTGCTTGTCCACCCTCGCCACCCGAGCCGCCTGCAAATACCTCGCGACATTTCCGCCTGATGGGTCTGATAGATCTGATGGCGACAGTTGCGTGAGTAATGCCTCAAGACAAAGCGGCTGACCAAGTAGAAAAATTTAACAACGGAAAGATATCGGCCGCACGAGAAGAGGAGATGCACAGAACAAAGCTAGACTGATGAACAAGAGCTCAAATCACGTTGCCAAGAACGCTGATTATAGATGACTTTTATGCCGATGGTTGTTGTTTTACTGCGGTTTTGCGACTTCGTATTATCCATATAAAAATACACCTGCTTTCATTTATCGCCTCCTAGCGTCGGTGCAAGCTTTTCGTTTATTGCTTTTCCACATGAAAATGTGGAAGTGTGATATCATTTCCACCAGCCATTGCAGTATATCCATACAATACCATGTTAAATTAGTTGCACATTGTATCATTAGAATGTTCGCGTGCACATGTTGACTATTGAAAAGTCTGGAGACCACAGTTAAGAAGTCTAGAAGCAGCGGGAGCAGCAATCAAACTGAATCGCACTGATGCGCACGATTTGCAGAACGGTCCAACTCTCTGAAAAAGTGGTTATAATTTCTTTCAGGAGTGATGACTTAATCGAAGTATGTGTGGCCGGTCTCGCATGTATAGTTGTTAAATCCGCATCACTGTCCAGGTCTATCACCACTTCTGCTCCTTGCCAGCACCTGCGACAAAATTTGTCAAGTGCCTCCTCCTTCTCAGCTTCTGCTCCTTTGATGTTGGGAACAAACTTTGTCAAGTGCCTCTGCCGATACATCCAAGTAGCTTCGTAGTGAAGCTGTGTGAATCTCATTTGCTAAAAGCGAAAAGCAGCAGCTAGCACGTGTCATAGTGACGTATGCCACCAAGACACCGTATTAGGAGGATGCGTACAAATATCTGGCGTTACGATCGATATGTCTCGAGAGGATGTGGGTCGATGCGACAGCTTTGCCGAAAGAAGAAAGCGCCAACGAAACGGGCGTAAATGTCATTTCGGTTAATATTCCATTGAGAGTGCGTTTTCTGGAATTTATTTTCTTGCCGTTTCCCACTCCGCAAAGAATAAAAAGATCGGGATCGGCTTAAGGCGCGGAACGAAGGGCGCTGCACTTTAGCGGAGTAACACTGATTAAAATTAAGTAATCGTAAGTTTGATCTTGGAATGGTGACAGCTCGAGTAATTTGATTGGAATCCTCCCTTAGGCCCACTAGCAGCGCCTTCCATCTTACTGTCGAAGGATTCTAATTCGGTCGGCAATCTTGATACAGTTCTGGCGGTGTTGCGGCTATCGTGTTTGCCTTCTCTTGGCGGTGCGAATTTACTAAACTGTCTCGTTATAAATATCTCTTCCCAGGCACCGCAATAAAGACCCCTTCAAGTTCTTGGCATGAGTTCATGGCTTAATTGAGAGTTCGTGCGTGAATTATGCCGAAGGGTAAGACTGTTTTGCGCAAGCTGTTCATGGTCAGTGAGTTAAAAGAAATTGTGGAAAAATCTAATTTAAAAGAGTCAGCGCGCGTTTGGTGAAGAGGCGCAAGTAAGGACAAAAGGGAAATGAAAAATGTTTGCTTTTTACACACGTCATCAAGAATGTTGGAAGAAATAGTCACAACAATGTATGCAATACCAACAAATTGGAATGTAATACGAGTTTAAGGCTAGCAGCTAACTTCTTTAGGATCCGATATGGTGTAACTCTACAAAGCGGAGACATAAGGGAATACGACCGTTCCTTAGAGCGAAGCTCCAAGGAGCGGTTTTCATGGTGTCTGTCGCTTCAACGAGAAGTAAGCGGTGAGAGCACGGACCGTACAAAAGTACGAGCCGTCTAAAAGTCTCAGTAGAGATAGCGCTCACGACCACGCCCTTTTGATCAAAGTTCGCAGTTGCTGCCTACCTGACGCAGCCCAACCACCCCCTCACCGGCATCCCTTCATGCTCCTTCATCCGACGAAGCCGGCCGGCGCGTTTTATCTCTGCTTGAGCCGCATCCGTCTGCAGCCTTCTCAAGCTTTCTCTCGCACATATGACACACTACGTGCCGGGCGATGTTATCGATTGTGTGCCGCGGTGGAGCAGTGCTTATGGTGCTCGGCTGCTGACCAAAAAGTCGCGGGTTCGATCGCGGCCACGGCGGTCACATTTCGATGGAGGCAAAATGCTAGAGGCCCGTGTACTGTGCGATGTCAGTGCACGTTAAAGAACACCTGATGGTCAAAATTTCCGGAGCCGTCCACTACGGCGTCTCTCATAATCATATCGTAGTTTTTGGACGTAAGACTCCAGATATTATTTTATTAATACGTTATCAACTTTGGCTTTATACGGAACATGACGGCGATGGCAAATATGCGTGTGCAGTATCCTTACAATTTTTATCGCATTAAAAGCAACAACATTAAGCGATCGGTTAATGTTGTTACCCAACTATATACACGTAGCGGTAAAGTGATCGCGGTGGCAGTATGTACATGACGACGGCTCAGTGACGACAGCGACATTACAGCTGCGAGCAGCAAATACACCAATGCGAGCTTTGATACTCGCTGAATTTGGCACAACTTGCAATGGTCCCGCGCTGGTACAGCGCGTTGCTTGCTGTTTACACCATGGTACTGTCGGGAGCAAAAGCCGCGGGATGACGAGAGCAACGACAAAACGGAACCGCTGCGCGCTAAGACGCTGGCGCGCCTGCGTTCGAGAACAGAGCACTGGGAGTCTTCGCCCAGTTCGATCTTAAATCGGCCTCGTTCACTCGGTTAAACGTTAAACCACGGTCGCACAGAAACAACGAAATGAAAGGTGGCGTTGTGATAGTTCCATATGCAGCAATCAATGCAAAAGAATCTGCAGTTTTATCAGAAATGATGCAATATGTCCAGGTGCTCAGTTATCCGGGGAAAAAAGTTTGAAACTGGTAACATGAAGTCTGAACAAGCAGAAGTTCACAAAAACTTGGAAGTTTGAAGTGGTGAGAAATCGTAAACGTTTCGACGAGGGGACGTGTCTTTGTAAGAGCCACCAGAAGTTTACCACGAGGTTGTTATCAGAGGACAATGACTCTGAGGCCATACATAATCGATGAGTGTCATTTTGGTGGGGCCAGTACTACTGCCGCGAATTGAGCTGAGAAGATCAATGGGCATCAAACCAGGCCCTCGAAGAAGAAAGGGGCGTGAAGGGTTGCGTAAATTGCGCGAACAGCTGCCATTTCCCCAGACCCTTAAGCACCTATCGCAACGCCGATATTTGTTAGAAGAATTCGCAAATGATCTTTCAGCAGGCCCTGTAAAACCCAATGTAAAAGTAACCTGCGCAATATTAGGAAATGGGTCAATAAACTTATGGGCAGAGGGCGAGATAGTTTCAAGAAATATTGAATATGTTACAAGAAGTCTCGCTTTCTAGATACTGATTTATGTTACAATTAGTATGTTTTCCAGCGGTCGTTGTCTTGTGGAGCTGTACCGAATGACCTCAAAGTGCGTGAGATCATTCCCGTCCCGAAGAAAGATCGGTCATCCTTATGTAGTGTTCGCCACCCAATTTCTGTGACCTTTGTTTGTTCGAAATTAATGGAACATGCACTTTGCTCTCCCACACTACTACATTGCACTTTGCTCTGACACTGATTCCAATGCTTTTTTGAAAAAGTAATCTGAATGGTGTGAGCGGTACCACATAATTATATTTCAGAAATCATTTGACTCCGGACGAGTTCCACGAATTCGGAGGGTTGCCAATGTTGTTCGTATATTCAGATCGGGTAAGAAGGAAATCATTTCTAACTATAGACAAATTTCATTATTATCTACGGGCTGCAAGCTACTGGAGCATATCATTCACAAAGACATTATTCAATGCTTATCTGACAACGGATATCCTTTCACAGCATCAGCATGGTTTTCGAAGCGGTTTTTCCACGGTTACACAGCCGATTGAAATCACGCATGACATCGCCTCATCACTTTGCAACCATGAACAGATCGACGCCATTTTTATTGATTACAACAAAGCTTTCGACTAGGTATGCCATAGGAAACTTCTCATCAAGCTTCGTATATGCCGATAAATTACTTTTCTGGGTTACAGATTATTTGCACCTGAGGAGTCAGTTTGTTAGCTACAACCACCAGCAGTCATCATCGGCTCACATTACCTCGGGTGTTGCACAGGGCTCTGCTCTGGGACCCATTTTATTCATAATTTGCAACAATGATGTCCATGTTGTTACTAACACTCCAGTTAAGCTTCGTTTATACGCCGATGACTTACTTTGTATTCCAATGTGCGTGTGTCACTGATAAGGTTTTGTTAAACGATGTGTCTTTTTCTTTTTTACGACTGGAGCGGAACTTGGAAAATGGAGCTTAACTTTCAGAAAACGGTGACATTCACTAATAAGAATGAACCATTGCAATTTAAGCATGTGAATGCCGAACATACACTAGGAAAAGTCCAGGAATTCAAGTACCTTGTTGTTGTATTCTCCCCAAACTTAAAGTGACACAAACACATTGACCTTATTTCCCGCAAAATTGTTAAAAAAAATTAGGTTACTTAAGAGGAACGTTTAAAGGTGCCACAAAAGCATGAAAGCCTATTGGTCACTGGTCAGGCCACTTCTTGAATATGCGTCAGTTGCGTGGTCACCTCATCTTGAAAATTACAAAGATAAACTTGAGTCAGTACAGCGGCAAGCAATTGGATTCTTTTTAATCGCTACGACCGAAACATTTCCCCTTCAGAACATTAATATGTTTTATCGCTGAATCGCTTAGAACACTATAGAACGTGCGATCGGGTTATCATGTTACATAATATTGTGCACACATTTGTCTGTATGTCTGCACCGTTTCTTTTCCCACTCATACTACTCTTGTGACCCACCGATACCATCCACTGAGCATTGTACCATACCGATCTTTTATTGATTGTTATCAATATTCTTTTTTCCCGTACACAGTTGACACTTGAAATAAACTTGACAGCTCTTTGGGACGACCACCACGTGCACAGTTTGTAAAACAAGTGTCCAATCATGTCTTTTTATGTTTTCATTCTTTGTTGTTGATTATTTTGCGTGTGTGCTTCTTGTAACCACTCCTGCAATATCTCAATTATGAGACAGCAGTATCTGTAAATAAATAAATCAATCAATAAATAAATAAATAAATAAATAAATAAATAAATAAATAAATAACGTCTATAGTCACCACGGTTACGGTGCCCGGGCTGTTCACCCGAAAGACCCGGTTTCGACACAGAATGCAGCAGTCGCATTTCGGTGGAGGCGAAATGCTGAACGCCCGTGTAGTACTATGCAATGTCAGTGCACGTTAAAGAACCTCGTGTGGTCGAAATTATTCGGAGCCCTCCACTACGGCGTCTCTCATAGCCCAAGTCTCTTTGGGACGTTGAACCACATAAATCAAAGCAACCAAATCATTTCTAACCTCTGTCGATTTCGCCCACCATAATCATCATGACATCCGTAGAATTATATCTCGAGATACCCAATAAGCACTACTATTAATAAACAACATAAGCTTTAATCTTGACCAGAGCATCGATTTGATGTCCTTTCTTTTTGGATTTTGAAAAGGTGCTTGACAAAGCTTCCTATCAATGGCTTCTTCTAAGACATTTTCGCTTGCCCCTTATTCTTGTTTTAGACTGAATACGTAATTTCTTAACTAACGGGCAGCAGTTGTGTGCGCTAACCACTTCTAGTCTAGATTCCCTGTTCTCTCCTGAGTGCCGCAGGTCATAGTGCTGAGTCCCCTTCCCTTTTTTAGAGATATTAATGATCTACAATAAACTCTCTCCTAACATTCGTAAATTTCCTGAAGATTGTGCCAGATATAGCCCAATCACTACCAGATGTGATAACCACGTGTTACAGGATGGTCTTGACAAAGTTGCCGCTTGGTCCAATTTGTGGCTGTCATCAAACATTAACAAGACTGTATTTTCATCGGCGGAAGCGTCACCGTACTCCGAACTACGTTCTCTGGCACTCGGAATTATCTGTAGAATCACGCAGGTACCTTAGCGTCTAATATTGTCGCATTTGCCTATAATTCCTCTCGACACGGTACCACTGGATTTTTTTTTTTGGCCTCGATGCTACGCTACTTTTAGACACACTTCTGACGACAAGACTAAGTTACGTGTCGGAGTACGCTCGGGAAGCAATAACGAAGGCCCAAGAGGGGCGCTAAGTTGCTCCATAACGACTAGCGGACTCGCAGGACATTCAAAGGCGCATATATGACGCCCGCCATCGTGACGTCCACTACGCACCTGGCAGTCTGGTTCTTCGTTGGTCACCCTCGTGCCGCGTAAGGACTTTCGGAAAATGTACTTCCGCGCTAATTCCGGCCCTTACTGCATCTTACGCCAAGTGACCGACGTCACTTACGAAATCGCCCTTTAGTGACCCCACCGTCAGCCTCGTACTGACATGGTGCATGTTACGCGCCCCAAGCCATATCATTCGATTGCCTGCTAATTGACACCGGGTCGGTGCTCCAGCCCCCGGGAAATAATGTAACGGGCTGAAGAGGACAGGAAAGAAGACGATGTCCAGAGACTTCGCGAGCTGGGCGCCATCTTGTCAGCCGCTGAATTTATTGTGCGTATAATGTAAATATATTCTCCCCGTAAGAATATTACGAAAGTTATCAAGAAAGAGAGTCGCTCACTTGGTTACTTCCGCCGCAACTTGCATTTTGCTCCCTCAAGCTTAAAATTGATAACTTATCTATATTTGGTCAGGGTTAAGATATGATACGCATGAACGTTCAGTTTGGGACCAATACCAAACTGCCTTTTCTGACACATTAGATAACAATAATATTTGTGGTTTCACGTCCGAAAAACCCGATATGATTATGACGGACGCCGTAGTGGAGGGTTCCGGAGATTTTTATTATCTGGTGTTCTTTAACGTGCACAGTACAGGGGCCTCTAGCGTTTTGCGTCCATCGAAATGCGACCGCCGCGGCTTGGATCGAACCCCCGACCTTCGGGTGAGCAGCCGAGCACCGTAACCGCTGCACCACCGCGCCGGACTTCTAACACACTAGAAGCAGTTAAAAATAGTTGAGATCATTTTTTAAATCCCGATTATTTACTAAGGTTGGACGTTTGGCTATATAGTTGGTGCAGCATAATTCGATGTTTTCACAGCGCACGGAACGAGGACGACTGTGTTTGTCTTTCTTTGTCGTCCTCGTTCCGTGCGCTGTGAAAACATCGAATTATCCCGATTATTCACGTCCTAAAGGTGTCTCTCAGATAAAAGTAAAAGCAGGAATTTCTAATCTTTTATGAGGTTGTTTTGAGACTTTGCCTTTATCACAAGTTTTATCATTTCTCTCCCAGTACTTCATCCATAATTACTGCAAATTGAATATCCTGCCGTAGAAGTTACGAAATATTCGTGTTTCCGTCGCCAGCTCAGAGTGCCGCGCACCTTTACATTTTTACATCGAAGCTGCGTATGGCTAGGCTGTGTCGGTATGTGTGCGAAAGTGTTTAGCGCACGCACGTGCCACGTAAATTGGGCAAACTCCCGTAATCGCCACTGGGCCACTTATAATGCAGAAGTCGTCCGCGGGCAAAAACGTATGCGTCACAGAAAGTGGGCGAACCCCACTCTCCCCCGAAATTAATTTCTGGCTACGCCACAGTCAGTTATAATAAACTGCAGCGGGGTTCTTGAACCCATACTGCTACGCCTCCGCGTTTTTTTTTTTTGTCGCTTCTTATAATATGCGGCCGGTACGACGGAGAACTGAGGAGCAGAATAATTTGATGTTGGTCATATTTCTTAGATAAGCAAAGCATAGAATGTTGTTTTTTTTTAATCATAAGAACCCGTTAATATCGACAAACACACTTCTGGCGATTCTTGCGTTGACCCGCATACATGAACGCATTTCGATGAGGGAGAAGTGCAACGTACGCCCAAGCGCTCAGATTTAGGTGCACGTTAAAGAACCCCATATGGTGAAAATCCATTTGAAGTCCCCCCACCCCCTCGTACGGCGTGCCTGATAATCACGTCGTGATTTCAGCGCGTATTTATTACGTATTACATGTAAGCATCACGCTAAACATGCGCATGACAAGTCATTGCGCCTATATATATCAATCAACATGTACTGCGTAATCTGGCAAACCACAGGCTCACTAATAATTTGTCGGTGGACTTGAGTCAGCACTCGCAGTATGCAGTGTTGTGTTGTCACGTATACGCTGGGGAAACGTTACCGCGCAAAATCTCTTATTAAGGTAATGATTCCAACGCAAAAGCTACAAACAATGACTTGCAGTGACACATAAACAAGAAGATAAACCTGCTCGACAGCAGTTTTTTTTATTTTTTTATTATTTTTTTTTGAGTGTGTGCGCCTGTGCGTCACTGAACGACGAGGATGAGCACTCGCCCAGCAATGGGGTTCGCGGCAAAAGCTGCTTTACGTCAGAGCGAGGCATCGGGACATCCGTGGCGGCTGCTGGGTCCTTGTTCGCAGGATTCAAAATTATCGTGCCATTAATATCGCGCACGGCGGCACCGTCTCTGTAATTCCTTGGCCGACATAATCCCAACTCATGCGCCTACGTGACCCGCCAAGTGCAGTATTTCCAACGACAAATACGTCTCGTTAAAACAGGATTACACGTTCCCGGCAGCACTCGACTTCGCGCGCGTGTTCGACGCGCAGGCTCCGTGCCAATACCAGCACCAAGAGTGCAACCCCCTCCCCCTCCCTTCTCCCCCCCCCTTTCCCCCCCCATCGCCTACGCGACTCATATGAGGCTCTCCCGCTTCCTTTTCAAGGCCGCCTCGTTCCCGTGTGTGCGCCCGGGGCTCAGTGCGCGAAAGGCGCTGCTGAATACACGCTCGGCACAAGAGACGAATGCTGCTGCGCTGTTTCGAGGGGAAGGGGCACGTACTACACGCGAGGGGCGGCGGCAGCAGACGGGTGCCTGCTTTCCGCGCCTTCTTTGCGCGCGAAGATCTGTTGAAGCTCGCCGTGTGTGCGCTCATTGCAATACGTCCTCATATCTCGTTTGCTTTTCTCTTCTTCTTTTCCTTGCGCTTCTTTCCCACGGGTTTCACCGTATGACGCCTCAAAATTTTTATTTTGCCTCTGTCTAATGGCTCTGAATTCGGAGAGACGAAAGAAACTAAAAAAAACAAAAAAAAAAAAAAAGGCCACTGCGCACTTCGATAGACGTGTTGACACGGCTGGTGAACGCGAATGAGCGCTCAAGGTTCGAATAGAAAGATTGAATAAAATAAGAACACAAATAACAACCCGCGCTTCAGTTGCGCTCTCTTTGAGTAAACTAAGGAGCTGAACCGCGCCAGATATTGAAAAAAGCCACAAGGAATCATCTGGTTTTAATGATGCGGGATGATAAGTTTTGTGTTTGCTCTCTCTCTCTTCAATATAAGATGTCGAGATGTTGAATGCCTACTGCTCTTTTTCATGTAAAATGAATACTTATACTCGGAAAAAAGTACACGGATACAGTTTACCTAATGGATTTTATCGAGCCCGAGACCTTTATATGTCTTGTGTTATAATTTCTCACCTACAGCCATCAGTGCGTGAAGGACTGACAATATACTAAATGTAACGACCGATGCCGTAAGCTTTATTAGAGTGCGGGTAGCACGTGAATGTATAGCCTGGGTTATAGCGTGTCACAGCATAATTCATTCATTCGCGCAACGTACCATACCATGCCAGTTGTTATGAATCGATAATCGCGAAAAATGACAAACCTGTTAAGTGATTGAACAAAAGTGACCGACAATCAATTGCACTGAACACGCAAAAGCGAGCGGCATTACTTTCTATTCAACGTAGAATTTTTTTTTAAGCTTTAGATTTCGTCAACAACTACGACATTTAAACAGTCTCATATCGCATCTGACAGAGCTTACGGAAAGACAAAAGCTTCGATTTGTCAAGTACTCGACAAAAATAAGCCCCTTCGCCAGAACGCTACCTACACCTTTAAACATGCTTGCCTTCAGTTGAACATGCTACGTGTGAAATTACAACGAATGCGCGCCGTGCTTTATACCAATAAAAGTACTGTCTGTATGTCCTCTTTACACAAGATAACATTCTCATATTAATGAACTGCAGATATTTCAGTGGTGCATACATGAGATAAGCGCTTCAATAATTTCTTAACCAGTGATGTTGGAGAAACAGTCGGTGCATAATACCAAATTTTTGTTCCTTTCGTGTTTTTTTTCTGCCGTGTACTTATTCAATGTCAAGCAGTGGCTGATATATATATATATATATATATATATATATATATATATATATATATATATATATATATATATATATATATATATATATATACACACTCTCCGCGATGCCGCCTCTGTGGAGAACCTGGGCCAGCTCCAACCTCGTCGATCAGATAAGCCTGGTCGCGAGAGACCAGGCTATATATATATATATATATATATATATATATATATATATATATATATATATATATATATATATATATATATATATATATATATATATATATATTGTGATGACGAACAACAACACCGGGCTTCGGGCGCGCGGGGAGCTAGGGCGAAGTAGAGGAAGATGACGACAGAATAACAACAGCCGGCCCGCAGCAAGGGCGTTGTCTCTTTGTTCTCTCTTCTTCACTACAATGGCGCAGTCGCCGAAAGGCTTTGGTGAACCCCCGCTGTTACTTCGACGTGACACGTCTTCCTGAGGAACGCCGTGCCCCTTCCTCGCTGATGGAACCTGCAAGGCGACCGCCGCGGCAAGTATCTATCCCACCACCAGCGGACGGCGTCCAGGCCTCCATTGTGGTTTCGGGGAACTTGTCCGGCGACGTGCTACTTCGCGACAGCAATGCGCACGGGCTCCTCTCGCCTAGGGACGGCGTACATGCCTCCTCGGTACCTGGCAACCTGTCGGCGCTTCAAGCACCGTCCCTGGACGGCGTTCAGGCCTCCTCGGCGGTTCAATCTCGCTTCGTCGACGCCGCAGTACCAAGTCACGACACGACACCGCACGGGTTCCGCTTACCGGGGAACCCGACATCACCCGACAGCGCCACGGAGCTGCAGCATACCATCGCGCAACTCCGCGTAGCGACGAAGGCCTTGATAGCGTCGAGCTCCCAGCTGTCTCCTGCCGCCTTGCCAACATTGTGCGCAATCAATGCCATGTTGACTCCGGCCGCCTCACAAGAACTTGAGGCAAGTTCACCCGAGAACCGCCGCGCACTCCGGCGTTCCCTCACGGAGCTCTCAGAGCAACTGGGCTGCTTGGCGCGGGCACACTCTGGATTTTCGCCTGCCATCTTACCATCACCGGCTGCCTGCGAAATACCGCAGTTCCGCGGCTTCCAGGACGACGTTTTCCTGTGGATCGACACCATTAATTCTATCGGCACACGCCATTCCTGGCCGGAACATCGGAAATGGCTGGTGGCCATCGATCACCTTCGCGGTGCAGCCAAGGCGTGGCACGGCTACGAAGGCGTCCAACAAAAATCCTGGCCTGAATGGTGTGCCCGACTAACTACCGTTTTTCGGCCACTTTCACACGCCTGCAGCCCCTTCCCTACCGATCCACTCAGCACCGCTCAGGTGAGCTGTGAGACTCAGAACCTCGACGGTACAGCTCGGGCCCCTACCATCCTGCACTCCCTCGGTGACCAAGATCAAGGGCACCGTCACGATGGTGTAGCTGCCCCCCTGCACCAATGTCCCCATTCTCGGAATTCGAGCTTCTGATGAGGCCCGGCCCGATGGAGTAGTGTCCTGCTGCTCCTTCGCAGCAAGCTTCGCGGAACGTCCCGCGACAGGCACCGACACAGACGTGGACACAACGCGCAAGGCGGGCTTCGCGGTCCAGACCTCAGACTCCGCGTCTGGACCCAACTCACGACTTGCCTTAACAGAGACCAAGACCGCCACTGAGCAACCGACGCCGATGCCGTGGACGCCAGGCTCATCATCACTTGAACACGTGGAGAGTCCGGCTCCTTTAATCCTTGGGACGCGTGCTGTCCAGAAGCCGAACGAGCCCATGACAGCAGATGGTCACCTTGCGCGCAGTGGTAACCAAACTGCAGACACAAGGGGACTGACAGTACAGCCCGTGTGCGCTGGTGGCTTCATTGATGGCTTCCGAAGCCATATCTCCACATCCACGCCCTCTTTCGGTTACATCATCTCTAAGACGGCCACCAGAGTGCTCGGCAGCTTGGCAGGACAAGTCGCGGCGAACACAACACCGCGACCACCGCAGCATAGTCAGTGCCGTCCGCCAGAATTATGTTTGATACCTCATCAACCACTGCGTCGCCGAGATCAGCCACAGCGATGCAGCCAGTGTCATCCTCCAGATCCACTTCTGGCACATCATCTAACCGACTCGCAGCGTGGCCGGGACAAACCACAGCGATGTAGTCAGTGCCGACCACCAGAGGCACTTTTGGCAGACCACCAAACCATGTTGCAGCGTGTTTGGGGCCGACCGCCACGATGCACCCAGCCCCGCCCACCAGAAACAATGTTGGCAGCTCCGCGCGCTCGCAGTCATGGCCGAGTGTGATGACGAACAACAACACCGGGCTTCGGGCGCGCGGGGAGCTAGGGCGAAGTAGAGGAAGATGACGACAGAATAACAACAGCCGGCCCGCAGCAAGGGCGTTGTCTCTTTGTTCTCTCTTCTTCACTACAATATATATATATATATATACACATATATACCCTATAAAGTGGACGGGAGGATGACCGCCACCGTAGCTCAGTGGTAGAGCATCGGACGCGTTATTCGAAGGTCGCAGGTTCGGTCCCTGCCGGTGGCAAGTCATCTTTTCGTCCACTTTTCTTTCTTCACATTTACATTACAATTACTTGTAATAGCTTCCCCTATACTTTCCTTGGCATCTTTGTCTGTTAGTTCTCATATATATATATATATATATATATATAAATGAAGGAAATAAGTGTGAACTTAAGGGCTCGTTTGCTTTGTTAAACACATCATTAATGAGAACTAACAGACCAATGATGCCAAGGAAAGTATAGGGGATATATATATATATATATATATATATATATATATATATATATATATATATATATATATATCCCCTATACTTCCCTATACTTTCCTTGATATATATATATATATATATATATATATATATATATATATCGACGCTTTCCTTAGCGAGTTGAACAAGAAGACGTTCGCAAACTTGAGAAACGTAAACTCTGGGAAACCGATTCGAAAATGTCATACATTGCACAAAAACATCAAGTGCGGTTATGCAAACAAGATATTAATGTGGTAAGATGGAAGCTTTAAGTGATGAGAAATGGTTGAACAGGGAGCGTCGCTGGAGCCAACGTTTCGAAAAGTGGACTCGTCCTCGTCAAGGCCACTCGTCCAAAACGTTGGTTCCAGCGACATCCCCTGCTCAACGATATCTGAATGCGGTATTGCCGAGATGAAGTAAACTTCTTGAGGCACCTCGAATGATGATCTACGAACACGACGAACGCCCTGAACGCAGCGTCTTGGGGTCTGCAATCTGCACGGGGTGTCCCATAAAATTCTGTGATTTGGTTGTTCGATTTCCTCCGCCTTCGGGCATGTACTGGACGGTTTTCGAGTGTTTCAACTTCATAAATTGCGTTAAATAGTAGGGTTTAATATTCCCAGAAGGACACTTATGATGAACGCCACTTAATGGAGAATTCCGGCTAATATTTTCCACTACAAGATATTTAACGTGCACTCAGTGCACGGTACAATACAAGAACTTTTTTCTTTATTATTTTTTAGTTTTCTTTCTGTCTTTTTTTTTTTCGTGTGTCCGATTCTGACCATGCTCGAATGTGGCCGCCTTGACCAGAATCGATATTTAGGAGGACGTTGACAGCGGAGCAACGTTTTTCAGAGTAGTGTAAAAACGAAGATGAGCATGACGCCACTTTGATGGAAGATGCAAACTTAAGGTTTCAGTAAATAATAGAACTGGCCGGTGAGAGTACGTGCTCCTATGTAGGGAGAAGGACGCCGTTGTAGCGTTGGTGAACCAACGTGAGGTAACTTATCCCTCTTGTTGTTGTTTCAAGATACCTGAGTTTTATAGCTTTCCCTGTCTTCCTTTCCTTTTTCTTTAGAAGCAGTAAAATGATGCAACGCATACATATATAGTACTTTGTGACTTCTTTTAACAGTGAATTAGCTCTTCCCTATAGATACTGCGTTTGTCTGAACGGAGGAGCAGCGCAAGAGAAAAGCACTTTAAAGTGAGCCGGTCCACGGAGGTGTTAATCTTCACATATCTTGGCTGCATTTCGTTTTTCTGTACGCAAGCGCCGTCTATTGTATAGTTCCCTATCGCTCCCACTGTCGCCCTTTGGAGCCGCGTTGACAGGCGCTTGTTTGGCAACTCAGACGAATTATGAAGTCCGGCGCTCAAGGCTGTTCGTTACTGTTGTAGGAAAGCAGCTGTTCATGGTGGCGTTGCGCTCAACTCTTGATTCCCGCTCAAGGCAGTTTCGCAAGAAGACCACCTCGGCGACCAGCCCTACGTCAGAGTGGGTAAAAAGCGCGTCGCGTGTGACGACACGAGCGCAGAGTCGGCTATGAATCAGGGCAGATTTGTGGCGTCGGTTGCGTCTGGCCGTAACCGGCGTCGCCCGGCCATTCACCTCTGCAGAAGTGCCCAAACCGACCGTCAAGAGACGACACAGATCCGCTGCTACCTACGCTTCTGTCCTACTTGTTTTTGTCGCCCCTTATTCCTATTTGACGTTCGTGATTTCTCTTCTTGTTCGTCCTTGTCGGTTGGTCTCGCTGGCTCATTTGGTCGCGCTTCCCGCTTTGTTACCGCTCCCGGGCTATTTCTGTATCTTTTTTTCTTCTTCTTCTCGGTGGTTGAAAATGTGGCCGCTCTGCCTGTCTCTCTCCATCTTTGTACGGTGCCAAATAGAGGAACCCATATCTTGGGTACGCCGGGCACGTCACAGAGCGCAGCGGCGACAGCGTCCGTTTTGCAATGTAATTCGTGCAGTGCCAAATTTCGCCTCTCGCCGCTAATGCTTCCTGTGCTGGCAGCTTGGAAGACTTTGTTACATGTCTTTTTTTTCTTCTTCTTCTTTTTTCTTGTATCACCCCCCGCGGGCCGCCAGCCTCTGTGGGACCGAGGAATGTACTGATCTTCATCTTCTCTTACTTTTTCCTTCGTTATGGCTCTTGGGAACGACTGCGCTCTCCTTAGGTGCACGTCTCGCGATTCTTCTTTGTTTGTTTGTCTATTTTCTCTCAGAATGTCTACGCAATTGGGAGATGCTTTTATTGATCGTAAATACTTACGCCGCCTTAGTTGAGCGACGGTGACTCGTTACACTTTTGGTGCTAAAGATATTGTGACACGAACGCCTTTTGAATTTGCAAGCAGCAAAGGGCCAGTGCTCAAGCCGTGCTCGTACTGCAGCATTACGAAACTGAGCCCACTATTTAGAAAGGCCTCCTAAAGTTTTCGAGCGCATCGGCTGGATGGGCGATTAAAAAACTCAGAGGGCCCCTTTTGCATTCGCCTAAGACGACGCGAAGGTGGAAAGCCATCTTCTACTTTTTCTTCTCAGTCGACGTTAAACTTCAATTCTGTCTCCTGTGACTGAGCGTATCGAGTGTGCATTCACCAACGAAGTAGTAGGAGTCGAAACGCGCCTTACGTTGAAAACCGTACCTTGATTAGCACATTACATTGCACTCGAAGGCTGTTACAACTAAAACATGTGGTGTTCCTCACGAGGTCGGATCAGCGACAAAAAAAAAGGCGGTGTAAAGCATCACGTGTCTGAAAGAGCTGCGTAAGACGAGATACATTTCCAAGGTGTTTGAAATGACTATTATAAGTAGACCACTTCCACTATAATAATAATATCTGAGGTTTTACGTCCCAAAACCACGATATGATTATGAGAGACGCCGTAGTGGAGGGCTCCGGAAATTTTGACCATCTGGTGTTCTTTAACGTGCACTGACATCGCACAGTACACGGGCCTCTACCATTTCGCCTCCATCGAAATGCGACCGCCGCGGCCGGGATCACCACTTCCACTATCGAAATGTCAGTAGTTTCCAAATCAAAAGTGTACTGGCTCTTTTTGACCCGACAAATTAATAACTTATCTCCTTTGTGTGTTTATTGATAAGTGATTTCTGGAGCACTGATTGTGAACGCTCTGCATGGCATCGTGAAGTATTGCAAAGCTGTATGCACATAAAAAGCTTCATACTATTCGCAAACGCTAATATGTTTCCAACTTTAACGCAATTTACTCGGTTATTCAAGTCGTTAATTTCGCCTCTTTCTCCTCGCGTAACATTTTGGTGCAGGTGCTTACTAATTCCTGCACTCACAACACCAGTTGCTACACATGGGTTACGTTTTACTAGGTTACTTACTTTGTAAAATGAAGGCCTCGTATTTTAATGCGTTGCATTATTTGGCTAGTTTGCCCGAAAGTTTTATCCCGTGCCTAGGAAAATACGAATGTGGGGCGATCCCGCGGCCCGCTGTTGAATGCGCCGTCTAAGCCCGTGGGGTGCGTGCTCGACATGGCCTACAAGTGTGCCGAGACGAAACACAATTACGACACACAAGTAGACACGTACGCATTAGTATACTGGGGCCGAACACTTGTAAGACGAAACTCAATGAAAAGGGAATAAGAAGATGAAAACGACGACGCGAACGAAGAAGAAGAAGAAATGTGGCAACAGTAGCGATAGTAAACATTTCATTTCACACATTGCACAAATTATAAAGCTTCTTTAGTTTAAAGCAGACACAAGTGATTCTCATAAATTTTTCTTCTCAGCGATAAAAAAATATGCATATAGTGCCTGTCTGCATACTTCGACACTCTGTGCTTTCTATGCAGTTATACGCAAGAAACTACTTAAACATGAACGCGATGAAAAAAAAAAACGCACATAAGTATGTTAAATTTGAAACCAATGGAGCCTCTAAAATAAGTTGCAAAGAAAGAGTCTATATCTCAGCATCCAGTGACGAGCTATGAATTTATTTTTGCGCAGTAAGAAATGAAAGGAGGAGCCAGTAAAGCACGAGACAATACATCAAAAACGCTTTTGTCACGAAGTCCATTTTGTATTTCTCGCTACGGTTACTTAATTACATCCTTTTCTGCATGTCTCCATGTAGGTTTTGTTTGATGTTTCCTTTTAAAAAAAAAATAAAACATGCATGGTGCGATATTAGCCTTTCTCGTGAGAATTGTGCCAGCTGGGAGCCACTGTCTCCATTCATCAGAGTATGCTCTTCTGGAAGCTTGAGGCTGCAATAACGTTTTCAGAAATGTTAGGAAAGACAATAAAATAAGTTTTTTAAATCTTGAAGGGGTCACTGTATCTTACTAGACGTGCAGCCATGCTCACCAATAGCAGTTGAAGAAAAGAAAATCCAAAGAACAAAATTTGTATTTTTTTTTTGCCAGTTTGTGTCGGCAAGTTGAGAAGAGAAAGCGGAATTCACAGGATTATAAAAGAAATAATAAACGAACAGAATGAAGCGTCTGTAAGAACGAAGGGTATGCACCCATTCCAAGTTTGTCTTCTTCCAGCGGTCCTTCTAATGCATGGCGCTCTTTTCCGAAATTCATTTCTTTTTTTCTTTTTTTTCTTTTTTAACCCGAAGGTCGCGGATTCGACCTCAGTCGCGGCGGTCGAATTTTGATGGAGGCAAAAGGTTAGAGGTCCGTGTACTGTGCGACGTCAATGCACTTTGAAGAACACCACATAGTCGAAATTGTAGCCACACTCGTGGTCATGACCTTGGTCTAATCACGATTTATCGGGTGGTGGTACTGTACTGTGGTGGTAGACCTTGCAGCCTTCGGCTAGCTCTCTGGTCGGAGTTGGCGTCGCTGTCTTCTTCACGACTTGGGCTGGGTTCATGGCTTGACGGGGCGTCTGGAACATGCACCTCCACCCGATGTCACGTGGCCATGACGTTAAGTAGGCATCAGTCGTGGGTTCAAGACGAAAATTTTTATTCGGTCGAACGTGTGCCCGGAAAACGAAAAGTCAAACTACAAGCAGTATACGCTGTACACTGATAGCGGTGAACAAAATGTCGCCCCTCGATAGTCTGGTCTGCGGTAAGGTGCGTCGGCATTTATACATGCGGCATCGAACATTCAAGCCTTATCGCTGGTGCTCGCGTAAGCTCTCCAATAAACTTGACTATTCGCATCCTGCGTATAATCTTAACAGGATGAGCTCAAACAATGGCGAAGCTTCTAAAACATTGCGACGCCTTATGTGCCGCCGAGCGTTGCTAACAGTCTTAGCGGGTGAAACCTGAACACATCAAAAGCAAGCAATAAACACGCGGGTCAGTATTGACCATCATGAGCTGTAGTTAAGATTTAGCCAGCATCATATGTTTTCGAAATGAAAGAAGAGTGAACAATTCTTTTATAACTCAGATTTCGAGTGGCGTTCACTCGCGCTATTTTGTCGGCGACGATTTTTTTTATAACTCAAGCGACAACTTTCACATTTAAGCCACAACTTCGTTGCCATGGTCGTCCGGCCGGGCGAGCACAAGCTCTGCAGAGCACGAGTGCGCACTCGGCCGGCCCGAGAAGCGACGCGGCCGCGCCAAAGAGCAGTGCCGGGTGTCGCAGCAGCCGTGTGCGCCATTTGTCGCTGTCAGGGAAGGGGGGAACAGGCGGCCGGGGAGGCGCGGCACACTGCTTCTATTGGGCAGTGGTCGCTACGAAAGCCTCGGCGATCTCGTCGCCGGCGCGTCTGGACGATAGAGCACCGCACGGGGCGCACTCCACTATCTCTTATTCTCCGGGGGGAACCCGCACCGCTGCTGGTCCGCGCGCGCGGAAATGGCTCAAAATGTCCGGTCAGGAGACGGGACTAATCGCCCGAGAGCGAGCCACAGCCGGCGACATCTTTCCGATGGAGCGCTGCCTCCAAGAAGGCGTGCGGGTGGCAGCAGCTATGAAGCCGCGAGGCCATTGGAACCGCTGCCGCGCGACTCTGTTCGCCGCGAAAGCCCGCGCAGTTCCATGCCGTACAACGTTAGGGCCGGTGCTTTTTGTGTGCCGTAGTAGAATGTGACATAAGGCGCTGAAAGAACACAAGGAATAGAGTCACTGGTGAGAGTTTAATATTTAAGACCTCAATACAGAATACTATTATTCTGTATTGTATTCTGTATACTATTATTCTGTATTCGGGTGGAGAGCTACATGTAGAACAGCCCACATCTTTTCGCATGCGAAAATTACTCAGTATAGAGCCAAGTTGTCAAGGGAAATTACGCGAGGTGAGTCAAATACTTTACAGCCGGACGTTGTGGATTTAATTCACGGAGACGTTACGTTAGGAGGATGAAATATTCAAAGAGGCATGTTCACTTTCATTCAGGCGCACGTAAAGGAACGCCTCATGTGGTTAACATTAATATTTTAGAGCAATCCACTAGGGCACCTCTTATAGCACCAGAATTTTTATATATATTTTTTTTCCCGACGTAAACCTTCATGAATCAATGAAACTATGTCGCTGATTTAGTCCCTCTAATGTACGCGTAGTCTTAAAAGACAAGTACTTCGACAAACAACGACCAATTCTCTAAGTTCACTGTGCGTTTGCTCCGTCCAGTGTGTGTGTGTGTGTTCGTGTGTGTTCGTGTGTGTTCGTGTGTGTGCGTGTGTGTGCGTGTGTGCGCGTGTGCATCTGTGTGCGCGTGTGTGTGTGTGTGGTCGTGGACAACTTATGCAAATCAAGGCGGCTGCTTTTGTTGTAGAGGCGATTGCGGAGGCAGTGTAGAGAGCATGGGTCGGTCGATCCTCATACCTATGCATGGAGGCATGTCTGACGGACCAGCAGAGTGGTGACACTGGCGTGATGTAGCTAAGAGGCATAAACAAGAGGAACGGCGGCAGCTGCACGAGCGCTGGATTGCCTGGTGTTGTCCAACCTAAGCCTTTATACAGATGTGGTCGTAATATAGCGATAGTTACTATTTGCATAAGTACATATGTTTTTGCGTCGTTATGCAAGTATGGCCCGTAATAAAGTCAAGTGTTTGAGATGACTATTACCGTTGGATAAAGGACAGTTTCGCTAATTCACCGCTAGAGTACATACATCAAACAGTGATCTATGTATTTACTTGATGCCCTTCGGAAATTTTTAATGCATATGTCTAGCGGCAAGAAAAGTAATCTGAATGTTGAGTGATGGTCGCTTTTGTGTGCATGCAGCGCTCACTCTATTGGGCTTTCCAGTTTCTTTTATTTTTTCCCCAGTGCAAATAAACAAATTGGCAGCTCGTCTGGTTGACCTCCCCTACATCTCTCCTTCTTGGTGTCTCTATTTCGCTTTCTAGGAAATGATGCATGGTGTGTTATATAACGATAACGGCGCAGCAGGGTCTAAAGACTGATATATATGTGGGAGAAATATGTATAGCGCTGCTAGCAGACTGTGTAGGTGATTTACGAATGTTGTGAACACATGTCGCGACAAAATTCCATATCTACACTTTAGCTTTAATGCCGAGAAGTTCAAAAAATATATAATGCTCAATGAATATGCAATTAGTGACGACATCAACTCAAATGCAAGTCACATGCCCACAGCCATGTAACAGTGCGATGTGAATGCCTACCGGGAGGTGTGCATCATAGAGCTTCCTAAAATTACTAGAGGGGACTCTGGCGCTGCGATCGTTCAGCCACCATAGAAATGATGGGTAGTACACAAATTTGCCTAGTCTTCGTGCTTGCGGCTTCGAACGCACTTGTGGCTTTGTTTATTGCTGTGTTTTGGTTTTGTTTCGAATAGAAGAACGGACCGTTGTGAATTTCGTGACCCGATTTGAATCGGTGTGCCTAATAAGGTCAAGGCGGTGAAGCGTAACTGCTAAACCTTTGCCGAACTTCGTCTTGCGGCAAAGCGGATTCAGGCCACACGGAGCCAAACGCAGCCGAAAGAACGAAGATTAGACAAATTTGTGTACTACCCATCATTCCCATGCTGGCTGAAGCGCCGTGCGTTGCAGCTCCCATAGACACTAGCGCCAGAGTTCACTCTAGTGTATTTATAGGAAACTCTATGGTGTGCGTAACCGAGGAAAAGTGCTACTCGAACATACACCAAGCTGAGGATGCTACACGCTGCTACATGATGAAACAAAGAACTCATTTGAGTGGAAATAATTATGTCAGAGGCAGAATTTCAGAAAGGGACCATGGCAGCAGCGCAAGCTTTGGCAAGTGATATTCTGTACTTGAAATAGGAGACTTTGTCTAGTTTAGAAGTTAAGTATAGATCGACTGATCGATTGGGATTCTTATCCCACAGTAAAACGAGAGCATTGCCGGTTACCATGGGTTGGGTCTCTATTGAAGTCAAGGAAGCACGGAGCAAAAATTAGGTGCGAAGAATGACTCGTGAATGGGGTTGAAAAAAAGTGGGAGTCTTAAGCGCACGGATAAGTGTACTCAATATGAAGGAACAGGCTAAGAAAGTTAGCTGTTATGTAAAGGTTGATTGGAAGAGAAAGTGGAGAGCCTGGAGTTATCAAAAGAAATGTAATAGAAAGAGGCATGGCAAATTGGCTCCATTGAATTGCAAAAAAAAAAGAAAAAAAAGAAAAAAAAAGACAATGTTCACGAAAGTTTACAAAGACAGCCCGCAAATAAGTAAACGAGATGAAATATTCACCATTATAGAACGGCCGGTAACGTGCACTTCGCAATAGCGCTCGGGTCGAAAGCTGATGAGAGCACAAACTGCCACGCACTCAATATAAATAAAACACGTTTAGAGTATGAGTAAATAAGACAAAGTGTGAGCATTGCGTAGGGGAAGTGGCGAAAAACGGGCTAGTTGGTACATAACTTAAGACTTGAAAAACAGCGCAAAGACAGTACGAAGGGCTCGTTAACTTCCCCTGCGTAGTGGATGACGGGCGATCTTCGATTAACGATAGCTCCACTTATGTGCAACATATTAAAATGTTCTGGAAGTTATAATCATCCACAGCCTATTACACGTTCGCTGTAAGACAAAGGCCTCTTCCAAGGATCACCTATTTTTCCTATCTTGTGCGAGCTGATTCCATTTTATTCCTGTAAACCTCCTGATTCCATAATCCCACCTAACTCGCTGCCGTCCTCAGCTGCGCTTGCCATCCCCAGGTTGGTATGCATTCCGCTGCTCTAACCGACCACCGATTGTCTTTCCTGTCTGCTCTGGAAGTATTCCCCTTAAATAATAACGCATATCACGACTTCGTTGAAAGGTTGTTCAGGTCCCTTCAACGCCAGAAAGGATTACGCCAATACATGAGTTACAATCAAACCGTAGTTGCTTCAGTGACTTTTCTCTCTGCACCATCACTCAGAGCCCGGTAGTGTTCAGTCTTGTTACTTGACATCTAATCTGTAAAACATGATCTAATTCGAGGCTTTCACTTCACTGAGAATGTTTTCTTCTTTTCCGAATGCGACTAAAGATGCAAGTAGATGCACGTGCAGTTTTGCAGCGAGCCATGTTAGCTTCTATAGTTTGTCGAGTTCTCTCGTGGCGTCTTCCTCACGAAAAAAAAAATGCTGCAGATCCACGAAGTGAATGCTGATGATGGAGCGAAGCTCCACTGACGAAATGATAAACGATATAAAGAATGTTTATGAAATCCATATGTCCGTCCGTCCGTCCGTCCGCCCGTCCGTCCATAGATGGACGGACGGACGGATGCACGGACGGATGGTCGGACGGATGGATGCACGGACGGACAGATGCACGGACAGAGTATGGTCTATTTTAAACCTATAGTATATGCGCGCTATGAACGCTCTATGTACGGTATATGTAACACCTGTGTTTCGGTCCGACGGGGAGCTACGACAACGACGGCGTCAGCGGACATCGTGAGAGCCTAAGTAGCTTCGCTCCTAATAATAATAACCTTCAGTGATTGAAGTGAGGAGTGCATACATTCCTTGGTATCGCGCATACAACATATGCTGCAGCATTCACTTCCGTAAAGAACGAGCCATAAAGAAGCATCCAAACAACTAGCATTTCATATATAAAAGCACCAACCTATATATAAATACAGCGATAATGCTCGTCGGCAACATTAATGTTGACTATTCGAGACCCGACAGTGACTGGTTCCTGTCATACATCAGGGACGACTCCGTAGCAAGACTTAGTACTTGCATGCTACGAAGAACCCAATGAACCAACCATACATACAGATTGTGTTTGAAGTTGGCCTTGGTCACGAGCGGGCATAGGAGTGTCAGCCAAAGCATGTACTTGCACGTGCCGCAGCCAAATCGACATCGACCATGACGAAAGCGGTACAAATGAACTCGTTAAAACCGTGTCGCACGTGTGCAGCCGGCAGTGAACGCGGAAGAATCGGCCTAAGCATGTACTCATCTATGCTTCGCTACGTTTTGCAGGGGAGTTACCTCACAATGCTTGTATCGGGGCGCTTCCATTCCCAGGGTCCTCATTACAGCTTTTGCGTGACCTTCTGTAAATATGTGGGGATGTCGAGCTGAATCCAGGGACTCAAGGATGATCAGTTCACTGAAAGCCACAAATTGATGAAATACGTGCATGAATGCTCCATCCTCATTGAAGCCACAAAAAACGAAGATTTCAAGTTACATCTTAGAGCTTGAACATCAGCGACATTCGCTTACTAAGGACATCTGCATCATAACAGCGCGCCTGGAAACTATTGAAAAGCGGACAGCTAACATAGAAAACGTACAGCCCGAACTAACAGCAACGCGTCAGCTTACAGAGCAAGTAAAAGGCGACATGCCTGGGCTACGAGGGCGTCTTGAAGACGAGAATCGCTCTCGGAAAAACAATCTAGTATTTGTTATGTTGTTCATAACGCTTTTGAAACGGTGCAGCAGACTGAAAAAAAAATGTTCTCAGCTTATTCCGCCGATCCCCCCAGCTAATTTTATCTGACGATAACATTGCACGCAAACATGGAACATTGGTCGCTTATCTTCTAACACAGTTCGTACCGATTATAGTGAAGTTTTCCACCTAGCAAACTGAAGAACTGGTTTTTTTCAAGCTGTTACGCGCTCAAGGAAAGCAGCATGGCCATGGAAGAGAATTTTTCTGCTATTAACGCTCGTCCTGCTGGCCAATTATGCCATAAGTCCACTGCCCATTCAATCTGCGTTGTACCAAACTAATTGCTAATGAGAAATGCTATGGCTATGACTTCATTACTGACATAGTACACGAAACAGGACCACTCAGACGCATAACTAATGCCACTAATGCCGCTACTGAAACTTGGAGTTCCACCAAAACGACGAACTGTTTGGCTGCGAAAGAAAGTGGGAAATAATCGCTGAGAATGACCTAATCGATGTGGTGGTGGTGGTGTTCTTGCTGTAAACTAGGCAAATGAAAGCTACGCTACTGTTATAAATTCTTGTTTCGAAGCAACATCGTGTTGCCTCAACGCTTGGAGGACGCTTAACTTGGAGGACGCAAAACTTGGAGGACGCTTAAGCTTCGCCTCAATAGTAGAACGCAAGAGCGTAATCGGGGCCCGTTCGCGTCGGCTTCTCAGTCGGTAGCCTCGCTTCGCTTCTCGGTGTACACCTCAACCATACCGCAAGAAAAAGAACGTCTTTTCACGCAACATTGGCCGTTTCAAATTATCCTAGAATGCCTACTGCAAGTACAGTTGCGAAGTGCCCTCTACGCCATAATTCTTCCTTTTGCGAATCAGCGAAGTACCCACCACGCGTGCGTAAGGCAACATGCCAACCTACGCAGCTGCTGACTTTGTTCATGCTTTAGCTGCTGCTGCTGCTGATGATGATGATAAATACGTTTGAGCGCTTTGTAAGGGGTGGGCCTTTAAACACCTTACTAGTTGTACAATTCACATGTCTTGACGCCTGTCGCAATTCTTCTGCCACGCAACATTACATGCGTTAAGGGCATTACATGACACTCGTATAAGGTTTTTTTGTTCGGAACCAGTTCCAAGCAATGACGTGGTTCTGTGGTAGTACACCTGCTTGCCTCGCTGAAAACCTGGGTTCGATTTTATTTCGCTCACGGGCACGGACAGCGCTGAATTTTCGCTCACAACCAACAACGCCGACACCAACGCCGACACCAACGCCGACACCGACGCCGACACTGGAATTTCGGCGAAACAAACTCTTTAACGCTATCACATTAAAAAGTTGTTGTAGGCGAATGCCATAGGCTATTGCCCGTCTTCTGGGTGTGCTAACCTTTAGGATGACCTGCACGATTGTCCGAGTCACGTGAATGTTTTGGTTTCCCGGCGCACCGGTCATTCTCTTAGTTGGCATAGAATTTCCAAACATTGCGTGAACAAATTCTTATTCTTTTCATCGCCCAACTGAGTTGAAACGGAGCATTTCATTCCCGTCTATTCAGACTTCGTCTGACACAACTTTTTTTGGGGTTTTCCAGCACGCATTACAGATATTACACATTGAATTCTTGATCTTGTTTTGATATCAGCGCCGGATATTGTACTTTCTGTGTCTTGTACACCTGGTATCAGTGATTGTGATAATATAGAAGCTAATATTTCACTACAATATTCACGCGCGTGTAAGCTTCTGAAAACAACCGTAAGCACCATCGTGTGAGGCATATAATTACCAAAGCTAACCGTTCATTTAGGGCAGGGGTCGGCAACCTTTTGAGGCGGAGGGCCAAGTTGCATGAAGCCGACACAGCCGGAGGCCGCACAAAAAATAAGTGTGGGGGGGAGGGGGGGGGGGAGGAGAGGAGGGAGGACATTTGCAGGCAAAGCGTAAAAATTCGGCGAATTAACACTAATTTGTAAAACTGGATTAAAAATCATGTTTATTTTGAGCGAAAGTCCCATTTTAGTTCAAAACTCCCATGTCGGCCTTCAGATAGGCAGTGGCAAGGGAAAGGGGGGAGGGGTTTTGACATCCGTGCCGGGGGGCCGCATAAAACAGCCACGCGGGGCCGCATGCGACCCGCGTCCGCGGGTTGCCGACCCCTGATTTAGGGAATTTTCGAATGAAATTCTACATGGCACTCCCATCCCATAAAAAGCTTCTTTACACTATCTTACATTCATCCTTCACTTGAATATACATCATCCATCTGGAGTGCTGGCAGCGCTACACAAACAAACTCGAAGCAGTACAGAGTCGTTCCATTCGCTTTATCTTATCCAATTATAACCACACAGCCAGCCTTACCGTGATGAAGTCACAGCTTAACCTCCCAAGACTTACCATTCGGCCTATAAAAAATAGCCCGGCTGACTCTTTTAGATGCGAAGCATCTTATTCTCGGGGCTCTGTCCGTCCCTCCCGTGTCCCGCGTCCCCCGTCCCGCGTCCCACGTCCCCCGTCCCGCGTCCCGCGTCCGGCCACTTTCATGATGTAGGGAAGCACCCATTATGCGAACCGGAACACTGTAGTAATATGAAGGCCGTCAACCCTATCACAGTCATCAGAGTCATGGCCGAGAGCACAGAGAGCCTGCTTAGCTATGGCTAGGCAGGTGGTGTCTGTCGCCCAGGTGGACCCCATTCCTTGAGTCACGGCCGAGAGCACAGAGAGGCTGCTTAGCAATGGCTAGGCATGTGGTGTCTGTCGCCCAGGTTGACCCCATTCCTTGATCTTGCTTGCATGTGTTTGGAGGGGGCATAGTCCGTCCCTCCTTCCCGCGTCCCACACCCCCCCCACAGCGCATGCGCGTCCCCTCCCCTATCCTCTCCTACGCTCACCCCCTTTCTCTACTCCAGGAATCATCTACTCTACGGAGCGGCGCCCGCGTCCAACGTTCCCACAGCGCATGCGCGTCCTCTCCCCCTCTCTCCTCTAGGCATCCTCTACTCTACGGAGCGGCTCCGGCGTCCCACATCGCCACAGCGCATGCACGTCCCCTCTCTCTCCTCTCCTACGGTCTCCGCCGTCCTTTCCTCTAGGAATCCTGTACGGAGCGGCGCGCACGACAAGTAGTGTGACAGCTGCATACTCCGCTGGGGGGCGCCACGGTAGTTCCACGGTATGAAAATGACGGAGCACGCGCGCCTCATTCTCTCTCCTGTGCAGCGCCGCGATGAGCGCCCGGACCGCTGCCGTGAAATGAGAGCGGCGACGTTCCTCCCGTTCAAGCTAATTATCTCCCCGCTGCTTCGCATCCACACATGGTTCCCTTTAGTGGGAGATGGGGAATTTTTTTCATAACTTTATTGTCACAAAAGGAACCTTCGTGAACAGCTTGTTAAATACCCTGCTTTCATATAATGTAAAATTGACCACCTACAAAAAAAAAAAAGAAAAAAAAAAGAAGTGGGCAGCTTGCACTAGTGGTGCAAGGCTGGAACTATCAGTGGAGCTAGTGTTCGACCTGGCTAAGTTTTGCTAATATGCTAGTAATGCCAAGCTTTTGCTAGAGTTAAGTTTTTGCTAGTATAGTACTAAGTATGGCTCGACATGTAACGTGATTACCTGTTACGTGATGTGATTTTAGTCTCATGATTAGCTGTTACGTGGTTTATGGCGAGTACATGTCACGTGACTAGCTCTTACGCGATGTTTCGTGATTTTAGTCACGTTACTAGTTAATAAGTGATGTTACGTGATTTTTAGTCGCGTGACTAGCTGTTACGTGATGTTACACGATTTCAGATCCAACGACTAGTTGTTACGTGATGTTGCGTGATTTACAGACACGTAACAGGCACGCCATCATACTTATTGTATTCCTCGCCGAACAAATCGGCGCACGTGTTATGGGAGTCAAGAGGAAGTTCAAGAGGACGAAGCGGGCGTGTAGCGGTTCATGATGATGATAATTCCTGTTCGCACTTACCCGGCGCAACGAAAAGCTTCAAGAGCCCCGCTCCTAAATGTTCATGTTTCTGGCTGCAGAACCGTAACCTACTCGCATGTATTTATACGTAGAACCACATCCAAATATAGAGTCTGTCACCACAATAAGCAAGTTACGGATACATCGCGGTTTAAGAGCATCTTTGTTTTTTTATCACGTGTCTGAAAGTTCTTGATTTTCTGTTTAAATTGTATTTCAGTTGTTCTTTTCTGGCTTGCTTGCTGTATTTAGTTTTTGACACTGAATTCACAATGTTCCGTTGATTGCTGTTATCGTTACATTCATTGTCGTTGTCATATACAGTGAAACCTCGGTGATACGAATCTCACGGGACCACCAAAAATATTCGTATCATCCGAAATTCGTATCACCAGAAAGCATGGAAAGTTAGCATGCGACAAAAGAGAGCTGGCGTACATTTTCATTTATTGTTTTTCAGGGCCGCAGCACCATCAAGAAGAACTCTGAATGATTGTCAGTTAACATTTTAGAAGTCAGAAATCATACCAGCCCTCGTAAATATGTGGCCCGTGCGCGTGTGTTTAGATAATGAACCAGGTGCGTTGTAACCCGCGACAGCAGTAGCCCCTTCCAAAGTTTAGTATGCTTTTTCGCATGACACCGGAGTACTTCGGCGAAAGTAACAAAAGAAGCGTTTTGTCGCGATAGATCAAGGCCACAAAATTTCAGAACCACAGTCCTATGTTATGACTTTGTTATCGCGGAGGAGTTGGGTTTTTTTTTTTTTTTTTTTGAAATTTACGGCCGTGCCCGCACAAGTGCGACCTAAACAGTTGCGCATGTTGACGCCTGACTCCTTCGCCAAGACCGACCTCGCCTTCTATCGGTCCTCGTCCACCTTTCATAGGATGTCTATTGCATGAAGCAGGCGCGTGTAAACACAGTACAACGACAGCAGCACGCGTTAGAAAAACAAAGGATGGCGCCAATGCCCTCTGTAATCTAAACGCGAAGGCACGCGGGGGGCGCATTAGGGCCTCAAAGATTCGCGCACACAATGTCGGAGTTAGTGAGGCGTCTCTGAAGGTTTATTCTGAAAAATATTTTTCTTACACCGTGGTTCTGAGTAGTTGGTGGTGCGGCGCGCATGCCCGCGCTTGCGTTCCCGCGCTCGCACGTTCTTGGCGCGTCTTCAGCGACAGCGCCGACAGCACCTCTTCGTACCTGGGCAGTAGCGTACGTTCGTATCAAACGTCGCGGGATGAAAATCGGTTCGCAACAACCGTACTTCCATTACATTGCAGGCCAATGGGCCTTGGCCGGGACCAAAGAAAAATTCGTATCACCCCGAAATTCGTATGAGCTGTGATCGTATCAACCGAGGTTTCACTGTATTATTATAGTTCAACATTTTTGTATAAATTTGTCGATTGTGAGAAGATTCCTTCTTACGTTTGTATGAAGCAATTTTTTTTTCTGTTTTCATTTGGATCAGTAATATGCCCTCCTACTCCCTGCAGCGTGCTAGAATGAATTAACATATGAATGAATGAATGAATGAATGAATGAATGAATGAATGAATGAATGAATGAATGAATGAATGAATGTAGCTGAAGCAGCCGCAGAACCCATCAAGGTGCACCATAACGACCACAAAGCGATTGTCACTACCGTTGCACTACAGCAATAAAGCATTGCATACTGCCCTCAGCACTTGCAGTGGTGGTTTTCAACACCTTCGCTGGACATCTTTTGCAAGGCCGGAATGACCAGTAAATAGTACTGCATTTCTCTTCTCTTTTCCAGAGTGAGTAGCAATGAATTCAAACATTCAGTTGTATTTTGTTATAGTTTGGCGGAAGGTTGCCTGCCTTTAGTTTTTCATACTTGTAGTTGTTATTCTCTCTTGTCACCATTAGTACAGTGGAGATAGAAAATGAGAAAAAGCGATAGAGAGAGAGAGAGGGAGAGAGAGAGAGGAAAGGCAGGAGTGTTAACAAGTTTCCGTCTTGCAGCCATCCACTGGGCGGGGGGACGAAGACAGAGATACAGAATGAAAAAAAAAATGGCGCTTCATTTACAGGAATTAACACAGCTCGGTGGATCGCAAAGAGCGCAGTAGCATTTGCATCGCCTTCTGATGCCACGTTAAGCCCTGTCGCTGAGTAGACTTCTTTCTTCCTGCCGAGGTGGGTCGTCCAACTGGTTGAGCGCGTTGGAAAGCTAGCGATTGTCTCTGTATGCTATGCTGTGGGCACTTGCACCGAACGTAGCGAATTGTTTCGTCGTCGCTGTATTGGCCACAGGCTGCGGTGCTGGCCATCCCTATGCGGAACACGTAGGCGTGGGTAAGCGCGACGTTCATTCATATATAGACTATACAAGAAGGGTCGCGTCTCCTCGGTGTAGTATTGATATAAGACGAAATGCCTATGCATAGATTCAGGGTATGTAATCGGGCTTGCTTGAGGTTTGGTTCACTCAATTCAGATGGTGGTGCATTAGCGTACAGACATGCGGAGCTATCTTGCAGTGGCTGTCCTAGAAAGCGGTATTGATACTCGGTGGTCTTTTACGTGGACTGAACGGGCAGTCTGTACCCTGCCCATAACACCCCAATGAATTGGTAGCCACTGAAAAAAATGTCTTATATGTGTTTTCAGTCATGCACAGTTTGCAATTTCAAACACTATCTATTCGTTCATACCGTGGCACAATAATAGTATGTGGGGATTTACGTCCCAAAACCACGGATATGATTATGAGGGACGCCGTAGTTTATAGGCTCCGGAAATTTTGACGGTCTGGTGTTCTTTAACGTGCACTGACATCGCACAGTACACGGGCCTCTATCATTTTGCCTCCATCGAAATGCGACCGCCGCAGCCGGGATCGAACCCGCGGCCTTCGGGTCAGCACACGAGCACCGTAACCATTGATCCACCATGGTGGACGCCATGGCGCAAGTCTCATTGGACACGCCGCAGGGTCGCCTATGAGTCGCAGAGAAACAAAATGATGGCAGTATGCTCGAATGGGAAATCTTTCAGAGTCCGTACGTAATGTTAACGGGACTTGTCCTCTAATTCATGTGCCATTGAATAAAGAACTCAAAAAGGCTGTCAAAGGATCGAGCAAGGTGGTGGAATGGAAAAGGGCTCGTATAAAAGCCTTTAACGACGAGAGTTTAAAACACCCTTTCTCTCTAGAACTACTTCAATGGAACGATGGTGAAAAGGATCCAGCGACGCCTGATTAGAACCGAGAATAGCCGTTAGCTGTACCCTATTCACTATTTGCCTCAGTAGGAAACCCACTAGGATTCGCATAAAACGGCGCTCACTAACATTATCGCCAACTGTTTTGTACATATCTCGATTTGGTTTTCACTCAAAAACTAAAGGTTGTGCAACAAAGCATGAAAAAGAACCAAAGCGTTCCCGCGCTGGAATGCTTTGGTATGTCGAGAATGCCCGGGATGCGGGACACAAGCGGAGGCGCTCGTCGCTAAACACTTTATTCTCCTCCACCTCCGTTTCGATGGGCATTTGCGCCGACTTTTCGCTCTTCACTTCTTTTCCTCGTCCCCGCCAAGAGGAGATGTTCAACACTAGTGTCTTCACGAGTCTTGTTACTTTTTGTCCGCTTCGCTCGGGTTGCCAGCGTGCAGAGCATGCAAGCGCAGTTTCCACTCTCCATTATTTCAACGAGTCCCGAGTCCGCATAGCAAGCTTCGCTGCGATGCCCGAAAGGATTCCGTCAACGAAGCGAGATGAGACTCCGACTGTGAGCTCTACGCTGCCCGGTAATGAGCAGGTGGCATGCAGTTCGGTCGCGAGAGGCAAGAGCGCAAAGTGAAGAAGCTAGGAAGTGCCGTAGAAGAAAGGGCCGCTTCTTGGCCGCATTCGTTTCGAGTAATAGCTGGGGTACATCACGTTAATCTGCCTACTCTCTAAAGCCACATACCTTTCTGACGTCTCGAGCTGTTTCTATCTTTTAAGTCCTACCACGCTTTGCCGTACAACTTCCCGCCCCCGCTCTTTCTCTCCCTCTCGTTCTTTTTAAGTACGGTCCTATGAAGGCTTCATACGCGCAACTACGCCCAACAGGAGATACCTAAAATGACGAAGTAACATATGCTTATGCGTCCCGAATCAGACGTTGCAACCGTTGTGTGGACTAGCGAATTTATTGATTATGCGCTGGCGAATCAAAAACACAAATACGCATCTGCTTAGATGCAGACACGCACACTCGACATTTGTGATAAATACTGTTCTTTTGAAAGGAAAATATAACGCTCGCGATAATGATATATATATAAATCTGAACATGGTATGGGTTCACTTGGTGCCTGTTGGAAGTTTCCGTCGTAAATAGCTTTCATAACTTGGACTTCCGCCTTCAACATTTGGCAGGTTACTTGTATGTACATGAGTAACAAAGGTGAAAAGAATATACAACCCCACCGAAAGCACAGTGAGCCTTATCTAGAACACAATAATCGGTAGTGCAATGTCGCGTACAATTAGCAAAGTCAGATTGGCTTCTCACACATGCTCATGCATACAGGAAAAGCATCACAAGAAATTCATGCGCTCTCTACTGGCAATGTTGCAGAAGTGATCACTCAGCCCTTGCAGCTTCTCACAGTAAATCCAGGTGCAATCATTACGGATTCGGACCGAGCGTGTTGTAATTACGTAGCAGGGTACATCTCACCCTTAGCTGACACAATACTGCGCAAATGCATAAGGGACATGGACCCTCATCTGAAACGTATTATATGGACACCGGCTATCAGGGATTACGGGGAAACGAGGCTGCAGATGCGGCTGCCCGAGCGCTCATTTCTGGGTTACCTCCGTCAATTCCGATGGACACGGACGGGGAGGGTTACCCTCTCCTCCGGTATAAGGAAATTCTGAGATATTATAAAGGAAGTCATCGCCGCTACCCTCCCCCCGCACGGGGGGTTGAAGAAAGCAGACGAGCGCATTCTGTTGCGACTCCAAACTAATACTATGCTGTGTCCAGCAATAATAAAACATTCCGACCCTATGGTCACAGGACAGTGCCAGCACTGTGGGGAGGTGGTGGACATCTACCACATGGTGTGGGCCTGTCAAAATAACACAGACCCTACTCCTCCCCCAAACCCTACGCGAGAGGACTGGGAGAGGCGGCCCTGCTCGGCTGCTCAGACCTTCAGGCCCAGCGGGCCTTGGTACAGAGAGCCTGGGCGGCGGCTTCAACCAATGGGGACCCGGAATAGACCAAGACTTTGATTTGGGCGAGCTGGTACATGCTTAGTTGGGGAAAAACAGCGCAAAAAAGACGAGGACGCAGGAACGCGTACACTGGACAGCGCTCGTCCAGTGTACGCGTTCCTGCGTCCTCGTCCTTTTTTCGCGCTGTTGTTCCCCAGCCCGGGATAGAGACTCCACCTAGTCTGTAGGGACCTCTAAAGAGGTCCTACACCTCTCTTTTGTTATTAAAGGCTTTTCACCACCACCACCACCACCACCAGTCGGCAGGCATCCGAAGGCCAGCGATGTTGCGAAGCGCTCACACCGTGCTCCCATCGTATTCGCCGACTCAGTGTTGGCGACTCTTGATAGAAGCAGCCCGGAAAATTGCACAAAATGACGCACGTCACGAGTGCCTCTAATGCTGAAGGCGATACAGTTACCGAGAGAGATATTATGCAAAGCTGAATATATTGACTGGGACGCAACGTTACCCTACGTCACATTCGCCTACTACAACTCCTCTAGGCATGACACTACAGGCTACTCCCCGTTCTATCTTCTATATGGACGCGAGCCATCCCTGCCTCTTGACACACTGCTTCCCGCTGGTTCAAACTCGCCTGTCACATACGTCCGCGATGCCATTGCACGAGCTGATACAGCACGCCAGATTGCCCGAGAACGACTCACAGCATCTCAAGCCTCTCAAAAAGACCGGTACGATCGCTGCCACCGGGACGTCTCTTATACCCCCCGGTTCGCTGGTACTCTTGTGGACCCCATGTCGTCGCATCGGTCTCTCAGAAAAGTTATTATTCCACTCCGACGGACCATACAAAGTCCTGCGCCAGGTCACTGATGTCACATACGAAATATAGCGAGTCGACCATTCCGTGCACTCAACCCCACCACCATCTACTGTTGTGCACGTCGTAAGGCTGAAGCCGTATGTGCCATCGAACTCTCCATTTCCGTAACAAGCGCCGGGTCGGCGCTTTTTCGCCGCGGGGTAGTGTAACAAGGCAGTAGTGGGTGTGTGCCACAAGGTAGTAGAGGGTACCGGTCTGGGGACAGACAGCTACGAGGGTTACGAGACAGTTTCCAGTCCGCCATTGTATCAGTCACCGTCTCTGCTTGTAAATATCTGCAAATATAAGTTTTCTTGTAACAATATATTATGACCTGTCCTGTCGATCCGCTCCATGAGAAGAATACACACATTCAAAACACACCCACAGTGCCAAAGAAGCACAACGTAAGGCTATTTACATCAAGGGCACTTGCTCCGAGGAGATCTAGAGGCCTCCTTCTTTCAACTCCCTAGAAGTTGCTTCACAATGGCCCAAGAACGCCCTGTATTCCAGCGCAAGCATCTTTCTTTTAGGTTATGGAGAAATAAGAGGGAGAGAGAGAAGCAAGGAGAGGCAGGGAGGTTGACCAGACGCACGCCCTGTTTGCTACCCTGCACTCTGGGGAAAGGAATAAAAGGGTTGAGAGGAGAGAAAAAGAAAACAGAGGGATGGACAGAATTACAAGCACATTTTGGTGAGCACATCCAATCTACAGGTGGTCTCACAGATCTGTTGACTTTAGGTATTTCAGTAGCGCTTTCATTGCCTTCTGCACCCTCGACGCACATGTCCATGGTCCTAAAATCTTGTTTACAGAAAATGGTCTCGAGTACAGTTGCTCCAAAAGCATCCGGAGCGAGCACCGCTGGGTGTCATAGCGAGTGCAGCTCCACGTGGACGCGTTTAACTGTCTCTTCGGTTCCGCAGGAGTAGCATGTAGAGGCGTCCGCCATACCAACGTGAAACGAGTACGCCTTTGTGAATGTAACACCCAACCAAAGGCGGCATAACAGCGTCGCATCGAAGTGGAAAATTCGCGATGGTAGAGGTAGCTTTAGCGAAGGACCAAGTTCATGTAAATGACACCTTCGGAAGCTAGGAGATGACCAAAACGTGCGTGTAAGATTCCGAGCGAGGAAATAAAGTTGTTGTGCCGGGTCAGTCCTTGATGGAGGGATCGGAACCACTCGAGTTTTTTTAATGAGCTGACCGGGCTGTGTCGTTGGCTAATTGATTACCAGTAATACCGGTATGTTGTGGTAGCCACTGATATATAATGTCGTGTACTCTTGCTAGACCTTAATGGTGACAGCTTCTTACTTCATGCACCAATTGCTCGTGAGAAAGTCCGTTAAGAATTATATACGGTTAAGGGTGAGCAGCGAAAGGACAGGTAGAAACCAGGCTTCGTTGTTTCCACTGGCACAAGAGGAAGAAACAGTGTCTTTTGGAAAACTTGGCCCGTATTCACCAGAAACAATTACGATAAATTCGTTCCCAAGAGGCGATTCCAACCATGCAATCCTGATGTTGGACGCAATATTATCGAATGTTACTGGCCTAGGGCAAAGTTCACCTCACAACTAATAACTTGGGGTATTCGTTACTGGGCCCAAATACATAAGGCCTTTAATTGTTAATTGAATTTCGCTACTGTGCGGTCACCGTCGGCATTGTTACGTTCAGCATCAGTATTCCCAATGTTTTTCCGTTCGTAAGTTCAGAACAAGTAATTTACCAGACTATCGCATAATTTCTGGTAACAAATAACCTACTAAATAGCATTCCACGTTTTTTTCCATCGGCGTAGCTAGAGCCTAAGATAACATCCATGCACAATAAACTGTCACGGGTCCCTCACGCGGCCAGCTTTTAAGTACGTATGTGTGATTTTGTGTCCTCATAAGCAACATCGAAATAATCTTTTAGAATCTGTTCAATAAATGCAGCACGCTGTACCTTTCACTACTACGGCTACAACTTCTTTTCATCCACAATTCTATCCTCGATGAATCTGAAACTCCTTTTACCCAGCGTTGAGATGACGAGTCCTTAAATGTTGCATCATTAGTCGTCTCTGTGACCCATCAATTACTTCATTAACGTTGTGAAATAAATGTAAGCTCGAAGTCACTAAACATCGCAGCTGTTTGCACAGGCTAACATCTTGAAGTTCCCTTCGCTTCTCGGACAACTGACCTCCAGGACTGCTTAAGTGGCATTAGTATTTGCATGGGGCTCGATAAGTTTGTCTCTACACAGAGCGACACGTAAACATTCTTGTAAATGAATTTTCTTATTGTACTTGTTTGCGATATGCTTGATTCTTTGTTAATCCATTGTCGCTTGTTTTTTTTTTGTTTTTTTTTTAAAGCGTGATCACGGCCGGCCCCACAATATACCAGGTCGGGTAGCTGTATCCAAAACTAACTAACTAACTAACTAACTAACTAACTAACTAACTAAATAAATAAATAAATAAATAAATAAATATGCGGCACATCACAGGCATTGTGGAAATTGAGTTATTAGGTACGGTCACACAAAGTCTGCCGCTTTTTCGTTTTGCTCATTGCGCTCTTCCTCTACTGTTTTGTTCGTAACGTGCACTATCGATTGAGCTGCTTGTTCCCACTTATTCTTGCCGGACTAATAATGCCTACATAATAGAACTCATGTTTCCGCCCAATCTTTCTGATAAGGAACGCACACATTCATTGACAAGGGGTAACGTAGATGCATCCCTTCACGGAGACTGCTAGCATAGAAAGAACTTGCGTTAGATTTTTATGCTGGTTGCACGCTGCGGAAAGATTAGGCACTGACACTGCACGTCTTGCCCATATAATTCCCAAGGGTGTTCATGCCTTCATGTTTATTGTTTACTTTTAAATGCGAATCATTTCTTAACGAACTTCGGCGACTTTGAGCGTATCTAGCTATCTATCTAGCCGCCTACGACTTTGTGCTCTCCTGGTTGTTTCGTTAATGGGATTTATAGTAAAATTGGTATGGCAAAGCATGACTGTATGACGAACATAAATGACTAGTCGCATCATGAAAATCATGACTTACTTGTCATAAACGGCATGGTTTACATGCCATCGCCGTGGTGCTCTAGCGGCCGCTACGGTAACATGAGATGCACTAAAGTTGCTATGCCGAGACATTTCTGTATGACTAACATAAATGACAGGTGGTAATATGAAAATCATGACGTCCATGTCATGTACAACATGATTTACATGCCACGCTCATGGTGCGCTCACAGCTGTTTCGCTAGCTTGATATACACCAAATTTGATGTTTCGCGACGTTACTGTATGACGAACATAAATGACAAGTGGCAATATGAAAACCATGACGTGTCATGCCCAGCATGACTTAAATACCACCTCATGGTGCGCTCATGGCCAGTTCGCTGGCTTGATACACACCAAATTTCTTATTACGCAATGTCTCTCTATGACGAACATAAATGACAGGTGGTAAAATGAAAATCATGACATGTCATGTACAGCATGACTTGCATGCCACGCTCATGGTGCGCTCGTGACCTGTTCGCTGGCTTAAATTTGGCATTGCTTGACGCGACTGTATAACGAACATACATGACAGGTGGTAGCATGAAAATCATGATATGGGTGTCATTTACTGCATGTATTACATGCCACGCTCATGGTGTGCTCGCGGCTTTCTCGCTAGTTGATATACACCAAAATTGGTATTGCGTGACGTGACTGTATGACGAACATAAATAACAGGTCCTAACATGTAAATCATGACATGCATGTTATGTACAGCATGATCTGCTGCTGCTTGCTGGCTGCTTCGCATTACATCGATTCCCACAATGCGTGGGATCTGCTGTTCCTTTTTTTTTCTTTTCTCCCATCGGTACGTTTCAAGTTCAAGTTCACGATATGGCTAGGGGCGATGGGGGGGGCATGGTAGTTAGGTACAGAGAGAGACGAATGCGGTAAAGAGTTCGTTTTCCCGCTACGGCTGTCTTTCGCCATCGCACCAGCGTGGTAAATGGCGAAATTCGGTTTACACCGCCCTGAGCGCCGAGCGACGTCCACGACCCTGGGCGTGGTGTTGCTCGGCACGGTCACGCCGCGGCAGACCGGTGTTCTCCTCATCAGACGTTGGGGCCCGTGCCGCGTAACTGTATAACCTGCGAGATATATTGCATTGGGCGGCGCGCTGCGCTGGCTCGGCGGGAAAAGTCGGGAGGGTATATCCTTGCAACAGGAACCCCCCGCACCCTTCGCCCTGTACTCTGTCGGCGTGGGAGGCGAGAAAGTTTCTCCGTCACGAATTTACTTGAGTGGCATTTCGTTGGTATTCAGCGGATGGGCCACACTCCGAGGCACCGTATAAATAATCTTCGAGTATGCTCTGCACGGAATGTTTTCGATGGATGCCTCGTATTACACACAAATGACGCCTCTTGTCGTTTTTCTTCCTTTTCTTCTTCTCCGTGTCCCTTGTTTAGCGCAATTTTTTTTCTCTCCCTTGCTTTGTGCTCGCACGGCGTTTTCCGGTATACAGATGTGTATGCTCGGTGGGCGTGCTATAGAGCGTTCCTCGACGTGCTCGTTTCGCTACTTCACGAATGCAGCCTCCTGCTTGTCATACACCTACGCCACGTCGCCAGAAGGTGATGCATCGCTAAATATACATTCACGCTTGTTGAATGCAAACCTTCAGTTTTACGCTTCGTTAGGGACATTTTTCTGATAGTTTTCTCACTTCACTAGTAATGCGCTTTGATTATACTATGGGTCTTCTAGCTTGCAGCTCACTTTCTTTTTTTTGTAAGTTGACGCTTATATCGATTCTAAGCGCTGAAACTTCGATAGTTTTTCACATACACACCCTGTGAGTATGTGTATGTCTCTTGCATCACAGCGGATACTCAATGGGGACATAGCATTAAAGAAGAACCCCCTTTGTGCACAATGTCGATTTCATACGCTTCTGTATGATATCTGATGTCTCTTCCGAGATACACGCGTTAGGCGCCACCACTCGAAGTCTATATACGTGGAGCCAAGAACCATTCACAAACTAACAAGTGCATGTATTACGTGTTTGCCCTCCCGACTCACAAGTGCTTACTGTTATAGGGACACGCACTCGAAAAGCAGTCATTATTGATGGATATTATGTTTAAGCAATTCTTTTTTGGCAACTCAGTGTGTTTTGCCGACGTAGATGTTACTGCTGAGCTAGTTGGTACGTAATAATCGTGTAGATCATGCAGCGCAGACAGAAACAGGGTCCAAGCAAGAAAGAAAAGCTCTGTCTTTCTCACACACACACGCATACACATGCACGCACTATCATGGAATTCGGCGTCAATGCCCATTTTGAACAACAACGGGCACCATGCGGCGTCTGCATCGAGTCATCTTAACCTCGTTTGCCTCGGACATTAAACTTCAGGGCCACCAATACTACCTCAGCACAAATGCACAAATACACTAATAAAATACACTACATTAACTTTACCTGATACCTTACCACTGTCTTAACGCTTAACACTAACAAACTACCTTAACTATTTGGAGCACGTAGATGATAATTTTTATTTATTCACAACTTACTTTCTAACATTCAATTAGCAACGTTTAACATTTACGTCCTTTTGATCGAGGTGTACTTGCTAAAACCCTAAACACTTTTTTAACAGCGAAGCTGTTTAAGGTAGTCGTAATGTGTCCGACCCTATCTCGAAAAAAAAAACCTGAATGCGCCGTTGCCTAGCAACCGCTCGCCTCACATACATAAACACACACACACGTTTACATACATACATACATACATACATACATACATACATACATACATACATACATACATACATACATACACATACATACGTACGTACATACATACATACATACATACATACATACATACATACATACATACATACATACATACATACATACATACATACATACATACATACATACATACATACATACATACATACATACATACATACATACATACATACATACATACATACATACTGTGGGAATTGAGAGTGCCCTCCCCTTTGGCGCTTCGTTCCCCAGCCAGCGCGCGTGCCGGCCTCGCTCTAGAGTCTGGCGCTTGCTCGCCGCGGGGAGATTCTCGCACGCCTGCAGCGAGGAAGGCACGCGCTGTAATTGCAGGCGACTTCTCGTGCGTTCGCTGTTTCTCCCGAGGAGGAGGCCGCGTTTCGCGAAGCGAGACTCCTTGCTATGCGGGAGAGACAACGGCAACAACAAGCCGATCCTAAATACACAGCCAGAGCTCTCGAGAACAAGAGGCTTCGACGACGTGATGATCCCGAATATACCAGCCGTGAATGAGGAAAGGCTACTGTGTATAATCGGATGCGGCGCCAGGACCCAGTCATCCGGGATGCCGAGTACGAGCGATGACGAGCCCCTGACCACGACGTATACAACCTTGAAGCAGCCAAGTTCAACCACGAAATACTACAGAAGCCATGAGATCGACCAGCTTCGCTGTGCTTTGGCCTTGCGCGACCTAGCGCAAACTGCGCAGTTTCTTTAATTGCCTTTTTTTCTAAAATGTAGTGTGGAAAATTTCTCGTATTTGTTTATTCTTTAATTGCCTTATACCCGTTGCGCGCGCGCACACACACACACACACACACACACACACACACACACACACACACACACACGCACGCACGCACGCACGCACGCACGCACGCACGCACGCACACACGCACGCACGCACACACGCACGCACACACGCACGCACGCACGCACGCACGCACACACACACACACACACACACACACACACACACACACACACACACACACACACACACACACACACACACACACACACACACACACACACACACACACACACACACACACACACACGCACACGCACACACACGTTAGCGTTTGTCGCATTTAACCGGTGAAACCTTCTTCATTTTCAGTGTACCAGTGGTGAGTAGTGGGATTTACCCAATTTCTGTGGCACATACCCGTTTGATGACAATAGTTTTTTTCTTCTTCATTTTTAGCGGACCAGTGGTGAAGTGGGATTTACCTCATTTTTGTAGCTGATGATGATAGTTTTCGCGAAGGACACACGGGACATGCCCATAGGCTGCACAAGGTACGACTAGCTTAAACAGCTTCGCTGTTAAAAGACCCTATGCAGGCATCATGTCGGGCAAGGAATAACGTTAACATTTGTAATATAGCGTTATAGAAGGGTAAAATAACAACCAGGCGTCACACAATGAGAATAGCGCAACGTGTGGGTTGTTGAATGTTTCAAATCCATTACAAAGGGCTCAGCCATAATTGTTCATCGTCATGAGCAACAGCACAAAGTGCATATAATACCATACATATGTGTAGCAGGCACCACGCTTCTCCGCAGAATGACGAATAATACATTATGGGTGCTGTCCTACTTCACAAAAATGCGGCAGATCCCACGTACCATGGGAATCGATGTCATGCTAAGCATGCGGAGAGGAGGGTACTGTGTCGTAATTTTTTTATTGAACGAAACGTTACGAAATGACGCTGAAGATATGTACAAATGTTGTACGCACAGACATATGTTGAACAGTCGCATATGTTTCGTATAACCCGTTGTTTACAGTTGCGTGACGATGCCAAGAGCAACATGGGTATCCCCAACACCAGAAATGGTAAGCTGAAATGTAGCGCTCGTGCTTGCGAGGATGCTAGCCCTGGATAGTGCTACGTAGACAAACTTCAGTGGATGGCGCTTGAATTGACGCTAACCCGACGTGATGCCTGTATCATTGGAGTACATATGAAATGTTTATAAAATCAGATGGGCAGCACTGCAACCACAATTGACGTTTCACCAACATTACGCCTGCATAGGGTCTTTTTACAAAGGAGTTCCGAGACCTGGTCTGGCTCTGTGGTAGAATACTTGATTTCCAAGCAGAATGCTTGGGTTTGATTCCTGCTGGGACCATAACATATACTCTTTGCGTTCGTCGCGTCAACGATACCGATGTCGGTTTTTCTTAACGCCCTCCCATTTAAATTACCAATGTCTGTTCTCGCCGTTCCTCGGTAGGTATAAACTGTCAAATACCTGTCGCGCATACCCGCATACCGCGGCCCGTGGTGTTCAAAAATCTTTTAGTCCCCTTCCCCATCCCTATACAGAGTAGCATGTCAGCGCTATATAGACGCCGGCAAAAATCTCTGTTTTTCCAATAAAGAGTCTCTCTCTCTCGTGGTGTACGGGTATGTGCCACACGTACCTGGAGGAAAGGGTTTGACGTCGTACGCGACGGGATTTTCACATTATTCATGTCATGACCAGACAGTCATTCATAATCGTCAAACCCTCTTATCCTGCCATACTAATTTTGGTCCACCCCAAATCAAAGAGGTGATCACGTGAACACCCAGGCGTAGGCGGCTAGAAAAATAGATAGATAGATAGATAGATAGATAGATAGATAGATAGATAGATAGATAGATAGATAGATAGATAGATAGATAGATAGATAGATAGATAGATAGATAGAAGCGTAGATAGACACGCTCAAGTACGCAAAGAAATGATTCGCATTTAAAATCATGATGATTTATGACGTAGTGGGTACCTTGCAAATGTAATTGTATTATTTGCCCCGAGAGTTTACAACGGGCTTTATAAATGAACTGCACTAGGTTACGCATTTGGGCTGGTTGGTTCATGATCACGAGTTAGTGGTTGGTCAGTGCCGTAGCCTCGTGTTCTTTCTTGTCCCGTCTTTTTAGCGCTGTTTTTCCACTCGTGGTCTCTCGAAATGCGGCTCTGCCAGCTTTCGCTGTGACGGTGCTGCCTGTTCCGCGCAGGCCTGGAGATCTTTCTTTCTTTCTTTCTTTCTTTCTTTCTTTCTTTCTTTCTTTCTTTCTTTCTTTCTTTCTTTCTTTCTTTCTTTCTTTCTTTCTTTCTTTCTTTCTTTCTTTCTTTCTTTCTTTCTTTCTTTCTTTCTTTCTTTCTTTCTTTCTTTCTTTCTTTCTTTCTTTCTTTCTTTCTTTCTTCCTTTCTTTCTTTCTTTCTTTCTTTCTTTCTTTCTTTCTTTCTTTCTTTGTGTGGCTTCTGACTGTCGTGTAATAAATACAAATGCACAGGTATTGAATTACCATCTCGGGTGAGAAATTTGATTCCTTCCCTTCCCTTCCAAACCACACACACGTCACGATATTTCGAGAACGGTTTTTGCCCCGCCTTTTTTTTTTTCACATGTCTCCCTCTCGCGGACAACAACAGCGGCCGCCATTGCAACCGCTTAATGACTCACGGAATACAATGCAAGGTCGATGAGTAATGTTGTGGGACGACATTTTCGAAAACAATCAGCTCCGAGTTCATTAACGAAAACGAATCAATCATGCCACTGTTTTCAAATATGGCCCCTTTGCAAGGCATCATTCAAACCGACCTTGTCGCATCGATCAAGGAAGTCAGGGAGATGAACTGCGGTCGCTTTTCTTTAATCAAAATGGGGCAACGCAACGAACAAGCTCCAGAATACCTTTGCGTTTAGAAAGCGAAAAGCAGCAATTCGGGAGTGGACGACTAATACCATTTCTTTTATTTGATTGTTCAGTGCGTGCTCTCCGTGCCCTGCAAACCGAGGAACGTTTTGTACAAAAATTCTCGAAAGGCCAGTGCCAGCATTTTCTCGGACATTGATACAGATAAAGCTGAAGAAGGAAGCGCTGGTAGAAGTCGGACAAGTGTAACGGGTAAAGTAGCTACTTAACACTGCTGTATGGGCCTAACTGTCGTTCTGTGTAAACCGACTTGATGGGACTCGGCTTGTCGCAGCTCAAGCACTGAGGCGACGTTGGTTGACAGTTCACTTTTACTTCTCGTCATAGCGTTGGTGAAGCTGAGAATGACGACGCAGCTGACGACGACACATCAGCAACAACGACAACAGCCTTATAGCGTATATCGAAATGAATGAACGGACACCAGCAAATCAAAGCCAGCTTCTGAATTGCGTCTGTTGTTACAGCAATTGTTCTTACACTAGAACTGTTCATGCTAGCAGCTGGCAGCTAACGGCAAAGTGCAATTACGAACAGAAGCCTTAGAAATAAGGCCGTATGGTTCAATAAAATGAACAAGAAAAATGCTTGCAGCCTAAGGGCTATGCTTTCTCATCCGAAGCATTCTATAAGGTGTGCACGAATGACTCACAGCAGGTATGTATAGCAACGACTGATCTCAGTGTGGAATACACCTGCGACTCCTCATCAACAAGAAGAGGGCTCACATCGCAAGACACCCACTGCCGGACAGCTCGGAAGCGATGGAGGCCTCAGTCACTGGGCCTTCTGACTGGACGTTTCTGGTTCTCCAAATTTGCCTTTCATTTTCTGCGGGGCGCGGGCAACACGGCTGGAGATTAATGGCGGCGGTCTTGCGAAGCCCTCTTCGTTTTCGACTCCCAGCGTGCACTTCAGCCAGGGCGGAAGCACTTTATAAAGGCGTATGGTTCACTCCTTCTTTATTATTTCTCCCTCCCATCTCTCCCGCTTCTTCCCTGCCTCTCTGACTTTTTCCGCGTATCGATCTGCTAAACAGCCCGCCACGCTTGCTGCAGGCCCGAAAAATAAGCTGGGAGTGTGCATTGTTTCCCCTCCCGCACAGCAGCGCTAAGCAAGCCGGGCTCATTTGTCTTGCCACGACATATTTTTAATTGTTGTCTTATCGATCTCATTACGCGCCTGCGGAGCGCGCGCGAGCGGTGGCTTGGTCTGGGGGGAGCACGCTGCGGCCCATCGGGTCTCCGGGCTGTCCCGGCCCGCTCACCCCGGTGGCAAGGAGCCAATTAATTAATTAGCGGCCCGCGCACCCATTCTCTGCTCTGGCTGCACCCCCCTCATGGCAAACGCCCGCCGCCAGCACTCCGACTTTTCCGCGCTCAACTGGGCCGTCACGGGGTAGCACTGGTAGCGTGCCGGGAGGGACCATGCCCCGCAGGTTCCCTTTTCATCGTCACTCCCGAAACGTTTCGAATAGCTTTGGTGCAGTGTCAGCGCTAAAAGACTGGATCCGACAGCGCACCCTACGACCTTCACTCTTGACCTCCGGGCAGCGTGCGTGCTCCCATGGCCACCGGAGATGTGACCTCATTCCCGCTTCCCGCATTCATAGTACCGCAACGAAATTACTCCGCACCGTGAATGGACTCGCCGTGCATAAAAAAAGCAAATGTGAAATGAAAACTTGTCTCTCTACCACAGCTTAATGGGCCAGGCTTTTTTGATGCCATGGGGCAAGAAAAACAAGACGAGAAAAAAAAACAGTGACGCAGAGATGCGCCGGGGCTTTCGCTTATTAGACGACTTCGTCCTGATGAATAAAAAAAAATTCTATTTAGGTACAGGGACGGCATTTAATTTATTTCGCTCCTTCTTTATTCCGCCAAATACTGCAACGGATCTATATCATTGTGAACATGTGCCGTATATGTAGACCAAAACAACAAACTCCGAGTCAAGAGGATTTTGATTAAATTCCCAATGGTGGTGCATTGTCTTGCTGCATTATCGTTCTGCGTAATTTAATTCCATTTTCGTTATTACGAAAAAAAAAGGCATCTGAATCAGCATACTTTTAGAACAAATTTCTTTGGTCTTTTCCCGTAGGAACCTCCACAAAATGTATCAATACGAGTCTTTCACCCCTTCAATCGCTTCCCTCGTAGTAAGGGTTGTTGACAAAACAGACACCCATCTGGTTAACCTCACTTCCTTTAGACTCTTTCTTTCTTACACTGACACACCCGAGTGACACCCACCCGAAGAGGTCAATCATTAAGAAAAGAATTGTAATTAGCCGAACAAAGTTGAGAAAAAGAAAGTGCTTCCGGCAGTGCTTCTGTCTCTTCAGTGGAAAACATCGGATGAGTGGCTGAAATAAAGGTGTGCCGGCATTTCATGTCTTCCCATTTTGCTTTGGCGATGTTTATTTGGGCGTTAGTACCTCTGCAGCACAAAAGGCATGGGGGGAACAGACTAAAGGCATAGAAGGCTTGATTGGATCTGTACCCGATCATTCATTGGGACAAAGGTAAAGCGAAATGTTCGTGTGGAGCAAATGTACTATATGACACAGCTACACACGCAAAATAACATACGAACAGTCTGGAAGCTAAGACTACGAAGAAAGCATTGTCTCCGCAATGATCACCATTGGAGGCACCTTGGCCGGAGCCTTTCTCTCTGCCTCATCATTGTCAGCAGCAGCACCACCAGCGTATCTATCCTTATTGCAGGACGATGGCCTTTCCTAGCGATTTCCAATTACCCCCTTCTTGCCTTCAACCCATTACGTCCTGTGCCTGCTAATTTCCCATTCTAATCTCAGACGCTAATCCTTTGCCATCTTCGAGTGCGCTTCTCTTGGCCCCGATTTTGTTACTGTAACAGACGAACGGTTATCTTCTCTGGGACAGCTCCGCTGCTTCGTCTTAATCTCACCTAGAATATCTTGCGCATGCTGTCTCCTGCGGCCTTTCACTCTCTAAACGATGCGACTATCATTTTCCGTGTCAGCGCTCGTTGTTTAAGTGTCTAGTGTTTAGTGTTTTTGCTGTGTTTGCGGGCTTTCTCAATGGCGAAAAAATGGCCACTCGGCTCTTCTCCCCTCTCTATACCTACGAAGCACTTCCGGTGGCTTCGTCGTCGCAAGCAGTATGTCGGATGCACTCAACATTCACTACACAGGACAACGGCTAAAGCATTGGCATCACGCGAGCGTACAGACACGTTTCTAGTGAAAAGCGTGCAGCCAGGGATATCTGAACGCGATCAGCGTAGCTGCTAGCTTACAGGTTGCACAGTCTTCAATGCATAAGCTGAAAGCTCATTAGCACAATGCCACTCCTGAGAGCTTCGCGCACTGCTTTTGTCACTTGGTAGTTCCTGTGCCGTGCAGCGTGCTTGAACTGAGGATGAGTTAAGTGCACAAGAAAAAGGCCAGACATACTTCATGAACAGAAGAAATTGGATGAGTAGGGGCGCAAACGCTTTGTCCCTTTAGTCAATTTACATGGTGTGTAGCACAACGCCAAGATAAAGCCTCGGAGGCAAAGTAAGCGGAATTTCGACGTTTTCGGCAATGGCCTTAAATATAAGCGAAATTTTAAGAAATAAAGTTACTTAGCGTGAGCGATTCCACTGGAGTGCTTCTTAATAAATAACTAGCGATTTCACGGTCAATAAGAGCAGTAGAACGCATCGGGCGAAGCGCTCGCCGTGCACGACTGAGAAAGAAATTGGTGCATTGGTGGTGCGTCAGTGCTCAGCGCGCATAGTAAACTTCCTCCGAATGTACTCGGCCAAAGGAATCGTTATTTCTTGGCCGACCGCGCTTGTACCACATTTCAACCCCCCACGAACGAACGTGATCGAAACGTGGAGGCTGCAGGGAAACACCCATTTCCGCTACCAGCGTTCCCCGTGCCGCCGAATTCCGCCGCAACAGGCCGTCGCCTTTTGACAGCATTCGCGTATATCAGGAAACGTGTACCGACGTGCCGGTGAAGGGGAGAAACAGCAAAATAGAAGGAGAAAAAAACAGCGTTGCTATTCCGGGCGTTATAGAACCCCAAAGTTGCACATCTGACCCACGCACGAGGGCTTTGGTTCTTTAGCCTACCAGTTTTTTTGTATTTTTTTTTATCGTCTTGAGCGCGTTTTATATATGTATGTGTACAGCGCCTTGCGAAGCTCTGTACGACCCCGGAGAAAGCAGCCCCGGGCGCCTCGGTGGGCCAACACAAACTGGGTAACGCCGGCGGTGCCTCTCGCCTCTGCGTTCGGGGCGTCAGCCACACCACGGAAGGGGATCCAGCCAAGGGTGCGCTGCCAACAAAGCTACACATAGCAGCCACCTCCCGTTGGCAGGCGCTAGGAAATCTCTGAATCGGACTATTTGCGGACGCCTTACTCTTTCCTGTTTCTTTGTCTTTTTTTCTTGTTCCACTTGCTTTTTCTATCGGATAACTGAGGACATCGTAAACGAGTTTCTTCCGGCCAGCGAGCAGGAATTCTCTGCCTGCGAAAATGTTCGGCAAAATAAGAATGACGAGAGAGAGAGAAAGGCGATAAAAACTGCCCATACGCCTCACTCCTCAAGTCAATACCAATGGGCGATGGAACGCGCCTGTGCTAACGGTTCGCTGCAAGTCTCGCCTGATTTGGGCTTTCTGTGATTTTCATTCCATGATGCGCGTTCAGGAATTAGGTTCATTCTCTTTCGCACTTCTAATCGCTTTTTTTTTTCGCGCCAGATGTCCGTTTTAACTAGGAATCTTGGAGCTCACTGCGTGGGGATTGTCTTCATACGTGTTTATGCGAGCGCGAAAAGTAGGAGCATTGCAGCACTCGCGCCCGTCGAGCACACCAGCTACAGAAACGTGGAGCACTCTAAGAAAAAAAAGAAAAAAAAAGAAAAAAAAAGAGGGAAAAAGACTATGTGCTACTCTTTTCGTTGAGTCCTGACTGGACCACGTATATGACTCCCTTTAAAGATACACATTTACTCCCTTTTAGGTTCCACGACTCTCCGACGGGAGTATAGTGATCCCGTAAAAAGGTTCGCGTATGTCTTGAAGATAGTCATATACATGGACGTTTCAGGACTCAAAAAAAAAAAGAGAAAAAAAAGGGTGCCAGAAGACTTTTCCTTTTTTTCTTAAAGTGCACAACTACACTAACCCTAAAAGCTTTACATTCTGCCAAGAAAGTTCCGCCAAAAAGATAGAACGAGAGTGCTTTATATGCAGCAGTTGGTGTAAAAAAAGATTATTTCTGGGCTTTTACGTGCCAAAATAACGGCCTGATTACGAGGCACGCCGTATAGACAAGAACACCACGGCCGGGCGGCAATGCTGGGCATTGCTAAAAGCGCCCCCTTAATTGAAGAAAGCAAGTCGGTGATAAGCTGGCTGCTTGGACTGGACGGTAACACATATTCGACGAGGAAATACCTTTTTATGTGCGCAAAAACTTTACGTTGCGGCTGAGTGCGTTCTGACTCGTTTCACCCGGCGCCCGCGCTGCCTGGCCGCTCGCTTGCTGTCGCTCTCTCTCTCGTTGCTCATGCCCTCACGCTGTGCTGAACTGTAGCGCGCGTGCTAGAGTGGTTTCCTATTTACTCGCGCTGTGCATGCGCGCTGTCGTCGCACTGCATATTGATGTCATTCTGTATTCAAGTGAAGGCTCGTGGACTCGTTGAGTCGGTGTATATGAGTCCACGAGCTCCAGTTGAACACAGTGACTACCTTCATCAAGAAACTGCGCGACGAAGAACACCATTTCGGTTGCAGTAACGTCCCGAAAGGCGAGAAAATAAAAAAAGTCACAGTTTCGCCACAAGGCGAAGCAATGAATGCGATAGCAACAAATTGGAATGTCAAGCGACGAATGGCAAGCAGGTCGAAACGTGCAGCGCGCTGCTCACGCACACATGACGCACGAAAACAACACGCACAGGACGAGAGCGAACTAAAAACATTCACAGCTCGACACTTAACGCGCTGCTCAACCAAAAACGACGCACGAAACGTATTCACAGGTACAGACGAGCGCGAACTAACAAGTGTCACAGTTGTTACTTCGCTGTGTTTGAAAAGCGTGCTCTTTTCGCAAACGGGGGGGACTGCAGCGAGCGATGTGACCTTCGCGCGCCCGGTAACTACAACGCTATCGTTCCGCCGAAGGCCCCATTCTCTGCCACCGCGAGGTAAGCGCGCGCGCCCACGGGCGTCTACCCCCCCCCCCCCCCACCTTCGGGCGAAGTGCGCGCCGGAGAGCTAGGAGCGCCTGAGAGCGCGCGTCGCGACGAACGCCGGGGCGCCCAGCTAAGCCCCGCCGAGCGCGGCCTTTGCGCCATCTCGCTGGTAATGATGAAAACACGCTGAAAACTTGCTGTATATAAATAGCTCGCCATTTGATCGTTGCAGGACGTTCGCCTACGTGGCTGAGCGGTTAGCGCCACGCGCTGCAGAGCGAGAGGTTTCCTGGTTCGATGCCGCGTGTCGGGAACATTTTTCTGAATTATTTTTCTTTGAGGTTTTTATAAATATATAGATACATATACATATACGGGGCATGACGGCGACGGCGACGCCAACGCCGACGCCGACGGCGAAAACCAGCCGAGAGTGTCCATATAATTGCTATCGCAATAATATTCAAAATAAATCTACTGTGCCTGTCAGGAAGGGCGTCAAATAAAGTAACATCCTGTTTGGGTCGGACGTCGACGAGGAGACCTTCTACAACATCGAGCGCGAGATACATGTCGGTTAAGTGCAAAAGGGGTCACCCAGCGTAAGATGTGTGTTTGAGAGTGAAATAAATGTGTATTAAGGCGAAAGCCTTTCATGTCTCATGCTCGCGACCGTCCGTCTGTCCCTCCGTGCGTCCCTCTGTCCGTGCCCTGGAACGGTGCCAGCTGTCGTCTCCCCCCTTCACACCCTCTCAGCAATCATGTGATGGCACAGCGGCCAAAAAGAAAAAAGAAAAAGACATGGCATAGTCAGTCGAATGGCCACAGGCTTTTGCCGAACACACTTTGGAATTTACAAAGTGTCCTTCAAATTTTCTATGAGAGAGCTAGCTTAGTATATAATACAGGCCAGCGCATAATGGGCAAGCTCCTTGTTCCTTCAATTTCTGGGACTAGAGATGTGTGAAAAAAAAAGATAACAAAAACAAATGGGGCTGCTCTTTATTTATTTCCGATGTCAATGCAAATAAAAACAACAACAAAAACATAAACAAAAACAAACAAACAAACAATTAAAAAAAACGAGCAAACAAACATGAGCAACCAGGCCCTAGAATTATGTGAAAAAAAGATGAGTGTACTGTTTCTTTCTTTTCTCTATGAAACATGCGGCTTCCCGGCGTGCTGAGTGTAATCGTTTTTAGGTAGTACGTGCATCTGTATGCAAACGATCACTTTTGGTGCTCCTGCCTCAGAAACACGGACGCAGTGTTTTGTACAGAGTAAGTTGATGTCTTGAAATAGCGCATCAATGAAATTTCTGATGTGCGAATATAAAGATCTTGCACGGCTCTCAGAGCGCAGGTACAATGAGCGGAAAGTGTAAGTGATGTCTGCCTCTTTTCAATGTTGCAGTACGCAACCACTGTTTCGAAAATTCTGCGATGCGCATACATCCACAACAATCTTTCACATCAGCTGGTGCTCCAGAGCGCGTCTTCCACGAAGTATTGAATCAGCTTGACCGTACTTGAGAAGTTGGCTACACTTTTTTGCTGTTTAGTCAAGGGCCACTATATCTACCATACGTCAATGATCAAATGAAATGCTGCCGCTCCCACGAAGAAATGCTGCCGTGGGAGCGGCAGCATTTCTTCGACAATGTTGTTCAAACACGCATGGCTTGCATTGCAGATCCTGCCGCTTGCAATCAACTGTAGTGGATCAAGCTATCAACTTCCCGCCTTGCTCAACTGTAGTGGATCAAGCTATCAACTTCCCGCCATCCTTCTCGTCGCGGGTGACAGCGGGTGACATCATCGAGACTATCCCGTGGAAAAATTCCTGGCGGCGGAACGTCACCAGCAGAAGAGGACTTAAAACCATCCCTGGAACGACCGACCTTCAGTGGGAGCGGCAGCATTTCTTCGACAATGTTGTTCAAACACGCATGGCTTGCATTGCAGATCCTGCCGCTTGCAATCAACTGTAGTGGATCAAGCTATCAACTTCCCGCCTTGCTCAACTGTAGTGGATCAAGCTATCAACTTCCCGCCATCCTTCTCGTCGCGGGTGACAGCGGGTGACGTCATCGAGACTATCCCGTGGAAAATTCCTGGCGGCGGAACGTCACCAGCAGAAGAGGACTTAAAACCATCCCTGGAACGACCGACCTTCAGTGGGAGCGGCAGCATTTCTTCGACAATGTTGTTCAAACACGCATGGCTTGCATTGCAGATCCTGTCCGCTTGCAATCAACTGTAGTGGATCAAGCTATCAACTTCCCGCCTTGCTCGGCTCATCCTTCTCGTCGCGGGTGACAGCGGGTGACGTCATCGAGACTATCCTGTGGAAAATTCCTGGCGGCGGAACGTCACCAGCAGAAGAGGACTTAAAACCATCCCTGGAACGACCGACCTTCAGTGGGAGCGGCAGCATTTCTTCGACAATGTTGTTCAAACACGCATGGCTTGCATTGCAGATCCTGTCGCTTGCAATCAACTGTAGTGGATCAAGCTATCAACTTCCCGCCTTGCTCGGCTCATCCTTCTCGTCGCGGGTGACAGCGGGTGACGTCATTGAGACTATCCCGTGGAAAATTCCTGGCGGCGGAACGTCACCAGCAGAAGAGGACTTAAAACCATCCCTGGAACGACCGACCTTCAGTGGGAGCGGCAGCATTTCTTCGACAATGTTGTTCAAACACGCATGGCTTGCATTGCAGATCCTGTCGCTTGCAATCAACTGTAGTGGATCAAGCTATCAACTTCCCGCCATCCTTCTCGTCGCGGGTGACAGCGGGTGACGTCATCGAGACTATCCCGTGGAAAATTCCTGGCGGCGGAACGTCACCAGCAGAAGAGGACTTAAAACCATCCCTGGAACGACCGACCTTCAGTGGGAGCGGCAGCATTTCTTCGACAATGTTGTTCAAACACGCATGGCTTGCATTGCAGATCCTGTCGCTTGCAATCAACTGTAGTGGATCAAGCTATCAACTTCCCGCCTTGCTCGGCTCATCCTTCTCGTCGCGGGTGACAGCGGGTGACGTCATCGAGACTATCCCGTGGAAAATTCCTGGCGGCGGAACGTCACCAGCAGAAGAGGACTTAAAACCATCCCTGGAACGACCGACCTTCAGTGGGAGCGGCAGCATTTCTTCGACAATGTTGTTGAAACACGCATGGCTTGCATTGCAGATCCTGTCGCTTGCAATCAACTGTAGTGGATCAAGCTATCAACTTCCCGCCTTGCTCGGCTCATCCTTCTCGTCGTGGGTGACAGCGGATGACGTCATCGAGACTATCCTGTGGAAAATTCCTGGCGGCGGAACGTCACCAGCAGAAGAGGACTCAAAAGCATCCCTGGAACGACCGGCCTTCAGTGGGAGCGGCAGCATTTCTTCGACAATGTTGCTCAAACACGCATGGCTTGCATTGCAGATCCTGCCGCTTGCAATCAACTGTAGTGGATCAAGCTATCAACTTCCCGCCTTGCTCGGCTCATCCTTCTCGTCGCGGGTGACAGCGGGTGACGTGATCGAGACTATCCTGTGGAAAATTCCTGGCGGCGGAACGTCACCAGTAGAAGAGGACTTAAAAGCATATCTGGAACGACCGACCTTCAGTGGGAGCGGCAGCATTTCTTCGACAATGTTGTTCAAACACGCATGGCTTGCATTGCAGGTTGGTTACTATTGCTCTGCATCCAAATTCCGTTCAAGTGATCCTTTTCTTATTGCTCTGCCGCTCCCAAACGGTTGTTTTGAACTTTTAAGTGCATTGTGGACGTGCTTGGTGTTTATGCTTTCCGGTGACGTTGAGACCAACCCAGGGCCTACAACCGATGAACTGCTGCAACAAATATTAGCTAAGCAAACGCAGATTGAAACTCGGCTTACTCACATAGAAGGTAAACTTGAAAGCTTCTCTGAGCAATTGGCGAAAGTGGGAAAGCTCGAGGCAGCCGTTCAAGGGAATCGAATGCGCAGTTCAACAACAACAACAGCGACTAATTGAGCTAGAAGATAGGGCCCGAAGAAACAACCTGGTTGTTTTCGGCGTCCCGGAGAGCCCCCCTGAAACACAACAAGATCTTAGTAACAAAGTTATGACAGATATCTTTGCTGAGCGCCTTGGTTTAATTTTGTCGTCTGTGGAAAGAATTCACAGAATCGGCCAAAAGAAGGGTGGCCGTCCAAGACCAGTAATCATAAGACTATTCGATTACAAAGAGAAGGTAGCTGTCTTTAGAAACTGTAAAAAATTGAAAGGAACTGCGATAAGTGTGTCCGACGATTTTTCCCAGGAAACGCTTCAGAAAAGGAAGTTGCTTTGGCATTCCGCTAAGAACGATAAGCGCGATGGCGTGAAGATCAAACTTGTTCGTGGATAAACTGCACATCGATGACACTGTCTACGCGTGGGAAATATGCAGTCAAACGCTCGAGTCAGAATCGACAAGACTGCAAAGAGCGTCCCATCCCGCACCAACTGACGTCCGGGATCAAATTTTACATTGTTAAATGTGAATGCACGAAGTGTTCTGAACAAAATTACTGGAGTAGAAAGTTTGACTCTAATTTACGAGCCCGATCTGCTTGCGTTAACGGAGACCTGGCTGCAGGGTGACATTACTGATGCGGATGTATTTCCTAGGTCATACAATGTGCTTCGACATGATAGAACAACGAGAGGTGGAGGCGTTGCGTTACTGATTAAAAAACCATTGAAATATGTGCAGCTACCTTGTATCGATGGAACGGAAAACGTGTGGTGCAAGTTATTTATGAATGAAACTGCCTTAGTTGTTGGCGTTATTTATAGAGCCCCAGGAAGCTCTAGGGATTTCTTTGAAAAACTTGATGATTACTTATCTCAAGTTGCTAACGCTAGGTCTAGGCTTATTATCACTGGGGATTTTAATTTGCCTGGCGTTGATTGGGATTCTCGCACTACAGGAGTTACCGATAGGCATGCCGCTAAATATATGCTAGAAATAATGATTAAGTATGACCTGATTCAGGTAGTCAGAGAACCAACAAGAATACAAGGCCAATCCCGAGCGGTACTAGATCTGTTATTCCTGTCGCAAGACACTTTTTCGTTGCGAAATTAATGTAACAGACGGAATTTCCGATCACAGGCTGGTCGTGGCTGCACTATGTATTAGCGGATCGTGCTTACAAGAAAACAAAAAAAGTTCAAGTTCGGGGATTTCAATAATGCGGATGACACTTCTATTCTCGACCGCTTGGAATTGGCCTTCGATGCCCTGCCTGACACAAACGATGTAGATACGCTATGGAAGTATTTCACGGCAGTCGTAAGAGAATGTTTATCACTTTTCGTGCCAACGAAGCTGAAACGCTTGCAGAAATCTAATCCCTGGATAAATCGCAATATTATCCCCTTGAAACGGCGACTACGGCGTGCCAGGCGAAAGATCCCAAGAAATCCTGAGGTGATTGCCAATCTTAGTACAATTGTTCGAGCGGAATTAAAGGCATCTAAAAAGAATTTCCTATCTCAAACATTGACAGAGTATATGAAAAGCGCACCCCAGAAGTTTTGGAGATATTTGTCAGGCTCCAAATCAACTATAAGCGGTGTTACTGTAAATGGAACCACATGTAATGATTCCGTCTTTGTTGCTCAATGAATTTAATAACTATTTTAGCTCAGTATTTACCCGAAACGCAATTAATTCCCCTGTTTTTATTATGTGCGACAAACAAAGTAATTATGAGGGTATAATTATTTCCTATGAGGGTATTTTATCTTTGTTACTAAAATTAGACACTAAGAAGTCAGCAGGTCCCGATATGTTGCCGAATGAGTTCCTAAGACGATATTGTGAATGGGTCTCACAATTTTTGTTCAAAATTTTTAGTGTATCGCTGCGAGAAGGAAAGGTGCCAAGGGACTGGCTGATGGCCAGAGTAGTGCCTGTATTAAAATCTGGAGACAAACTCAATGTAGCTAATTACCGCCCGATCTCTATCACATGCACCACGTGTAAAATATTAGAACATATCATTTCTAAACAATTAGTGCAGTATATTGAAGATAACAAAGTCTTCTACTAGCACCAACATGGTTTCCGCAAACGCCTATCAACTGTTACCCAGCTTTTCGAAACGGTACACACATTCGCAACTGCACTTAATTCTAAAGAGCAAATAGATATGATCGCGATAGATTTGTCAAAAGCATTTGACACCGTTTGTCATTCAAAACTGATCCAAAAAATGCATGAGCTTGGTGTTGCTGTGGAGATTATCAAATGGGTCACTGCCTATTTGCAGAACAGGGAGCAATTTGTAGAAATTACCGGAGCTCGGTCACATACATTGCCTGTTACGTCCGGAGTACCACAGGGATCGGTGTTGGGTCCCATTTTGTTCCTGTTGTACATCAATGATATTGCAAAAGCTGTTCACTCTTCCGTTGATGTGAGACTTTTCGCGGATGACTGTGTGTTATATACTCGTGTAAAAAGCATTGCTGACCAGGTCTTGCTCAATGATGCTTTGTGTGCTGTTGACGAGTGGTGTGATAAATGGGATATGAAAATTAATTTCGACAAGACAACATGCATGACGGTATCAAATAAGAAAGCGCCATTGACGTTTACGTATAAAATAAAAAATAAGGAAGTTAAGCGATCTAGTCAGGTAAAATATCTTGGCGTTACTATTACTTCAAATCTCACCTGGAACAAGCATATTGAAAATATTTGTGGTTCGGCTGAACGTAAGTTGGGTCTTCTGCGGCGAAAGCTAAAAGATGCTCTGCCTGAGACAAAGCTGATGGCTTATAAAACAGTAGTACGCCCAACCTTAGAATATGCCAGTATTATATGGGATCCGCATAGTCAAAAGCTTGTTGATGAGCTAGAAAGGATCCAGCGAATGGCAGCGAGGTTTATTTATTCGTGTTACCAGAGGACGCAATCAGTGACCGTATTACTTCACAGGGCTAAACTTCAGAACCTGTCTACGCGCAGACAAATCGCACGCTTGAAGGTTCTGTACCAACTATACAACAAAAGATTAAACATAGATCCAACTTTGTACTTGTAACCCCCCAGCGCGAGTGTCACCGCGTATTAATCATCCGTATGCCATTTTACCCTATGCCGCGAGAATTGATGTGTTCAAGGTTTACTTTCTGCCTCGTACAATTATCGACTGGAACAAGATCGATGTCAGTGTATTTATTGATTGCGAGACAGCTGAAGTTTTTCAGCATCGTTTGGAGCTGATTTGTACATAATATTGTATTTAATATTGTATATTGTCTTTTCCCGCCCCTGTAACAGCCCGTGAGGGCTTACAATATTGTAAATTAAAAAAAAAATAAAAAAAGAAGGCCCGCGAAGAAAGAAAAAAAATCGCGATTTCGCTCGGCGTGCAGCTCGACACTTGTCTGGGAATTTCCCTTGAATACGGAGGAAGACGAAGTTCCATTATGGCAGAACGCCGAGTGTTTCAGTTCCACTCTATTTCTTCTTCTCTTTCATTCTTTTACCCCCCCCCCTTTTCCCCTTTCCAAGTACAGGGTAGCAAACCGGAGTCTTCCTCTGGTTAACCTCCCTGTCTTTCCTTTATCTTTCTCTCTCTCTATTTTGTAAAGAACTTTGATTTCACCAGCCAAGTGCTGTTTCCTGCTGGTGTGCGATGGAGGTGGAGCCCCGCGCGCGACCACTGGGCACCGAAATGCCCGCGGGTGTGGCTTCCACGAGGCGCAACAGCACCGAGAGTGACACTGACAGCGACGACACCGTGCACTACAGCAGTGAAGAATCTGGTGACGACACCTTCGAGCTGGTGAGGAGCCGCAAGGCAAAGAGACGATTTCTTAGCCCGTCATCCAGTTCGAGTGCTTCCACCATGCGTTCTTCGCCGAATTCCGAGGTATTCACCATCCTCTTCGCGCCAGTTCTCATCAGTGACAACATGAGACGCCTCAACCGGCAAGCCGTGTCTGTACAGCTAGAGGCACTGGTGCCGAACGAAGTAAAGGAAGTCAGAGTGAATACTTCTTCTGTACCTCATAAATTGACGGACAAGTCGTCGTCATGGTCAGTACTCTAGTCAGTGCTATTCGTGTGCTGCTGAGCAAGATGCAGACACCGATAGCTCGAAGCGTGTTGCAACTGCTCGACACCATAACTCCAGTTCTCGAAAGCTTTCGCAAGTCCACTGCTTGACAACACAAGGAGTACCACCATGGCCTCACCATCGACAAGATTTTAGGTGCAAGGAGACCGCGCCTACAAGTTGCATAAAGCAACGAATGCACTGCTTTAATTTCAACCGCGGGATTGACTCACCGTTTGTGATGTCAAGCGCGGAACTGCTGTTACATCTACGGCAACAGTGACTTTTCTCTACTGTTCTTTAGTTTTCCTTCCCCCTCCCCCCATTCCCCAGTGCAGGGTAGCCTACCGGGCTCTGCCCTGTTTAACCTCCCTGCCTTTCTTTTACCTTTATTCTCTCTCTCTCTCCCTTGAATACGCAGTTTCACAGGCTCGTTTCAGCGTTTCATGTTTTCAAGGCTGCCTTGAAAACGCGTGACGTGATAGTCGCGTTTACAAAGCTTGAGGGGCGAAGTGGAAACGCTTGCTATCGTGGCAAACGCCTTCACCGGTAGCACACGCTCTATCGAAAACGCACGCGCAGTAGCTTCGAAGGGCGAGCCGACGACCTTCGACGTTTGTATCGGCCCACTAGGGTAGCATCCGGCCCTGGCGTCGCGCGCAGAAACTTTAGGCTGCCTCGTCTCTAGACCTATTCCATGTTTGTAAACAGGGGTAGGCGCCGTCGACATACTAAAGCGCTTGTTGCGACGTCGCGGCGCGTAGGCTCCTCCAAGCCCAAGGTCGCCACCGCCCTCTATGATCCCGTGACAACTGGCACAGCAGCTGCAAAGCTGCCTCCGAGCACAGCGCGTCGGGGAGCCTCCCGCGCGATACAAGCGCCCCAGTATGTCGACGGCATCTACCCCTGTTTACAAATATTGAATAGGTGTATAATGGGGGACTCAGGAGTAGATATGACCACCTAAGGTTCCTTTACGCGCATTCAATTCGCACTGCGCAAGGGTACGCATTTGGGCTGGCACGGACTACAACCGCTGTTAGCGTTAGTAGTCCGTGCAGTGATATATGCCCTTTCGTTTCGCCCCGTCTTTTAGCGCTTTTAGCGCTGTCCACCTCGGCGAATCAGTGGCTAGGGTGCTCGGCTGCTGACCCGAATGTCGCGGGTTCGATCCCGGCCGTGGCAGTCGCATTTTGATGGAGGCGAAATTGTAGAGGCCCGTGTACTGTGCGATATCAGTGCACGTCAAAGTACACCAGATGGTCAAAATTTCCGGAGCCCTCCGCTACGGCGTCCTTCATAATCATATCGTGGTTTTGGGACGTAATACCCCACATATTATGTTATATTATTCTTTTAGCGCTGTTTCCCACGTATAACACACGCATTGCTTAGCGCTCTTTCCTGCGGATAACTAAACGACCGTTTGTGGGTTTAGCACTTCTCCTTCCCCTCCCCTCTACTCTCCTCCGAAAATGCATTGGCACCGCCTGGACCGAAATTCAAACCCGCGACCTCGTGCAGTGGTTAAGCTGGAAGTTGCATGACATAACAGCTAATGTTATCAAGAGATGCGCGAAATTCATTTTCAGCTTCTGGCCTAATCGCCGAAGATACAGTCGCATAATTTAAAAGCAAACCAAGAAACGAGCCAGGAATATGGGAGCAAGCAAACAAACAGCGTCCATGTAGTCGTTAATTGAAGAGGAACGAGACCTCGCGTTCAAGCAGTTGTGGCCTCGACTGTATTGTGGCCCAAAACTACGAACCTACTTCGGCATCTTAGCACAGACCGCTAGGCATAATTTAAACGGTATACTCCTGTTGCTAATGCAATTAGCCGACATTCGAAGCTTACCGCTACTTCCAGAAAACAAACAAAACAAAACAAGGACAGACGGTTAGTGTCTTTGTGCCGTGGTCGCTGCTTTCGGTTACCCGCTTAGGTTGCCTTTATACATCCGCGAATTCGTTCTCGTGAAATTAAATTTCTGCTCCCCCCTCCACCCAATGAGTCTAATGAGTAGTATGCTCAGAGAAACCTGTAACTTATTTGCTCTGTCTGCAAAGTTAGTGCGCACTGCCTTCGTAATGTCCCGAGGGAGCAGCACGTGTTGACGCTTTACCCACGTCCGCTGCAAATGAGGATACTCCGAACGAAAGCCACGAGAAAAGCTTCCTTTGTTCGAGAATGAGAATGCAACTCGAAATGATTAGGTTTTGGACGGACTGGCTCACTTTATTTATTTATTCTTTGAAAATACTAATTACCGGGCAGGGAAGATTGCAACGTTAAACTCCACATTTTGTTGTCCCGCGCAGCAGAAAGGGTCAAACCTAACATGAAACGAGCGGCCGCAACCGTGCCAACTTCCTGGCCTTATGCAAATGCTGGGTGTGCCTCATTTAGTACCTAAATTAATTTTTGTTCTGCTGTTCGTGCAGTGTCGAACACCTGCTAGACGCTGCACGGGTGTTCTACCCCGGTACAAAGAAAGAAAAGTTCATTCAACAGGAAATTTGTTTTTAGGAAATTGATAATAATTGCAATCAGCATAACTCGCTTTCTGCGCCCTTTAAACAAGCTGGAATGCTCTCATCTCTGTCTCTCTCTCTCACGAACACACGCACACACATGAGCGCGCGCACTGAGAGTGAGAGAGAAGTTGAAATATTGCGTTCACAGTTAATTTTTAGTTATTAATAGTTACGTTTTAATAATGTGGCATAGATCCTTAATAAAAACTTGATTTCCCTGCTTTTTTTGACAACTGTTTCCGCGGAACGTATGCAAAATAAGCTGTCTTTTTTGCTGCTATTTTTGCTCTTATTTACAAGAACTTAAAGCACACAGGCACTCAAGTCAAGGTAAATCGAGAAGAAAGTGAATTATTAATTCTAGGAAATGTAATAATACTTAGAAGAAAATGAAAGCAGACGAACCGATAACCGACTTCTACGTATAGAGTATAGTGTCGATGTTTATCAGGGGGGAACCTCGCAAGTAACTAAGGGACACAGAGGCTGGGTATTGGAATTCTTCTCGTGGCCTCAAGTCTATCGAGGTCGAAACGCTCGCGTTTCAACCTAAGATACGAGTGACGGAAAAGAATGGGATTTGTTGTTCCATACCCGCCTTCGAGGCAGCGTTTACCTCTGGTCAGCGATTCTCCGGGATGGATCTCGTATACGTACACAACTGTACCCAACAAAGCGGTTGGAAGGGTGCCAGTAGTTCTGTGGTAGAACATCGCACGCGAAGGCGCTTCGTCTCCCATCCACGGCATTTTGTTTTCGTCCTCTTTAATTTACCTTTCTATCGTTACTTCGACACTTCAATAAAAGAAATGTGCGCAGCTTGCACTATTGGCGCAAGGCTGGCAGGTACAGCAGAGCTGGTGGTCGACCTAACTTCCAAGTTTTCGCTAGAAATGCCAAGCTTTTGCTAGAGATGCTAAGTTCTTGCGAGTAGTATTAAGTATGGTTAGCCAGTAGTTTTTGCGGGAACTGGTCACACAACCAGTTGTTACATGACCATGTAATGACATACTGGTCACATGACTAGTTGTTGCGTGGTTTTGGCAGGGGCAAGCCACGTGACTAGTTGTTACGTGTCTCTGGCGGTAACATGTCACGTGACTAGTTACGTGGTTCTGGCGGGAACATGTCACGTAACTAGCTGTTTCGTGATTTTTAGTCACGTAACTAGGAAGCTCGTGGCCCGCTGTTGGTTTCACCCTTGCGCCACTAGTGCAAGCGTCACACATCTTTCTTGTTTTTTTTTTGTGTGTGTCTGTTTCTTTCTCTCTCTTCTCTCTCTGTCTATTTCTTTCTCTGTCTTTATATCTTTTTTTCTCTTTCTTCTCTTTCTTTCTCTCTCTCTGTACTCGCTTTCTCATTCATCATAGTTATTGCATCCCACGCCGGACAAATCGTCGCAGCGAGAGAGCGCGAACAGGGCGCACGTGTCCCGGGAGCGAAGCAGAACAAGAAGAAGAGGACGAAGAGAGCGCACGCCGTTCATGATGATGATAATTCCTTGTCGCGTATCCACTGAGTTTTGCCGAGCTTAAACAGCTCCGCTGTTGAAAACATAATTTTCTGAATCCTTTCACTGGCTTAATTACCTGTCGGCATTCTGTGGCTATAACTGATAAAGCTGCCAAAGCTTATCCCGCTAGCACTGGGAGACTACGCTGCTCAGCACCGCCCTCGAAGACCAACTCTGGGCCGTCTAGCGGGCAGAGGAATCCACCGTATAGCTTAAGGACTCGTGGCCGATGCCTAGGCGGGGATATTCACCCAAATTCCAGAATAACTCGCCGCACCTTTCAGTAGGGTCGTCCTTCTTAATTTTTTGAGGTTTTGTTGGTAAAATCTGATATATTTACGAGGCAAGCTGTATTGGCGAACTACGGATTTATTTTAACCACATGGGTTCCTTTATCAACGTGCACCTATATAAGGATGAGTACACGACCCTTCTTGCATTTTGACCCCGTCGAAGAATGACTATTTCAGGTCGCTGTCGAACAGCGCTTCGTGACTTTCGCTGCTTGCATTGTAAAGCAGTACTGCTCAATAATATGTGACGCGAAATTATATTGGAGACACAAACCGCGCATCTTACAAAAATCTTACAAGCCGCTTACAAGTGTGAATTAACCGTATGACAAAGTGGTATGAATGTGGCCCATTTTCTGCAGATAGACCAGAGTCCCGTTGCCGCCAAGTATTTAAAACTCGTATTTGTAACACACTCAGACGCAAACGCACTCAACGCAAGCGCCGATGCACTCGGTGTTTTGTTATTGCCTCAAAAACGGCAAGCGATGAAGCCGCTCGATAAGTGGCAACAAATAAACTGCGTGCCTGCACGAAACCGGCGTAATGCAAGCAGTAAAGAAGAATCGTAATATGGAGTGCTTCCTTCGGGAAGGGCTAGAAAGGAAGTCAGTAATGCGAAGCTGGCCGGAGCTCGCCCTTCTAGCGCTATTGGCCGTGAACCACAAGGGCGGTCACTGGAGGTGCGAAGTTCACTCAGGTTTTCTTCGCGTTATACCCCCAAGATAGAACTTACTGCAAACAAAGAAAAGTAACGTCGCCTTGACCACATTTAGGACGAGCCCCTACATCTCTCCTTTTTGTATACGGTTTGTTTTAATGTATTGTTCTACGTGTCTGGACTTACCTAGTCCCCATTTCTGCCCGAGCCAATGCGACAGAGGTGAGCGGTTGTCAGGGCATCCGAAGCTTCTCCGCATGCTTTCGTAGCGTACGCGGAGCATTCTTTTTTTTTCTCCCGTCTCTCTCCCCGTTTCTTTGCCACCCCGACAGCGGCCGCGGTTCGAATAAGGAAACAGAGGATAACAGCCAGCAGCCTCTTCGCTGACTGGCGTTAATTGCCACGATGGTTGGCTGACTTCGCGAGGACAAAAAAAAAAAAGGCAATACTCAAGAGGCGAAGCGAAAGTCAAGAGATACGCGCCGGGCCATTCCACTCGCAGAGGGAAATAGACAATGCCACACTTGCCATCGCGCCTTCATACTTCAGGGAGTGCTATATGTTTTCCTCCCACTTTTTCTTCTCTCCCCCCCTTTCCCCCGTCCTGGTATGCGTTACGCGAGAGCCGCCAGGAAAGAAGGCCGTTCGTGTTGCTTGTCCGCTCCCTTCGTGACGCGCATTCGACCACCGCAGCATCCCTGTTTCCTCGCCCGAGCACTGTAATTTGGGCCAGCCGCTTTATGCCTTCTCTTTACGGCCTTTGTGCTGCTTGTCGGAGATGTCGCTCCCTGTTTGTTTCCGCCGCTCCACTCTTTCCGTGTCTTTTTTTTTTTCTCCCCGCCTTGACGCATGGGGGGGGCGATGTAAACTCGACGAGCCCCTACCCTCCCCTTCTTTTGTTTTCTTGTCTCTTTTTCATTGCTTGTGGGTGTTCTTTTGCCACTGCGCGTACTCACATTTAAGCTGCGAGTACCCAAGGCAGCACTGAAGCAAACAGTGGTCTCTCTCTCTCTCTCTTTTTTATGCTACAAACGCTGACGCTCCTTTCCGCTCACTAAATTTTCGCGTTCTTCCGTTTCTTTCTCCTTCCGCTACCGCGCACTACACACCTCTCACTGACTCACGGTCGCGCCGCACCGCTTGAAATCGCGCTGCTAAGCTGCTTCCTTAAATTACTGTCATTCTATTTTAGCCTTGGTTGGCCCCCCGGATGTGTGGGTAAACAAATTTGAAGACAGCTTAACTTAGCCGGAAAATCCTTCATGCTAGCGTGGAATTTATGCAGCCTGCTTTATGCAGACAGTTTTAATCCTGTTTTAAACCGCTCGTAACGCAGAACTGCGAAATAATCTACTTCTTAAGTGACGCTCTGCGACGGTTTCTAGACCGCAGGGCTGGTGCGACTGCGGTATTTACTTTTTGTCTTCACAGATGAAGCACAGGACCAAGCATGAACTTCGTGCCGCACACACCTGTGTAAGAAAGCCATTTATTTTTGCGCTTTAATTTATTTTGGGATGAAAACGCTACCATTAGAGATGCAGTCAAAATTTAAGCACGTTCATATCAAAACAAAATAAGAAACAGAAGTAAACAACAACAACAACAACAACAACAACAACAACAACAACAACAACAACAACAACAACAAAGAAAAAAAAAGAAACGTCCAGGCCTGAGCGGAACGCGCAGCACAGTCACAGCGAAAGCTGGAAGAGCGGCCTTTTCTAGAGCCTTTTTTTAAAAATCTCTTGGGACAACTACTACCAGCTCACTTGCATGGTACCCACTACGCCATAAATCATCATAATTTTTGTGTAGTGGGGAAGCATCCACCTGTGCCATTATTCGTCATTCTTCGGAAAAGCGCTGTACCCACTACACACTTGTGACGCATTATGTGCACTTTGTTGATGCTGTGGCTGACGACGATGAAGAATTAAACCTGAAGCTTTTGTAATGGGTTGGAGCATTGAACGACCCACTCGTTACGTAATTCGCATTGTGTGACGCCAGTTGTTACTTTACTGTTATAAAACGCTTTATTACACAGGTTAACGCGATTCCTTACCCGACATGAAGCCTGCATAGGGTCAGTTTGCAACGCAATTTCAAGCACCGGCGTAGCTCAGGGGTATAGAGTACTGGGCTGCCACGCAGAGGGCCCGGGTTCGATTCCCATTCTGTCCTAGGGATTTTTTATTTATTGAGTTTTTTTTCTTATTTCGCGCTATAGTGGTTACATACACCGGCGGCGGCGGACAACTACGGCGCAAAAACGGCCCTTGTTGTGATCTCATAACAGCTTTCGCTGTAAAAAGACAGCAGATTTAAGCGATAACCTTGTATCAGAACTTATTGACTGCGGTAGGAGCACTCATCGCCCTCTCCCCCCTATCCTTTTTTTTTTTGTTTTTTTTCTTAGTATGTGTCTTTTTTTCTCTCATGATTTTCAGGATAATTTTGCTTATACGTGCAAATTTGATGAACTGCACTAATTGCGAAGGTCAGCATCTTTTTTTCTATTTTCTTACTCAAATAATTCCACTCATGCACTTCAGGGAAATGACTAAGTCCATGTGGTTAAATAATAGTTTTGAAGGGAGCGGGACGAATATTAATTTATAATTCAAAGTAATAGTACGAAAAACTGAAATTTGTCGTATAATTCCATAAGAGTAATTGTTGATTCTGTGATGTCATAGAAAGAAAAGTCAATTTTAGTGAAACGATGCTGTGTCTTTACCTTCCACATTCGTATAATATAGTAATGGGTGTTGCGGAACCGGCAACACATGCATTCGCTGGCTTGCACACTCGTCTCAGTGAAGTGAAGCAAAACGCTTTATGAAACTTTATTTCCGAAGTTTCGTCAAGGCATTACGATAGTTGTTCCCGTTCTAACCGGTTGAGCTTTTTGTTGGGATAGGAATCATATAGACACTCCGGGTCAGTGGTTCTCAGCCATGGATGTTTTGGGGACCCCTTGTGGGGCGGTGGAAGTGATGAGGAACCACTTGCAGTGAAAGAAAGGGGGGGAGGGAGAGGTAATAAATTAACACACCATGCAGCGTGATATAGGTGCCTTTTATTTTTCCCTGGCAAAGAATGGTCAAACTAAAGTGTCACGCCAATTCGATCTCAACCACTTCTCAATAAGTTTTGCGGTCTGCAGCCACATTCAAACTGTTTCTATTTATGTTTGCTCTTCAAGTATGCCAGCCTAGAAAAAGTATGCCCGCGTGCATATGTCGTAGAAAACTACAACAAAAGTTTTACAGCCATCTCATGGAGAAGGGGAAGCATAAGTCAGCTCCGCCGCAGGGCAATTATGTTATGCGGCAATGCATACCAAAAGTCAGAAAGGGACGCTGTCACGGGACGTAGCGTGCCTCCGAAAAACGCGTTTACAGCTAGTGCCGGGTGCCTAGCAGAAAAATAGGTACGAACGTGCCCACGGCCATGTGCTCGGTGAAACCGGGACCTCAACGCTTCGGAAGGATACAATCCTGAAGGGGAATTTCCAGCATGGGGCGGTTAGACACACTATAGAGAATCGGTGCGTGGTTCTTTGTTCCCTTGTATCTTGCATAGCAAGCGCATTGGTCTGCGTGATACTCACCTCAGCACCAAACCCCTTGGAAAGACTTCTAGTACACGTCTTAGAAGCTGGCGTGATTCCGGCAGGGGGGAATCTAATCGGGCACCTCCCGTAGGCGAGCAGGACCACTCATATTTACTGGGCCAGGGAACATAACGCTTGACGTAGCCGTAGCTATGAGATTGTACAAACCATAGTCACTGATGCCGTCGCAGTGGTGTTTCTCTCGCTTACGCTCGTCTAGCGCTAGTGTAGAACGCAGCCAACGGCATATCGTAATATTGCGTTGGGCGACCGGTGTAGAAATCAAAGCGTCGGAATCACATGATCGTCATCAACTTCATCTTGCCGCTGTTGCCAACCACGCTCGCGTAAGGCACATAGCTGTTCGTGTCACAGAAACGCATTTGTCCACCTGGTAACGCTTTTCAAAGTCACAAACAATGCGTGGCTGCCAGCTGTCAGCTTTGCAGATAATCGATTATTCTACAGACCTCAGTGATTAACTATCGTGTCAGTATCAAATCCCCAATGAATCGGCACGCACCGTGTTTTAGTCTTTTCTTTCCTTCTTTTCATTCATTACCACCCCTCCTCCTTTGTAGGGTAGGAAACCGTACGGGCACCTTCTTCACCTCTCTGTCTCTTATTTTTCTCCTCCCTCTCTCTGTTTCTCTTTCGTACATTGCGTGGCGCCGACCCAACCTTTCTTTACTGTTTTTTTGTTCTTTCCCCACCTCTCATTCGTTTTGTACCACCTCACCTGGATTAGTACGCAGAGCCAGTCGCTATAGGACATCTCTCAGAAAAAATATGACTACTCCCCATTGACCATAAACATCGTTGCCAAGTGAAGACGTGTATGGGTGGCATCATGGATTTGTTTGGTCATCGCCGTTCTCTTTAACATCACCTATCTTCGGTGTACCTGTTGTTCCCATATTCTTCCTGCGTATGGTACATATAATACATGAGACCTGATGTATGCCCTCCTGGCCGACCTGTCGACTTTTGGCGAATATATTTTTTCTCTGCGATTTCTAAAAAGGTTTCGTGCTTGTGCGCCAACAGGAGAAGCAGCTGCTTTGGAGGATTTCTCACCGACTTGCAACAGATTCTTCGTTCGGAACGTGTTATAATTATTACTTTTTTGCTTCGGGTTCGTATTATGTTCAGACGCATTTAAAGTATCCTAGTTTGATTTTAGTTACAGCAAAAAGTTATCGGGTTGAATTGATGAAGCTTGTCGTTGGCCAGCACTCTTGTCATAGACGAAGTCACAAACAATGGTAATACACAGCAGCGTCTTTACTAATATATTGTCAAACATCAAAATAGGCTAGAATTTTCTCTAGTGACAAATCATAATCATCTTTAAGAATACCGCTCCTGATTCGGTTTTTCTTTTTTTGGTTAAGGTTCTGGTTTGTTTCAACGAACTCTTTGAGTGAAACTGACTCCTTTGATGGGACAGTACTTTGGAATCCTACTGCGAGGAACCGCACAAAAAGAGTTACGGGGCCGTGTTCAAGCTTGGCTACCCATGTTGACGTGGAGGTCAGCAGTATAAAGAGCCACGCAGAGGTTTGCCTGTGCCCTGCACTGTATAGCGCTCTACACAAGACTGCTTTGCGAGGTAAGCGTAAATATTAACCACAGCAGCGGGTATTCAGAGCGCGATGGTAACGAGGCCGTGAATGTTCGTGATTATTGAATGAGATCGCTTTGTTTTGCAGAATCTTTAGAGCAACTCTTGATAACTTTCGCGACAATCGTCTTTATCGGACATCAGTTTTAATATTCATAGTTTACTGCTCCACTGCGTACTTACAAGCGTCAACAGGAGAGTGAAACGATGAGAAGGGATGCTGCACAAACTCGCGAATGATTTATTCATGTGTTGTGCTGAGCTATATAAAGGTTAATAATCATATAGGTGGGGACAACGTGAGAGTCCGAAGAGATGCCAAGAAATCTCACGACAAACAACAATAGTAGATGCCTCCGTGAGCCAGTTACACATAACGCACATTAGTGCGTAGGAATTTTATTTCTGCTTTAGTTGTAGTGGCAGAAAAGAAGCCAGGAACATCAAATAAGCACTTTCCATTATAGCAGCAAGGAAGGAAGGAAGGAATACACAAGGGAGAAGGCAGGGAGCTTAACCAGATAACAGTCCGGTTGGCTACCCTACGCCGGGGGAAAATGGAAAAGGGCGTAAAAAGATGAAAGGCCAACGGGTCAGCATGCCCTCGTTACAGCTAACGAGAGAATAAATGAAATCACTGCAGGACGATGATGACAGACCTGTATCATGTGTGACAGGTGCGCGAAGGTATCAACTATTGTTTCTCTTGGTTCAACTTAATTTTTCTTTATATATTTTCGGTCTTTCACCTTCTGTCCTCCTATCTGATCATTAACCTTTATGTGACACTTCACAAGATACTTCGCAAGTTTCTCCTGCAAGTTCAGCAGGGCAGTGGTCATTCCCGCGAAGTCTGTCACCATAAAATTCAAGACATCGCATTTGACATCATCGAAGGCTGGAGAAATCGCCGCCATTCACGCTGCTCTAGAATTGGTAGTTGAAAAACCGTCACAGGCATGGTCAATCTTCTACAACTCCAAGGCAGCCCTCCAGTGCATTATGTCGCCATATCGTCATGGACCAAATGAACAATTACTTGCTGACATAAGACTGCTTCATGAGCGCGCAATAGAGAAAATGATCAACATAGCGTATCAGTGGATAGCGAGCCATTGCGGTATCAATGGAAATGACCATGCAGATGAGGCCGCACGATCTGCTGATGAGGTTCTCCATTGTGTAGCTATACCGTTATCCTGAACGGACGCAGTTACAAGGCTTCGTTCGCTCGCACATGAAATGGCACTTGCACAGTGGAACTCGACGAAATTTACCAATTCCCGTCTTGACAACTTGGTCTCGAATCCACACCTCTGTCTTCCGTCGGGAATAACTAGAGCTGAGGAGACGCTCCTGTGCGACCTGTAGCTTGGGGTGGCCTTAACGCACGCCCACTCATTTTGTATCGGAATGGCCAGCAGCCCGACATATGATAACTGTAGCTGCGAAGAGACAATCGCCCATCTTCTCTGTGAATGTACTTCCTTCAATGTGCCAAGAAAAAAACTTTCAGAAGTGTTAGATATACTTGACAATTACCCGTTGTCGGAGGATAGGGTCTGCCCATATGAAGCTCAAAGAAGGAACCACGCCGACGTTTTGTAAGGTGCATTCTCTTTTTCAAAAGAGATTGACCGGCTAGTGGTACTTGGGGTGCTGTCACCTGTCACTCATGCCGAGGGGGGCTACCCCCATTGTGCCTGTACTAAAGAAGGACGGCACCGTTAAGATCTACATTGATTTCAAGGTGACGTTGAACCCGGTCTGGTGAACTGGATCAGTGTCCGTTGCCAGCCATAGATGATATTTTTGCATGCGGGAACGGTGGTGACTAATTTAGCACGCTGTACTTAAGAGGCGCTCATAACCAAGTTCCCCTCGATGAAGAGTCAAGGAAGCTGTGCGTAATTAACACACACCGCTGGATGTTTTGTTTTAACCGACTGCCATTCGGCATAGCTTCTGCGCCTGCTATCTTCCAGCGGAAGATAGAAACCATTCTGCGGGGTTTGACGGGTGTTCAAGCTTACCTCGACGACGTTTTGATGACAGAAACACATGGAAGCGTCTGCATGTTACGGCAAGTACTGCAGCGTTCCCGTGAGCATGAGGTAAAGGTCAAGCTTGACAAGTGCAGTTTTGGTCAAGAGCCAATGGCTCTTGACCATTGGCTGTGACTCATGAGATTGATGACTCACGAGATTGATGGCTGTGACTCACGAGATTGAAGGTGGAAGCAATAAGCGATTATGTTCCAATATTCCCACTGCGTGTCGTCGTACTCGGTACACACGCCACGAGTGTCGTAACTACGTGACAGCGTTCTTATTATACTTTGATAGCACTTTGATACTTTGATGCATTCGTTTACTTTTTCCTGAGGTTCAAGTATAGATAGCAGAAAAGGTTGGCGCTGAATTAGGAACAAGTGAACAAGCACAGCGATACACTTCCTCTCTTCTTTGTAATCGACCTCGCTAACTTAAAGAAAACTGTCTTATAGATGGACGAAAAAAATCTTGCGGGTATAAATAACGTGCGCGACGAGCCTACACCTGCGTATAATTCTTTCAGTCCAAGAAAGCATAACAGAAAAGAAGCTTAAATATAAAGAACAAAGACAACAATAATAAAAATAATAAAGCAGACAGTATGGATACTTCGATTATCACGGTAGGGCACGTGATGGCACCGCTAGCCGCATTGATGCACGTTTGAAATTACAAGCTTTCACGCATGCGGTGATGAGAGACGCCGCGCGAAGAGGCCCGCATCTATGGTAATGAGCTCGGAATCATGCAAATTCAGAGCGTCACCTCATCAGACCAGCTCGCTTAAACACGAGCAGAATTCCCCTACGTAATGGCATTGTGCGGCAGTGCGAATTTACAACGTGCGTTATGCAGGCCGTAGCGAGCATGATTTAAAATTGATACGCAGGTTGGAACCCAGTAATCACAGCGTTTTTTTTTTTTAGGGCACATTTATGCGGTACGCCAGAACCGAAGCGAACGTTATGAACGATATACGAATTGGTGATCCAGTAACAAACCTTTATCAGGCTTTTTACAGTGACTGGCTCAAGCTCGTGGATATTTGTAGTTGCCTCGTACTTGGCATTAAGGACGCGTCTTTATTGGCTATTTGTGACTTTCAAAAAATGAGTAACTGCCCTCACGTTTCGCGTAGTTTGTGCCTTAAATGCATGTTATTCGCGGAGTGCTCAAACGAGTTAAACTTATATTCCATTCTAGGCTTGAGTAATTGTGGTGACTCGATGTCCCCAGGAAGAAGGAAATATAAAATTAGAAATATAATTAAAGGCATTAGTATTTGTGCTAAGAGTGAGAGTGCCTTTATAGAGTTGGTTTAACGGTTACAGAAACAGATATACAGAGTCGTCGTCCTTTCTATTGCGTTGTGTCGTTAACAATCGCATCCAGTTTCACTTAGCACAGTATAAAATAAAAGTTGGAAGGATGATATTCTAGAAGCACGCGTTATATATAAATCACATTCATATGTGGTGGCGGCAAAGGTTTCGAGAGGAGCGGGAGTTGATTTGAATACAGGTATCACTTTCCACAGTAAATCAAACTATAATTCTGTCGTTTCACTAGATTGTCAATTATTGTCTGTTATCGCAGTGCGCAACTTTTCTTATAAATCAAGAAACCTATTTCTGACATGATCCATCGGCATCGACTTAGATCGCCTTTACGTCCACACCGATGGATCATATTCGAAAAAAAAAAGCCCTACATCGGCGTTTTTTGTATACCAGCATGCGAAGACCAACGATCTTAGAGTTATATGACTTTACAAGATCTACAGCGGCATAACTTTATCTAAAACTTTCTCTTTTACGTTTCATATGTCGACTATCAGGTCCTCTTCGCTGGATATAGTTCTGAATGGCTCGCGAGCCTGATTGATTTGCAAAAAACCAGCTAAAAAAAAGAGAGAGACAGAGAGAGAGAGAGAGAGAGAATGAACTTGAATGAAAGGGGTGGTTCAGTGACCTAAGAAGGGATAAGAGTCAATGGTGGAGACCATGAAATAAACAAAGAAATACAAAATAAACCAAAAGTTCATAAGCTGCCGGTCAAGCCGGCCTCGCGCACAAACTCCCATAGAGAGTTGATATTTCGCCGGGTGTCGGCCTGTGGGGGCGGCATGGTCCATGACCCTAGTGAGGTAATGCCGCTTCCCTTGCGTTTGTCTAACTAACGCGAGACCCGGACAGCTACACAGTAGGTGCCTGACGGACGGGCGAGTAGCGACGCCACACGTACCGCATGTCCAGGAATTAGGGACATCGCCGAACAGCGCCTCTAGCGGTCGCCCTTGGAAACATGCGCGTTTTCTATGGGAGAGCATCGTTTTTCGCGAATAACTAATGATAGAAGTCATCTTTCTCTAAATTCCCGAGGAATAAGGCTCTACACAACTATCCCGACATCTCATGGAAGCGGCAACATTATTTACGTCCAAAACCCGTTCCAAATTGCGGGCGAAGTTTTAAGTATGGGAGTCTATGGAAACGGTCAAATTTAGGGCGGTTTTCTGGCCACTAAAATGCGATTTGCAACGAGACAGTAGCATCGATTGGTTTCGAAGCTATTTGATGGAGTCCATTTGCGTTATATCAAAACGGAATTTCTTGCGTAAACCATCATGGTCGGCGATTCTGAAATATGTTGCCATAACGAATTCGTATTGTTTGTTCGTCGATAATGTCGCGGCATTTTTACAGAAGGAAGCAAGTCATGTTAAGTTTCTTGCAGACCCCGTGGATAAGAAGTTTTCTATTAACATATTTGTCAAAGAAGACGGCTGGGCATGAACTCTACACGTTCTATCGCTGGTTTGATTAGTGCAAGAGAATGGAAATTCTCCTCTACAGCTTTATGCGGTGAATTAAAAACAATATATTTGATTTTTAGAGCGTAAGCTCTCTGACGCTATATGTTCCAAGTTCATTCGTCGCGTCTCATTGATCTTGAGCCGCCGGAGCGCTAGCGTGGCAGGCGTGACGTCACGCCATGCGGTCCGCTAGCCTTTTTTTGCGCTAGCTTTCTTGAACAGAGCGATTTGGGGAGGTCCTTGCGCTCATTATTCGCAAAAATTAGGTTTTGAACCGGAAAGTCGGCGATGCACGTCAGAGTTCCGTTTTCAGCATCATAAATGCTCGAACTTTTAAGTGCGGTGCACTTCAGGGTGGAAGGCTGTCGTATGCAGTCGTTGTCGCTTGGCGTAACGAAGGCAGAAGCACACATAGCATAGCCAGCTGTAGCATATTCAGAGTGCCCTCGCGTCAAAGATACGTCTTCTTCCTCTTGTTGTTCGAGCGCCTTGATGATTATATAAAGTTCGGACATTACTACTATGGCTAGGGAAATACGCCAACACAAACCGCATGTAAAAATTCAGAGGAGGCAAGCGAGAAATAGAAGGAGAGAGAAATAAAAGGGAAGAAACGGAAAGAAAAATAGAAATAAATAGAAGTAAAAAGAGAAAAACACAGAAAAAAACTGGAAAATAGAACTGGAAAGAAAGATAGGAGGAAAGAAATAGAAAACGGGACAGAAACGAAGAAGGCTGCCCATCTCCGCAGTCCGCACTTCCGTCAGGCTTGGCATCAATAGGGTGAAGCTGTCTTAATTTTTTTTAACGCGAAAACGTTTTATGCCGGGGTCCACCAACACTTCAGCGACGTATTTGCGTCACGGAAATGACGCTGAAAAATGTACATTATCAGATGTTAAAGAAAAAAAAAGTTCTGTCAACGGGAATCGAACCCGCGACCTCTAGGTTCGCAACAACACATGCCGGTCACTCTATCCACTGCGCCACGGTAATTTTTGTTTTCTGTCGTGCACTGCGCCACAGTCTGACTCCAGAGTCTATACAAACGTGCCTTTTATATCTCTCACTTTCCTCTCACAGAGCTTTCAGTCGGCGGGGGGTGGTGGTGCTCACTGGTAGCGGTAAAGGGAAGTAATGCATCATGACCATGGTCTACACGATCAGCTCCTGCAACGTGTGGTTGCTACGCGTCGGTCGCAATTTCGTCAACGCCTGAACACACTGCGAGGCGGTGACCTTAGCCCAAGCGTCAGCGTCACTCATAGCCTCCATCCATACCAAAAATAGCTCTGCGACGCGCGCGTGCCTCGCCTCGCTGTAACGCCGCGCTCCCGCTTACGTTTGCCGAGAGAGATACAAATAAACTTTATTGAAATAATCAGTCAATCAGGTCAGGCATTGCCCGACGCCCCTAGCTGTCTGCCGGAATCCCTTAAGACACGGCAGCATCAAGGGCTTGACTGATCATGTGTTGCTGGACGTTGGGGTCCTGGCTGCGGAGCAGAGCCTCCCAGAGTTGTAGAGTGTGTGAACCATCGTACTGACTCGGATATGTGCACACCATGTGGACCGAATTTGCTGCCTAATCGCGAAATTTGCACTGTGACCGAAAAACTTCTGGGTGCCACTTGCTTTAGAGTACGGGTTTGGAAAAATCCCTGTATGGAGTAAAATCGTGGCCGGGCTACAGGGGGCACACGAAGTGCGTTTCGTGTGCCTTTAGTCCAGCCGTTGCGTTCAATAACTCGATCTTTAACGTGTCGCGGCATTTCGACCGTATCCCAAGTTCTGCATTCAATCAACGACGCTCCTTGTGGCTGTCACACCACTTTTTCTGTTACGCTCTCCCCGTTAGCTGCTACAGCTACCGCATGGGTTCATTTAATTATTGATCACGGACGTTAGTCTTTGGTATATAGATGTACCACCAGGCGTCAACGTGGGTGCATCCACGTAAAACGGTGCTATAGGTGCCAAATACCAATAAACATTGGACAAAATTTCTTACATCAATGTACAGTAAACATTCAAGTACTTCTGTAAGGACACATTTTACTTTCGTGTTAAACCGAATCCAATGATGGAGGGATCCGCCATATTCCTTTTTTCTTTACTAAACGGAAGAAGTGGTTAGTATTTAATAGGAAAGATAATGGTCCAAGGGCAGAGCCTTGGGGTACAGATGTAGTTATTTAGTAAAACTCAGTCTGGGTATAAGCTATTTCTGTCTGTTCCCGTTGTAATGGGTACATTTTGAAGAAATGGATGCATGTTCCACGAAAGCCGTAACATTCTAATTCATTCAATAATATGCTAGGGACACCAGTATCAAACGGATTTTTATATTGAGAAATATACCTGTAACCTCTTTATTGTCAATAATGCAGCAATGAATAAGCTGAGATAAGCACAAAACAGCTGTGTCAATTGGCGATACATTTTCTAATCTCATGTTGGCAGGGCATTATACATGAGCATATCTACCAAGGGTGCGAGATCCAGTGTTTTACTTCAATACAGCAATCACCTAAATATATCATGAAATTTCATGCTACATCTATCCTACACTTTTTCTGCGAAGATTGCCGTGCCTGTCTTACGAAGATGCAGTGTAGGCTTTCTCTGGTGCGAACCGCGTTTGCTACGCTTTCGCGCCTTGCACTCCAGCATTCCAAAGGAGGTTAGCGCTAAACAGGGTATCATTACGTTTGAGCATTCTGTCCCAATTTCATCATGTTTTATCTGACTTGATATTTACATCACTGGCGACGAAAATATGGGCGGGAGCGTATAAACATTTCATGGACTGATCACATCAGCTTCCTGTTTCAGGAAGTTCGTTTGCTGCGATGCTATTCAAATCGAATAGCATCGCTTCTGTTCTATATTCCATCAGTCGATGAGTGTGTAGAAGTATTGAGTGTTTTTGTTGGACAGAGCAGGGACAGCTAAAGTAGGTTTTTGCTTTTGTCACCAATTAGCATGTTTCGCCTTGCTTATCATATGGTAGCTTGCGGCGATCGTGGCAGCTTGCAACAGGGTGACGAAGAAAGCAGTCGACTCGAACACTGTGGGAAGCCCAGCCTTCAAGCTTGCGCCGCCACTCGAACGCGCCTGGAAGATGGTCATGGTCCGCAGTTTTCGGACCTAAGAAAACTGCCCCCACCTGCGAAGGCTGTCACTTGTTCCGAATAATGTTTATTTCGCTCTCTCCCTCAGTCTCGGCAGAGAAGCATTCACAGAGAGTTGTATACTTAGACGAATGGTACATCATTACACTACAACTGAATGTATTTATTATAGCATATCAACCCATCTCGCCAGTAGCCGCTGTAAGAGTGACCGGCACGCTGCAATCGTGAATCCCGCTCAGAATGAGACACCGTTCGGTTATCAGCGGCTAGTTTCCGCAGATTTGGGATATCGCGTGAGAAGCAGGCGATCTTAAAGCGCTTACGAATTTTTACCAATTGCGAAAAACCGATGGACAAAAATTTGCAGTATTGAAATAATTTATTCGCTAACGTTATACGTAGTCATGCATAAGTCGCTATTAGACAATGGATCGTTTTCGCTGCATTTGTTCCTTCGCGTTATGAGCAGGTGCTGTGGGCATTAGGGTTCCTCGATGCGCGCGCCCAAGGGGAGCGCGCGCATCGAGGAACCCTAGTGGGCATGACCCACAAAAATTCGACCAATCATAAGCAGCTAGCGACCGATGCGGAAGCGAAGCGGGGTAGGTTGATGTTATAATCGCCCACATATATCGAAATAAAATTTAAACTTACACCATTTGCCATACGCTTATTTACTTGGATGGGCAGGAGAGGGAGCAGCAAGGAAACATTTGCCCACTTTTCCCTTTCCCCCCTCTGTCAAAAGTAGGAGGGTAAGAAACGACCCCTAATATGTATATTCGTAGTGATCCATATTCTTATACAGCGTGCTCAATGTGGTTTCCATTAAAATGACTCGAATGATCTTGCTCCTCTTCCCCACCAAGACCTTAAATTAGATAACTCTTACAGTAAAAAAAAAAAAAAAAAAAAAAAAAAAAAAAAAAAAAAAAAAAAAAAGCAGTCGTCTTATTTTTAAGGCTTCTCACAAGTACGTTGCTTTGTAAACCACACGTTTTCTTTAAAATATGAGAACTGAACATATTAGAGGCATAGTATATACAAGCTTCGTTCTCGTTTAATTTCACAACGCCGAACTCGGACTACAATGTTTGCAGAGGGAATGCAAAGATTGAAAACAGGTTAAATGTGGCGCGAACCGGGTAAGCATATTGGAATTCTTTTGCGGAGCTGTCATACGCTGGCTTCAGGCCAAATAGTGTGTGCGTTTAGAGGGTGTGTACAAAAAAGTCGCTTCGACAAAATTGAGTCTGAGTACAAGGGGAGAGTGCTGGGTGAGGTGCGAAGGGCGCTGACGAGAGAGGGGCCAGGTGCCATGTAGACCTGGCCATGCAACTGGACGCGGGTTTGTCGCGTACCTCTACTCTCGCAGTGAGTCACACGTGCGTCTGCGGGGGTCAATCTCAATCCGACATTGTCACCTTCATTTAGCGGCGAGGAACAAGGAGCTTACGAGGAGAGACGCCGAGAGCAGCGAGAAAGAACGCGCCTGAGACGCCGAGTGCAATCGGCGGGCGACAACGCTGCCGATCGTTTCGCCGGGGACAAAGCGAGGTTTCGGCGAATCTTTCTTCGGCATAAGGGAAGGAGGGGGGACTCAAAACGATGGCGCGATGCTTCTTGTCCGTGATGGTGATGGCATCCCGTGCAGCGATATCGCGGTGCCATACCACACAGCTACGTTGGTCGCACAAGTTCACAGAGTACAGTCGCGCTCAATATGACTTGCAACACGGGAGCGCGTGGCCTCACGGGTTCAAAGTGTGCGCATGGCTTCAACTTTTTTTTATTTCAACAACCAGATATTATTTTCTTATTTGGGATCATACCCAAGTGAGAGAAACGCGTTTAGTAATGGAAATCAGGGCTAGTGGAAGCCACGCGCAATCTTTGAACTTGTGAGGCCACGCGCTCCCGTGTTGCAAGTCATATTGAGCGCGACTGTACAATGGCTCTGAATTTTCTGATTAAAATGTTCATTGACAAGTTCGCAAGCAGTGATAACAAATCTAAATTTACAATCCATGCAGATAACACCAGGTTATACGTTCGTGGGAATCATAATAGGGATATCGGAAGAAGAGCTAATGAGACCCTAATTTCTGCAATTTGTCTTCATCCAAACAACTTAAAATTACCACACCGAAACTCAGGAAAGAAGTGTAAATTTAAGGGCTCGATTTGCTTTGTTAGACACAATAATAATCAGAACTTACGGATATTGATGCCATGGAAAGTACAGATGTTAATAGTAGTAATTTTAATGCAAATATGAAGAAAGAAAAGAGGACGAAATGATAACTTGCCGCTGGCAGGGACCGAACCTGCGACCTTCGATAACGCGTCCGATGCTCTACCAACTGAGCTACAGCGACGCTCATCCCCCCCCCGTACATTTTATGGGCTATATATAGATTTTAGTCATTTTGGAGATAGGTATCGACATGTTCAGAAACGACCTGTATATGAGATATTGAAACGTTTTTTTTTTTTTTTCAAATGGCAACGCTTGCTGACAATTTGCCACCGCTTTACCAGATTCTCTGCCCCGACCCTTGCGGGACTACATTGCGTGAATGCGGCCCGCCGATGGAAGTAAGTTTGAGACCCCTGCTTTAAAGACTCACCGATAAGCGCGTCATAGAAGTATTAATTGGGTCCTAGCGAAGGACCTTTTTAAGAAACATTACTGTGTAAAAATCTAAGTACGCGCAAAGAAACAATGACGCAAGTAGCAGCAAGGAAGCCAGACGAGCGCTAACTTCAATCTCGCTTATACGCGTTCCTGGTTCTAATCGAAACTGGCCGAAATAGCCGGGTCTCAAACCAAGACCTGATGCCATTGTGCAGACCGCATAGACAGTGCAACAAACAGGCGGGCTTTACGGTCGTGTACATCCAAATATCATGGGGGGGTTTTACATCACAAAACCACGATATGATTGTGAGGGACGCCATTGTGGAGGACTCCGGAAATTACGATCATCTGGTGTTCTTTAGCGTGCGCTGTCATCGCACATATAGCATTTCGCCTCCATCGAAGTACGACCGCCGCCGCCGGGATCGAACATGCAACTTTCAGGTCGCAACCCGAGCCCTGTAACCGCTACAACACCGCGGCGGATGGTCGTATATATGAGTATAATTGGTTTCATTACGCTTTCACGAACAGTTAGCAAAGAGGCGAAGACGAGCTGTATACCATGTACATAATGAAAAGGTTATTTCGGTCTTCTTTTATTATGTGCGCTAGAAACGTAAAGAGCGTTGTTTAAATTAAAGCATCTTATTCAAAACTCTTAATTCCAGAAGGTAATTGAGCAATCTCGCGCTTGTCATCAATTTCGGCCTTTATTTCTGCTCCTCCTCGAGCTCTAAAAAAATATTGTCACTGGCAGTGAATATGGCACGGCCTGTTGCCTTCACCCTATAGCGCAAAATAATTCATTTGTAAAGTGACGCCAGCAAATATCAGGGACGTCACGTCTGTTGCTAGCATATTGTCGAACCATCACCATCTCACAGTCTGCTATTTCCTTGAAATTAGCGTTTTTAGATGAAGAAAATGGCTGCGACGAAAGGACGTCCTTACTTTCTCCAAGGTACCACCGGGGGCCGACGACTGCACAATCGGACGAAATATATTGAAAAGGACGAGAGGAAGGGCCGCACGCCCTTTCGATATTCAGTGTTTTTCAAGCACAGCCAAGTGAGTTGTGTACACGCATTCGTCGAAAAAGAACTGCTGATTCACTTTCGAGCATCCAGCCGACCGCCTGCCGTACGCCTTGCTCTTATCAGTCAGCCATCATGGTTCGCTCTCGGTGGCGATAGTCGATATTTTTTTTACGTATGTATTGTCGTTTTGTCTGCCGCGGGGCCTGCGTCACGGCGCCAGTTTTGAAAGTTGAAGGTCTGTACGCCACGTGGTGTGAAAAACGGTGAACTAAAAGCGATGTCCCGAATTCCTGGGTAAGTGTGCGTCACTGGCGGTGACACAATACGTACGGCTCTGCCTCTTTCTCCTGCTCGTTGTTCAGGCGTTGCCTCTGATGACTTCGCGCCTTCCTTGAAGCGGGGTAGCGCGTAGCGCTAGACAGGACATCTTCGGTGAGTGCTGGGTCCCGTCCTGACTTTGTCCACTAGGACTTGCGCGGACCGAAGAAGTCCCTAGGGCAAAGGGTGGGTGTTGTGTGCTATTTTCACCTTCAGCTCCCGTTTTGCTTCCAATTTGAGTCGCTCGCCCTCCTCCTCCGGGCCCAGGCACACGCGAATGACAGAGACTGGGTCCAGGAAGATGAGCGGGAAAATAACAGCTCGCTCGCTGCAGTGTGGGCGGCACCTTTGCAGATGCTTCCCGAGTGCCCCGGGACCCAGTCCACTCGCAAGCCCGTGCCGTAATCCCGACAAACGGATGAGCATGCGACCTTTAATATCATGAGCCCACGTACCGACTCTAAGCGTCCCCGTCAGCGCCTTCAGGGCGGCCAAGGAATCGGTGAATATTGTGACCCGTTGGCTTCTGCGGTCTAGACACCTTTTCCGCCAGCCTCTCTATGGCAAATGGGGTGGCCTGCAGTTCAAGTGCCTCAATGGTCGGTTTTTGCTGGTGTTGTTGGATCAGGGCATGTTCATGCGCGCCATCAACGAGAGCCAGCGCCACTTGGGAGGTAGTAGGCTCCCAAGCCGCATCTGTGAAGATGGCACTTTTTTCAGGTCAGCCTAAAAACAGCACCTTTATATTTCAAATAACTTGTCCAAAAACTGGAAGACGGTATTTTGAGCCTAATATATACCTGGCACAAACGAATGGAGCGACAAATCTTTAAGAAAAATGACGTGAACTACTGAAGGACAAACAAAACACGCTATTTTCTAATACTATCGCAAATTTCCTAACGCTGCGCTTCGAAATTAACCAACAAGTTTGCTTATACAAGAAGCATGTAGCGCAATCAGCAAGTACACTATTCAGAAACCTCGCAGCAAAGAAAATGTATCATTATATATTGAAATACTAAAGACGTACCTATAAATAGTGTCACTCTACACTTGATATAAATACAATAATTTTGTTCAAGCTGCCGCATTGCCCTCCAAATGCATTATAACGTCCAAGCTCGTACATGCGCAAATATTGCATGGGACCCCTCAACAAAATGGAACATAGAGGCACTGCAGATGATCCAGCGATAATCAGTTTACTCTGACTATCGTTACAATGACGCTTCGATTAACCTAATGAACCCTCATGGAAGAAAAAAGCAAACGTTGCATTTATGGCAAAAAACTGACGCTAAAATGTTTGTTCCGATTGAAGCATCGCAGATTATTACTGAATACTGAATGTAGCGTATCGCGGCGGGCGTTATTTATTCATTTATTTTATTTATTCACAAAGCCCCCCGCAGGCTCCTGCAGGAGTATTACGTGAGGTGAGAGGGGTATGCAATATACAGGTTCTCATACGTGGAAGCATTAAAACTCGATTAGAACATGTTATGGTGGATAAAGACTACAAAATAATGTTATATAATTGTTATCGAGAGAAACCGTGACATACAACTAATAAACAGAATGCAGAGACACTCAATCGTAAGGGTACATCGCATAACTTATAGTCAATGAATTATAGTCAATAGTTAGCGAAGGGCGAGTATATAATTTAATGGAAGGTAGCACCAACTAGCCATGAAAAAAAGGTGGTTACTTCATGACGAAACAATACGAACATGAACTACAATGCATCGGCAAAATGAATCACTAACACTATGTAGCACCAGTATTAACCTTTTCAACTTGAAAGCTTATTAAGCGCAACAAGAGGCGGGACAAAAGAAACAACAGGACCAGGCTCTTTTTCGCACATAAAAGTCTATTGAACAGGCTTCAGATATAACAAAGGGACCGCTAAGGGGCAATCTTGTATTATACGTAAAGCCTTGTTATATGTGAAGCCTGTTCAGCTTCACGTATATATGCTTGTTATACGTGAAGCCTTCCGTGTCGGCGCCTTGTCCTGCTGCTTATTTTGTTCCGTCTCTTGTTGCGCTGAATAAATCCTGAAGCTGTATCAATTACTTCTACTTATATTAATTTTGCTATGAAGAGAGATAGAGAGAATTAAACTTTATTGTGCGACCAGGCGCGCGTTCTCTTCGCCCATAGGTGGGTGACTTCCTCATTCCAGGTAGCCATGGCTAGCCGCCGACGCCCGAGCCCTTTCCACCAGCCGGAGCTGGTCCTCAGGGTTTACAGACGTCAGTAACGCCTCCCACTGGTCTTCGGGATTTTCTTGTCCGCTCTGTTCATCCGTGGGCAGGATAGTCGGGTTGTTTCGGGTTTTTGGGTGAAGTTATGTCTTATTTGTTGATGCCCTGAAATGTAAATGCTTCTTTAGGTAGAGTATCTTGCTAGCATTTGACTGTATTCTTCCTCTTTGGCTAGAACACACATTTATTATTTTTTTAAAATAAAATCAATAAAACTCTAAACAAACAATCACTAGGACAGCTTGCATGAGCCACCAGCATGTATGTACATCATCTCAGCCACCCACCCATAATGCGATTGTCTTCAACCAAGAACGTGTTAAACGTATTTACACTGAAGATGCCTTTACGTAAATGTGTTATAGAAGACTTCCTGTTTGCGAAACATTTTGCTCTGTCCGCAGCGGTGGTCTGATGGTTATGGTGCTCGAAGACCGACCCCTAGGTCGCGAGATTGAATCCCGGCCGCAGCGGCTGCATTTCATTGAAGGCGAAAAGCTAGAAGCCCGTGTGCTTAGAATTCTGTGTGCGTTGAAGAACACCAGATGGTGGAAATTTCCTTAGCCTTCCATTATGGCGTTTCTCATAATCATATCGTGGTTTTGGGATGTAAAACCCTGAAAACAATTAATATTATTACAAAGCCCCCCCCCCCCCCCCCCCCCCCACTCTTCTCACGTGCGCGAATCGCAAAGCCATCACTCTCCTGTAGTGCGCATGCGCAGGAAGGCACGCGAGAATGCTACGCAGGTTTTTTTCCCACCACTGCTCTGGCCACGTACGCGGTTGATTCCGTCGAAGTTGCGTCAAACTCGTATTTACCTTTTATTTTGCATTACGTACGGGGCCGCCGTTTAGAACCCGGAACATTTAGTTATTATTTTCATCTTTCTGTTTCGTGGCAGACGTCCGTTTTTTGTTTTCTAATTCTGTATGTGTTAATAGTGTATAACGTTGTTTCTGTTTATCCATGCTCTGAGTGTGGGCATTCAGCTGCTGGGGTCCCGTCAGGCAGAGCGCATCTGCCTTTTGCCCTTGTATCCAAGACATGCCTGTCTGAAATAAAGAGCTGAATAGGAATATGAACATCAGTCGAATTTCGTCTTAGTACCAAGCTGTCAACTGGAGTGTTTGCTCGTGATTCACGTTGAAAGGACAAAATGATCGTCGAATTATAACCAGAGTGAGGTGGGTGACTGTGTGATGAAGCAGAATAATTAAGAGCCCTTCCACTAGTGTGAAGATGGAAGCCAGCGCATGCGGCTGCACGTTCTGCGGCAGCGGCTTCCCGTCGTTTTCCCGCTCATTCGTTCTTCTGTGCGCATTGGCGCTCCTTCCACTCTTGCTCTTCTTACCCCGAGAGAACGACGCGCGTTCGTACCATAGGGAGTCCCACAGGGCAACTGCTGATAACAGCGCTAGCGCGATCTCTACGCCACGAGACAAAGGAGCACGACGATTGGTGGGAAGTGCTGCCGCCGAGTATCCCTACACATGTGAAAGAGACATCGGTGGTGGCGAGGGGGCGAGAGGCGTCGAAAATTGTTCTTCTACGCGTCGCTTTGTCTACAAACGCGATCCGCCAGAACCTAGCCATATACAGCCTCGCTGATATAATAATTAATAGCCTTCGCTGCACTTCAATTCAGTTACAAACACCAGATGGTCGAAATATCTGGAGCTCTTCCCGACGGCGTGCCTCGTAATGATAACGTGGTTTCGGTTCGTAAAACCCCAAATATTACTATTCAGTTTACTTACAAATCTCTTACATTAAAGCGCAACACGAAATACTGAATATACTTCCACCTTGTAAAATATATTCAACTGGCTGAAAATTTTACAAGCGTTAAATTATCTTCACAGTTATCAGCTTGCCCACCCCGGAATTTCTGGGTGCATATAAGTTGCCTATGATTTGCTTCGGTGACGGACAGTAGGGAAACGATTGTGTCATCGCCACTAGACTCTCCCGTTTTGGGCTTGCGGAGGATGGCACGCTACAATGGTACCGAGATTCTTTTTTCTGCCACTGCTCAGGCTGCATCGAAAGAGGACTTGAGAAGCGATCGATCTACGCAGTAGACGCCTTGGTATCGGAATGCGCTCGCATTGATGTTGGATACGGCATTTAGCGATAAGGCCGTGGTGTGGCGTCTGCTTAGCGAAAATCGCAAACGCGGAACATCGCGGAGACGCCGATGTTGAAAGGGAAAATTCGTCTGAAGTATCCATATAATTCCAATTCAAGAAGGAAGCTTGCTATTTCATACTTTGACTGCACTTACTAACAGAGGGAGTTATACATGAAAAGGCAGCTAGGTCACTTGCCGTTGGGCTAATGCAAAAGAAAGCTGCTGAAAAAACAAAAACAAAAAACACACCGCACACACAAGGTTCCACAAAACAAGGCTCCCCCCCCCCAAAAAAAAGGCATGGCGTTCTCATCACTAGTGTATACCTTGCAGAATTCGTCGTGTAGGGGGGCTTGACGCCAAACATGGGAGGCATGAACATAGCCCTGTAGCCCTGCATAAAGGGATTGTTCCCTCAAGGCAATACAGAAAGCCTGGTTGCTCAGTTCAAAAGGTTATTTTTCTGTGTTTCTGCTCGCAAAGCTGCCGCGAGGTCATGAATAAAACAAGAACCTGATAAGTTTGCATAATCTTCCCCCCGCCAAACGTCGCAGAACTTCCGCCGGAGATAAAGAGCAAACCGAAGGTGAATTCGCTGAGAGTCTCCACTGGCGCTTTCGGTCCTTTAGTATTTCCAGCGAGTTATCGGCTCATATTTATGCGAATGGAAAGTTACTGAGTAGATGGCCCTAGATTTCGGCTTTCAAGTGCAAAGGAAATGTCTTTGGAGGAACGGGTGTAGCAACCAGTTCTTCTTACTGTAGGTTTTAGTTAATTCTAGCTGCTGACAGCTTCGTTTTTTAAGTACAAATACTGGTAGATGTGTTTCTTTCGTTTTGTATTCTGCAAGTCCATTGTACTGACTTAAAGAGTCTAAAGCGTAACTCGTTACGCAACATTGCGCTGACATAAATACAGATGAAAAAAAAAAAGAAGCAGAAACCAAGAGGTAACAATAGCTAGAAGGCATCATCCCAGAAAGTAATAAAAAAGACATGTGACATTTTTTTTCTTCATTAGCAATTAGCAATGCCGCTACTCTTGCGGAAAAGCACGCCTGTGATCTCGGGTATAGGTGTCAGTGTGGGCGCCATCAGCGCTCCTTCGCCTTTTCTCATATAATTTTCCCACCAATTAAGTAACATCATCTTCATTCTCTCTCGACACTCTTCCTTTAAACTACCAATCGCTTTAAATTTTGATTTCAGACGATGTCTTGGTCAGCTGAGGTGTAGAAATTCATTTTCAATATTGCGAATTCGTAGGTGTCCAGGAAGGAAAAAGAAGGAAAACGAGCACAGGGCGGCAAGCCCCTTCGAAACAATCGAAGCGTATTTAGATACAAGCTATCACGAGAGCTGCTCATCTATTTTTAATGTAAAATGTTTTGATGTGTTATTAGATTATTTCAAGATAAGGCGCCGAAGCTGCATGGTGCCCCCTAGTAAATAGCGTCTCGCCGTTGTACATGCACTCACAGATCACCTCGTTCGATTAGAGTAGTTGGCGGCATGGTGAGATCAATGTTATATAGTATTCCCTGAAGGAGGAGATATTGTTATATTGATGCTTCAATAATCGTAAAGTAGGTCACAAGACGTTCTGCGTTATAGCGACAATCATTACAATAACAACGACAACTAAATAACTAAGACAGCTTCCACGAAATCTGCAGCAACAAAGCCACTTGGACTCATGCACCAAACAAGAGATGTGCTTTTTTTTTTAAACTCAGCTGTTATGCTCGAGGTTTGTCGTGTGTCGTAGACAGAAAGTTAACATCATCATGAACCGGCACGCGCGCTCTTCGTCCTCTTCTTTATCTTCGTCCTCCTCTGCATCGCTCTAATGGCCTCCTCTGCATCGTCCTCCTCTGCATCGCTCTAATGGCCAAGAGTACGAGTACAGAGAGAGAGAAAGAAAGAGATAGAAAAAAGGGAGAAATTCTTGGCGGAAAAAACATTTGTTGGCGAGGCGAGAGCCGAAACCACTCGGCAGGCACGCTAGCAGAGCATAACATAGCGTTGTATTGTATATATAGTACAGCAAGGGGGTGGGAAAGGGAAGCGAGGGTGAGGGAAAGGATGAGGAGAGGATAAGTACAGAGAGACAGAGAGAGAAAAACAGAAAGAAAGGAAAAAAAAGAATAGATAGAAGGGGACAGAACCACTACAGAGAGAGCGAGAGAAAAGGAAGAGAGAGAGAGAAAAGATAGAAACACGGAAATAAATATACAGAGAGAGAAACAGATAGAAAGAAAGTGTGATAAAATAGGACAGAAAAAAAAAACAGAGCAAGAATAGCCATGTATACATAGGCGTGCGCAGGGGGGGCAGTGGGGGCGGCCGCCGCCCCCTAGTCACCTAGAGGGTGGGGGGACGCAAAATCTGCACCATACTTTGACTTAAAGGGGGGGGGGGGCTATGCGTTGAGCTTTCACCCTCCCCCCCCCCCCCCCTCCCCTGATGGGGAACCCTGCGCACGCCTATGCATGTATAAAATAGTACAGCAAGGGGTGGGAAAAAGAGAGAGGTGAGAGGGCCAAGCCAGGACCAGCTCAGTGCCCACCAGCTCTAGTGTGACCCAGCCTTGCGCGAGTTATTGCAAGCTGCGCCAATTTTTCGCTATAGACCAGAGCACGCCTATCTCGCACCCAGGCGCCTAGGCTCCCGGCGGCATACTCTCGCCCCCCAGACGCCATTTTGTTCTGAACTACCAAGGCGTGTATCTGTTGCGCCAAGTTAAGATAGCAAGCGGCGTCTCTGGGACTTTAAAATACGAGAAAGCGCCTATTCACGCCGCTCCCGCTTACAAGAAGTCGTCTGTGCACCACTGCGCCGTCTTTGGATGCGAAAGCAATCAGCGCAAGAGGAAGATATTACTCAGCACTGTCTGTGAAGATCACAACGCGATGCGTGAAACGTGCCGGTGCGGTGTTTTCAGATTGCACAGATTTCCATCCGCAACGAAAAATGCCGAGTTCCGCCCACAGTGGATAATTGCAATCGACAGGAAAAACAATGAGCCCAGTAGGGTAAGGTGGGGCAAAATGAGACAAAAATTTGAAAATAGTGAATATTTATTTTTATTTCACTCTTTACCCTTAAAGGTCAATGCAGAAACTTTCCTTTGGGTACAAGGTATGTGCTACATAAATATGACCATGTTGCCACTGTCAGAAAGTTTATTTTAAAAAGAAATAAAAAATGCACCAGATGTCTCATTTTTTTCCCCAACCTGCGGGGCAAAACGAGACAGTGTGAAAAAAAAAATTAAAACTTCAGTTTTTGCAGTAGAAGCACTTGAAATTAAACTCCGTGGGCTCTCACCCAGCCTTTATGACCCCACTCCTTGCACTCCACGCATTGAATCCAGACAGAATCCGGTGCTGTTTTGCTCCAAAACTCCTTGCAGATCAAACACCACCAGTCTTTCTTTGTGCTATTGTTGTATTTTGTGGAAAGCTTGCACTTCATTGGCTTATTCAACGATTGGACGATAGATATGTTCTGACGCATCTTCTTCGCCTCCTTTTGCCATTTTGGTGCAGAACTGCACGTGCGTTTCGTGGCTTTCAGCTTCGTCAGCCGGGCTTCGTGAGGCGATGGATTTAAAACTGCTAGATTCGAATTTTCTAGCGCTTCTTTTTTTAATTTGGTATTGGAGGAAAACTCGATGCCGAGACGTGTTTGTGAACGGCTTAACCTCGAGATTCTTCCAATTTTGCGTTCTCCTCTTGAGAGCATCCTTGGGAACGCGGAAAAACCTCGATGCAGCGCGAATGGAGTGAGTGTCCTGAACAGCAATCAGTGCTTTTTCACGTCGTTTTCCTCCCAAGAAGCTCTATATGATATTCTCTTGTGCGTCCGAACCCTCCTAAACAATAAAATATAATATATAATGAGTGTAAGTAAATGGTTCACTTAATAAGACACTCTCTAAGGCAATTCAATGCCTTTTTGTCGCGTTTTGCCCCCCCCTCACATGCACAAATTCAAAAAAAATTTCCGCTTTGGCCCCGCGCACCAAATGAACTAAAATTTTGGTGGTATGTAGCTAGTAGTATAAAGTAATAATATAAATACTTACGTTGTTGTACTGACGCCAGAGTAGCTTCATGCACGAATCCGAAAATTTGGCCGAGAAGAATTTCGCCCCTTTTTGACGGGTCACGAACACACTGACACCAGCCGCGTAATTTTTCCCACGCGAACGCTGTGAGCAATCATCAACTTTTACACATAAAAAGGTGGACAACTACCAGCACCTCTCGCTGAAATATAGAAACAAAGAAAAGTGCTTACTGTATTAGCTATAGAGGTCGGCAAAGCCAAAATGTCGCGTTTTGCCCCGTGTCTCATTTTACCCCGCCTTACCCTAACAGTGTACCAGTAAGTACACTTACTGCGTGTATTCAAGCGTGACGCCAGCTATTTCGCTTTACAGCAGTAATTTGCGTGCAGTATGCCTGTAGTATGTGGCACCAAATTATTGCCGCGCTCTTTCGCAGGTCGCATGCTAATAATAGGAGATATTACGACTCACGCGTGCACGCACACTGCGCACGTTAAGTACAAATGTAACGGCATACAATCGCGATGCAAAGAAACGTGAACAGTGGCTCTCGACTCAGTCGAACTGCGACATGCCTTTACTGTCGCTGGGAGAATCTGTGCTTTCAGCCGGCGTCACCGTAGCACTGCAAAAATTTTGCTCTGGCTGGCACTTTCGCACTGCGTGTGTGTTCCGAGTGCCGGGCATGACTGGCAAATGATAAACACAAGCGGTGCATGAGCGCAAGCCGGAGCGGGATTCTAGCGCTACGGTTAAGCCGGCTGAAAGCACAAGTTTTGCCTAGCATGTCGCAGTTCGACTGAGTCGAAAGCCACGCTTTCCGCTGTTCACGTTTCTTTCCATCGCGATTGTACGTACCTGATAAAGTTGCTTCCGCAGTCTGCAATGTACGTGCTGTGGACATTCCGGATTGTCGAGGAAGGTCTTCTCGACGTTTCACAAGGAAACAGCACAAATTTCCAGGAGAGGAAATGCACGAAACATGCTTACAGCCGGACTCGGGTTGGGAAGTTTCGCGTTTGAATTGCGGAGCGTCTGCTAGCGTGGCAGTTCAGAGTGTTGCTTCACCGCGCTTGCGACAGATGGCGCGACGTACTGCCTAAATATGGCGGCACACACTTAACTCGCGGTGTTCTGGTGTATATGATGTTTAAGATGTTGCCGTCTTTAGACAGCACCGCTACCTCTTACTGAAAATACAAAATAAAAAAGGCTACAGACGTAAAAAAGCCACGTAAAATCGGACTTAGCCTTAAAGGCCAGTCTTATGACAGTAAAGTGAAAACAGTGATCTTAATAATTTTCGAGTATTGCTAACATTTCTCAATTTAAAAGGACAATAGAATGCGTGAAGCACTTCCATTGTAACTGTCGGTTGACAGACGCCTTCGAAGCACCACAATCCCAAAGCAACGCTGTGCCTCAACTCAGTATGCAGCAGGAAGATGACAAAGTGTAACACAAAGTTATGTCTTGTACTACCTGTAAATACCTCGTGTTTTAGCTACTACCCCAGTCTGCTTGTTTACGTGAAGCGAAAGTGCATGTGCTACAGAAAACATAGCTCCATTAACGAACAGGGGACTAGATGAAGACAGGACAAGCGCTAACTATCAACTAATGCTTTATTGCCGAGCGGGAGCGTTAATAAACCCGCCTATGTAACTGCAAGGAAAAGAACGAGAGAATGAAATAAGGTAAACAGCCACGTGTCGCAGGATACGCTCGTATAGCTTGAATGTTCTGGCATAGACGACCCGTGGCTGTTCACCTTCTTTCTTTCTGTTTTTTTTTTCCTTTCGCAGTTCCAGAGACGTGTTTATGTATGCTCACTATGTGCAATAGATCATTAATTGATAGTTAGCGCTTGTCCTGTCTTGATCTCGTCCCCTGTTCGTTTTTTGGCGCTATAGTTGCTACAGTAGGATGAACTACAAACGACCCGAAACTTCCTCTCTTCTAAAAGGGCATGTATTCGGAAAATACGAGGATGCGATTGCTTTGTCTATGTATCCGCGAACGTGCTGCAGTACTTTTCCATACGTGATACTTGAACAATGTCTATTTTGCGAGAGAAGCGATCACTCACGTGACAAATTTCACTTGAATATGTTTGAAGATGAAGAGCTTTTACAGCAGAGCTGTTGCGCTCGAGGTTTGCCGTGCGTCGCAGATAAAAAATTATCATCATCATGAACCGGCACGCGCTCTCGTCATCATCGTCATCTTCTTCCTCTTCTGCTTCGCTGCCGGAGAACACGCGCCGATTTGTTCGGCGTGGGATGCCAATAAATCTGATGGGCGAGAGAACGAGCACACACAGAGAGAGAGAGAGAAAGGAAGAGTAAGAGAGAAATTCTTGGCGAAAAAAACATGGTTGATCTCTCCGTCATAGGAATCGGTATAACACCAAAGTAAAACGTCTCCTTACAGAAGTAGTTTAATGTTTACTGTACATTGACAAAAGAGAGCTTGTACAATGTCTATCGGTGTTTTAACAGCTGTAGCACCGTTTAACGTGGATGCATCCACGTTGACGCTTAGTGATACATCTCTATTCCGACGACTAACGTCCATGATTAATGATTAAACAAACACTTGTGGTGATAGATGCTTGTAGTAACTGTAGTAGTTAACGGTGAGAGCGGAACCAAGAGAAAGTGGTGTTACATCCAGAACAGCGTGACTGATTGGACGCCGAACTTGGGCTTAAGTCGCCTGCTCGCAGCATGTTAGAGTTATTGAGCACCACTGCCCGACCAGAGGGAAACGCAACGCGCACCGTGTCTTCCCTGTTGGCCGGCCGCGACTTTTCGCGCGGCGAGCGTAAGTGGGGAACGTGGAGTTACAGCCAAGCGAAGGGCGCGCGTCGCAGAGCTATTTTTGGTATGAATGGATGCTATGAGCGACGCCGACGCTTGGGGTAAGGTCGCCACCTGGCGGTGTGTTGAGGCGTTGACAAAATTGCACTTCTGTTGGAAACGCGCCGAATGGGACGGACACTTAGAAACGGCGTGTTGAAGGAAATAATCGTGGATGTCATGTTCATGATGCATTACTTCACTTTACCAAGAGCACGGTGAGAGGACAGTGTTAGATACAAAAGGCGTGTTTTTAAAGCCTACAAATTGTGTGACCGTGGCACAGTAGATAACGTGCCCGGCATCTGTTGTCGCGGACCGAGAGGCCATGGGTTCGACTCCCGTTGACGGAACTTTTTTTTCTTTGTCTTCTGATCGTGTGTATTTTTTCGATGTCATTTCCCTGACGGAAATACGTCACAGAAGTCTTGGTGGAACCCGGCATAAAACACTTTCCTGTTAAAAATTTTTTGGCGAGGCGAGATTCGAATCCGCGTAACCACGATCCGAAGGCGAGCGTCGCACGCACACGGCCATCCAGGCGCGCTAGCAAAGCATAGCATAGCCTTGTATAGTATAGCAAGGGGGGTGGGAAAAGGAATTGAGGGTAAGGAGGAGGCAAAGGAGCCGCAGAGAGAGTAAAGAATAGCATAAAAAACCGCCAGGCCTGCGCGGAACGCGCAGCACAGCTACAGCGAAAGCTGGGAGAGCGGCCTTTTTAGAGCCTTTTCAAAACACTCTTGGGGCAACTACTACAAGCGCACTTGCATGGTACCCACTACGCCATAAATGATCATAATTTTTGTGTAGTGGGGAAGCGTCTACTGTGCCATTATTCGTCATTCTTCAGAAAAGCGCGGTACCCGCTACACTCTTGTAACGCATTATGTGCACTTTGTTGATGCTGTGGCTGACGACGATGAAGAATTTTGCCTGATGCTTTTGTAATGGGTTGGAGCATTGAACGCCCCCCACTCGTTACGCAATTTGCATTGTGTGACGCCTGGCTCTTACTTTACTGTTCTAAAACGCTTTACAACACACGTTAACGCGATTCCTTACCCGACATGAAGCCTGCATAGGGTCAGTTTGCACCGCAGATTAAAGCAGCGGCGTAGCTCAGTGGTAGAGTGCTGGGCTGCCACGCAGAAGACCCGGGTTCGATTGGCCATTCGGTCATATGTGTTTTTTATTTATTTAGTTCTTTTTTTTCTTATTTCGTGCGATATTGGTTACGGACACCGGCGGCGGCGGCGGCGGCGGCGGCGGACAACTACGGCGCAGGAACGACCCTTGTTGTGATCTCATAACAGCTTTCGCTGTAAAAGAAAGAGAAATAGAGAGTGTAAGGAGGACTATAAGAGAATCAAAGAGAGACAGAAATAGAGAAGGAGATAGAAACAAAGGGGAAGCGAGAAATAGAGAGAGAGAAAAGGGAAGAAAGGGAAAGAAAGACAGCAAAAGAGAGAAAGAGAGAAGAATAGAGAGAGAAAGAAAGACATAGAAACAAACAGAAACAAAAAAGAGAAGGAGCCATGTATAGTATAGTATAGCAAGTGGTGGGAAAGAAAGAGTGAGAATACTTGGTAAAAAATTACGCGCAATAAACGGGACAACAAAAGGAGAGACACACAGGACGAAGCGCTTAATTTTTTACCAAGTATGCATCACCAACTGGCCCAAACCTCTACTCTTCTAAAGAGTGAGAAAGTAAGAGCCTTGCCAAGTCAGGACCAGCTAGGTGCCCACGAGCTCTGCTGGGACCCAGCCTTACGCGACTTATTGTTGCAAGGTGCGCTGATTTAAAAAAAAATTAAGTGTATGCGCACTGAACGCTTCTAACATGTTCTGCTCTTTCGGTGTAATCATGATCAATTTTTTTCTGAAGCTTCAGCCGATAAACACGAGAGTGCAGCATAGAAAGCATGTTAATTGAAGTTTCTATTTTTGCTGCTGTAACACTGCATTTTTTTCTTTTCAAGACATTTTCTTCGGTTTGTGTACTGTTTGTAGATTCGCTTCACTTCGTAGCAGGTTCACCATTTTCCATAGCAAAGCTTCAAACCTATGCGCTACAAAAACATTGTTACTGTTGGCTTCTGAATTGACTTGCAGAAATAATATGTGTCCCAGACCTAGCCACACGGCTGGTTTTATAGTTCGTTGTATAACTCGTTCCTGAGACGTTTTAATGAAGTCATTAGTCAATTAAGTCATGTTGGGGTTTTTAAAGATTCTTTTGGCCCACGACCGGCAAAGCTATAGTCTACAAATATATTCCTAAAAAAAAATTTGGGGGACCCTAAAGCTTCGCCTTTAAGAGTTGAACGCGATAGCGAAATCCTGTCCCTAGTGTACTTCAATCACTTAGTGCATACTATGTAATGGGTAGCATGCTTTAAACCAGGAGTGAATTATGCGCGGCCAATGTGGGAAATGTTTTCGAACTTGCTATGCACCCACTACGTGGTGTTAAGGGAATACGCGCAGTATTAAGGTGTGTGCCGTTTGTAATGGGTGGCTGGCTTTAAACTATGAAATCGTTATGATAGTCACATATTCTGATGCCCGATGGCAATGTACGCTTGTACCACGCAATATTCTTGGGATATTACATGTTATATTGCGACGCCTATATAAAAGACGCTTGCGTTTGCGAAGCATGAAAGTTATTTTCCTTGCATTTCCAAGCAGGAAGTTATTTTCACAGTATTCCCAAGCAGAGGCATGGCTGTGTGGTAGAACACCTGCATGCCACGCAGACGATCCAGGGTTCGATCCTCACTCGAACCCGAAAATTTTTATTATTTATTTTATTTCCATATTTCTCGATTTTTCGGTCACGGACAAGATGATGATTTTTCGCTCACAACCAACGACGCCGACACCGACGCCGACGCCGACGCCGGAATTTCTGCGAAACGAGCTCTTTAACGCTATCGCGTTAAAAGTCACTTTCTTCCACAAAGCACATGATCGTGCAGCCTTGTCAGAGTAAATGCAAAGAAACCGTAGAAAGTACGAAGTGAGTTGTTTGCCGTCTTATTTGAATGACAATGGGCGCCTCTTCCGTGCATCATAGTGCGAGCTCAGCGCAAACTGGAAGCCACGGCCAGTGTTTACACCTGCCTAATTAGCCGCTTTCGTTTGCGGGCTGGTTGAATGGATAGATGATTCAGCAAGGAGCTATCTGTGATTGCCGCAGTGATGCAAGAGCCGCCTGCTCAAGCTCAAGGTCCCCTTTCTCTGGGATGAGAGAGAGCGAGGAAGCTAAGGAAGACATAGCAAGGAGGTTAAGTAAATGTGCGGGAGCTTTGTCTCTTTAAATAAGTACTGCATGCACCTAACGCTTCTCTAAGGTTAGCTTAACTGCTACGAGAAGAACGTGTTTGGTCGCATCTTGAGCGCGTAATACCTTGTCCTACTGTTATTCCGATTTAATGAAACAGTATTACTGCGTCTGTAGAGGTTGATTGATGGTCTTGCGATCGTAATCTCTCTCTTGCTCTCTCTCTCTCTCTCTCTCTCTCTCTATATATATATATATATATATATATATATATATATATATATATATATATATATATATATATATATATATATGTGTGTGTGACGTTAGAGAACAGAGATACGTCGTGGTTCAGATGCCATCCATTTATTCTAATTCACTTCTTCCTTCTCCACTTCTACTAGCCATCACGGCCTTCTTACGTCACATGATTCCCCCCTCCCCCCCGAAAGAATGTTCAAGTTACAAAGCAAAAATGAACAAGCAGTGCCTTATAAACGTAAAATGTTAGAACAGACAGAAAGTTCCATGTCCCAGAGGAGTTCCGTAATCTTCAGAGGAGAGTGCAGCAGTCCGGTGATAGAGAGAACAGCTCTGGTGGGCGAGGCTGACTGTTGCGTCCAGGGCAACAAACCCATGCACAGCATATGGATGCTGGTGAAGATACACCTATGTGCTCTTTTGAGAAATAAGCAATGTCGCGATGTCTTGTGGCATCGGTAGCTCAGCTGTCGTAGGTGTCGGATTCTTTGTCGTGAGTACACACACCGTGCATGCAGTTCGCGTGTCCGTTGATCGACGCTGATTGGGCGTTGCCTTTGTTCCTGCAGAGTACAAGGGGTGGTTTCTTGTCTTTTTGGGTGGTGTTTTCTTTGGTGTCGTCGCACATGTTTTGACCGAAGGCGTAATCTTGATCTTTGGTGCAGAGGGTGTTCACGACGATGTTCCTTTCTGCGACGTTCTTTAAGCCATGAGTGCGGTGTCGATGAAGTCTTCTTTCGTCGTTGCCCATGTTGAGGTATGCGTTGTAGTTGCTTGATTTCGTTGACTTGCTTGTGCTGGTCTCGCTGATATTGCTGCGGAAGTCGCTGATTAGGCATTCTTCTCTGAGCATGACCTGCGTTTGCTTCGCGAGTTGATGTAGTATTCAATGGGTAGCTGATGAACAACGGGCTTGGCAGGTTGGACATTGATCGTGGTGGGCCAGGATTGTTAACAAGTCTTTCACAGGCTTCTGCGACGCCAACCAATGCAGGTGTTTCTGTCGCAAGGCAATTTGCGAGGCTTCGTGCATCTGAATCGTGTGTATTTATAAACCATTCATCGTAGGTAGTTGCCTGAACAGAACTTGTGTCGTCAGAAGTCACACGTGCACTTTCGTTTTCATTGCTGGCACCTGGTGCTGTATGGTGAATCCAAATCGCTTCGACATTCCAGTGGTTGAACGCTGGACGCAACTGGAACAGACATTGCTTCGGGAGATTCTGATTGCGATTGCTTCTGTCCTTGTGGAACTGTTGAGCTGAAAGCCTCCGACGGAAAACCCTGCTCGGAAAAGTCACGGAGTGGCCTGGTTTTGTGCGGGTTTGTCAGTTTGTCCTCCGTGAATGCAACAATGTCATGAGGTGCGTCGTCAGGTTTACCAGTAATACTGATGCCAGGTGATGCCAAGTCATGTTGTAAACCATGTATGCGGTATGAGGTATTAAGTGCATCTGGGGCATCAGTAATGGCTTTGATTCTATCGTGCAGTGAATAGTCAGCCAATTACAACTTTCCCGCAGAAGAAAATCCTGGTGGAAGACAGGGTCGTTTCGGAAAACGTAGTGGGTGACTTTCATTCGGAAGACGCTTCCACGTTGTCTTGCTTGTCGGGCAGTGTGGGTTGTTCGTCATCATTGCTAGAGAACTCTTCAGAGGCTTCTGCGATGTCGTTCATTACGGGCGCTTCTGACACCCAGTTGCGTGCGAGATTTGATACATCCGATACTTCCCTATTGTTTCGATTCTTGGATCGATGAGCACTGAATGATGATACCACAACCGACGCGGCATGACCAGGTTCCGATTGCGAATTTTGGCAAGTCTGCGGGACCGATGGACATAAAGTCTTGTGACGAATGACACCACTTGGAGTCGTCGTGGCGTGGTTGGGTATTTTCCCGAGGCATCAGCTCGTCTGCCGTGAACGCACCGATATTGTGAGGAATGCGGTGATAGTTATGAAGAACAGGACAGCCACTTGATGCAAAGCCAGGTGGTGGGTCACGAATGCGATATGAGGAATAAGCAGCATCGGGTGGTTCAATAGCGCCTTGTGTCCTGTGGTGCACTGAAGGGCTACGCGATGGTGGTCTTTGCGCAGTTGGGCAAACCTGGTTGAAAGGCGGGTCTTCGTGGCAAAGGCCTTGGATGCCTTTCAATGAGCGATTGCTTTAACTTGTCTCTTCGGAATTCTGAATTCGTGCCCATCGTCTGAATGCGCTTCGTATATTCAGAAGAGTGATAAGACGGGGCAGTCGTCGAGGGCTTTCCACTATGAGGCCACCTTTGGCAAAGATGTTTGCGACGCAAAGACTGCTTGTTATCCGTGATGACCGAGTTGAAATGTCTCCCGATAAAGCATTGTAGACGAGTCATCGTGGTATTCTTTAAAACGAATGGTCATTTCCTCTGTGATTTTTTTTCCATGACTCATCGTTTTGAAAGATGTGCGTCAGATAAAACTTAAATGCCTCACCGGCGACGTATTCGTTGAAGTTGGCGACCATGTCCCGTTCCGACCACCATGCAGTGGTAGCGTGGAGCTCGAATAGGGCGAACCAGTCCTGTACGGGTACATCGTCCGCTGCTCCCATGTACTTGGGGAGGTCTAGGTCAGCCGATGGTTCTTTCATGATGCTGGTCCCTGTGTGCAGCAGGATCTGCTTCGGTGGTCTGCATGCGGTCAAGGTGTCTTGCTGAGGGCTTTGTTAGGTGATGTGCGGCTGATGAGTGGGCAGCCAGGTCTTCATCCTGTCGACTTGTGTGACGTTAGAGAACAGAGATACGTCGTGGTTCAGATGATGATGATGATGATGATGACCTCTTGCTGATGGCGCTCACCCACAAAGGGGGATGGGCAGATGCCATCCATTTATTCTAATTCACTTCTTCCTTCTCCACTTCTACTAGCCATCACGGCCTTCTTACGTCACACACACACACACACACACACACACGCACACACACACACACACACATATATATATATATATATATATATATATATATATATATATATATATATATATATATATATATATATATATATTATAACGGCAATGAGATGTTGTTACCAGGTAGTGAATATCGTGAAGATTCCTCCGCGCGAAATTGAAGATTGAAATACAAGCGGACACAGCACGTACAACTAGCACTAAATAGCTGTAACAGCTGTTTCGAGCTCGCCGGGAGTGACGTGTCCCTATGGCATGAGCTAGATCCCGCGGCTCCTTGCCATCACAGGTGTGGTAAGGCGGGTACGGGGTTATCGGAGGCGGTGTTCAGGGGCGTGCGTCATAACGACAACCATTAGGTGAACACGTTGTTTGCTCACATGCTGTTTGGAGGCCGCTAGAAAGAAAACCATACAAGTATCATCTCGGAAGTCTTTCAAACAGTGCTTCAGTGGTGTATGCACTTACTCAAAACAAATTTAGGCAATGTAAAAGGTCCTTGAGTGCAGCGAATGTTTCAGTACGACGTATAAGGTAAGCACGTTTTGTGATTTTTAGGTAGATGACGATTCACTCTAACAATATTCTTTGGTCTATGGCCGACAGCGAGCCTTAAAAAAATTGAAAATTGTTTTTTCATTGGTGCGAACATTTTATGAAAAAAAACTTCGAGGACGCTTGAGCTTCGCCTTCAAGAGTAGAACGCGATAGCATTATCGGGTCCCGTGCGCATTGCCTTCAACCATGCCGAAAGGAAAGGAACCTTTGCGCGGCTAACATTGGCCGTTCCAAACTATCCTAGAATGTCTGCTGGATGTACAGTTGCTAAGTGCTAAGTGTACAGTTGCTAAGTGCCCTTGCTTTTGCTAATTGGCGAAGTACCCACTACTCTTCCGTAAGGCGCATACGTGCACTTGCACAGCTGCACGCTTTGTGATTGGTGGGCACCTTAAAACCACCCACTCGTTGCGTAATTCACTTGTTTTGACGCCTGGTGCAATTCTAGGATTCTGCCACGCAGTATTACATGCGCTAAGCAGACTCCTTTCACTACATGACATTCATATAGTTTTTTTTTCTTTTTTCTTTTTTTTTTTTGAAAGCAGTTTTAAGCAATGTCGTGGCTCTGCGGTAGAACACCTTGCTTGCCACTCAGGCGGCCTGGGTTCGATTCTCACTTCGAACCGAGAATTTTTATTAGTTTATTTTATTTGCGTCTTTCTCGATTTCTTGGTCATGTACAAGATGATGATTTTTCGCTCACAACCAACGACGCCGACCCCTACAGCGACGCTGACGCCTGACACCAGAATTTCAGCGGAACGAGCTCTTTAACGTTATCGCGTTAAAACATTAACTTTCTGTCTATCCGAAAATATCTATGATCGATATAAATGCTGTCACCTTTTAAAAATTTCTTACGTTATGATCGTGTCCTTTACATTCTCTGTAATTACCTGTGCTCCGTCCTTTCTGTGCATTCTAGGGCATGCAAAATATTTGGTGTTGTATATATGCGTACTTGTTCTTATTACCTGAATTCATGGACAAAACTTAGCGCTCCATGTATTAGATTTCATTGTGTTACACATCCAGAGTCATACTGCATGCCAAATTTTGTGACATTTTTTCGCCTTTTTCGTTGTTTTTCTGCGGTTATTTATTTACTAAGCAACGAGGAGTAGCCAGTGTAGCCCTACAGGCGCCAAACACTGCAATATCGATAGTTTAAAGGAAAAATTTTCTTTCAGTTAGCCTATGCGACGACCGAATCTTATACACAGCCATCGAAGGAAAGAAGTGTAAATTTTAAGGGCTTGTTTTTCTTGGTTAGACATAATATTAATGAGAACCGACATACAATAATGCCTAGGAAAGTATGGGGGGATTTTATATATATATTGCGTAAAGTGGACGGGAGGATGGCCGCCGTGGTAGCTCAGTTGGTAGAGCATCGGACGCGTTGTTTGAAGGTCGCAGGTTCGGTCCCTGCTCGCGGCGGGATTATCTTTTCGTCCACTTTTTTTCTTCACATTTACATTACATTTACTACAAATAGCATCGCCTATGCTTTCCTTGGTATTATTGTCTGTCGGTTCTCATTAATACACAGCCATCGAGAGTTCTTGCTCTATCCTTGATCCTTCCTGTCCGAGATCGCCGCCCAGGCACCCCTTGTCTTCGGTACCTTACCTCGCATTACTTTGACCTTTGAGCTACCATGCGATGCTATCCATATCTCCTTGACCATGGATTGCGCGCTACCGTGGTGACCACCATGGCAGCCACATTGTCCTCGGACGCCACCCCTGTCTCCTCGGTATGTTTTCCGCGGAGGCTGATTAACGTTGCACGAGTTATATCGCGGCTGTCGCAGCAGCTCAAGAACGAAACATCCACGGTACCGTCAGGCTTGTCACGTACAGTGCTACTATTTGCCGCTTGTATTATAACTACAGGAACCGTGTTTCGAAGATGCTAAGCTTTTTCGGTGTGGACCATAGGCGTGCGCACGGGGAGGGAAAGGGGGGAGGGACAGGGGGGGGCGCCCTCTAGTCCCCTAAGAGGGGGGAGGGGCAAAGTCTGCCCCATACATTGGCTTAATAGGTGGGGGGGAGGGGACGCTGAGAGGAACCTTCGCCTCCACCCCCTCCCGCGCCCCCTGAAGGGGAACCCGGCCCACGCCTATGGTGTGCACGGTGAGCATGTCGGTATCCGACTCTGCATCGTCTCCACTGCTACATCTGGAGACCACTATTGCCTATATATAACGGCCATCGCGCTCATTATTGTTTTGGGCATATGGAGGTGCCGACTGCGCTCGTACTTTGACACGTACAGTACGCGTCCAATGGACCCATTGCGCCGCACATTCTCAATTTAGAATTGTCATTGGCTGAATGCGCGTCCTTTCGCTTCGTGCTGAGCGACATGTCGGTGATGTTGCCGTAAGACGACCAACGTGTCCGAAGTAATCGTTATTGTAGACGTATACCACACGACCCGATTCCCACTATCCGGCATGCTACAGACCGATGGCTTCGGCGCAGACAAAGCCGCCCGCTGCTTAGACCCCTGAAAATCTCGCACCTTCGCCTTTACCTTTGAACATGGCTGACATGCGGATTTTGGTTCATGTTACGGCTACCGACTTGCAATCGTACTTCTACCACTTTTGGGCATGTTTGATGGTGCATCACGCGCCACACTGCGATCCATCAGAGGTAAGCTGCCAATATCCACCAAACTGCCGAGTGGGCGTACACTCGGTTTGTGCGTTAGTGTGAGGGAAATGGATTTTTCGAGGTGGGGTTAGCTAGCAAATTAACTGGATATTAATTTTTTTTCAAATATCACTATTAAACATATACTGTGCTTGAAAAGTCATGCAGCGTGCTCAGGCACCTAACAAAATCATTTGGATTACGTTATCTCTAACGTCTTTTACTGTCCTGCGGGGGGGGGGGGGGGGGGGGATAGAGAGGCTACAAAAGTCAACAAGGCATGAAAAATTAATGTGACTAGCCCGTCTTAATGGGAAGGCTCTTAATGGTGTTCTTAAAGGACAAAGCCTCCATGTCATCATAGACAAAGATGATGAAGATGATGAGAGAGTTTACATCCGTACTTACTCCTGATAATTTAGTACGGTGGTGCGTATAGATAAGAACTTCTTACTGCAATAGTAGAACGTCCCCGATGCAGGATCCGCGATTCTATCAAGAAGAACGGTCTTGCAAAGTGCACGGCTTCGTCTCCCGACGGCTGTGCACTTTGCGTACATTCAGCGCAGAAACGGGGCTGCGTGGAGCACAGAACTACACGCATAATCTGCGCGCGATAATTCTATGGTTAGCATATCCTGGTCGCACATGTTACGTTGACACATAGGCGCCATGTTTTCCATCTATGACCACGGTGATAGGTCAAGTTTACTTCTTCTTTGCTGAACAGAGAAGGTGAACCTGTGGTTACGTAAATGGCCGAACAATGATTTTATTCCAATAGTAACACGACGACAGCGGTGTCACAAAAGAAAAAAAACGCATATAAAGTGGGCACTCGCATAAGCACACCTAAGCTAGTTTTGAGCTTTAAAGAACTGTGGCAGTGCAATTCGTTTGCTGAAAAGCAAAAGCAACTATCCAACGAATAACCACAGGCACGACGCGTAGCGGAGGTAATGACGACAGTAATTTGCGTACGACCGAAACTTGGGGGGGGACACATTAATGCAAAACAAGAGGACATAATTCCATTTGGAAGAGTTCCGTCTTTAAGCTTCTTACCACTGAGCGAGATTACTTATCGCTTATCCTAATTAAACGCGGGCGTAACAAAGGACAAAACACCCACGCACGCACAAAATATTCGAAATCTGCTTGCGTTCGGATTCTTATTGTCATTAAGGAATATCATAATGACTTATTTCATGTCGCTTCATTGCCTTTGAGTTATGCACATTCGCCGCTCTGTTTTTATCGCGTTATATCGTTTTATGGCGCGGGGCTCTCCAATCCTTTTGCTTGATTGTAGCAGTCTTGATAAAGTACTTACAGCCTCATTACCGCATGAACCAACGTCGTCAATAATTGAATGTTTACTGTCATTTGCTATCGCATCCCAACGTTCTCATGCATACAGATTCGATTATTACACCAGCAAAACGGAAGCGAAAGTTCTTTGGCGCGAGCTGATTGGTTTACGATTTCTCCCGTAGCTTCCGCATCGCATGAAACACAGTTTGAGAGTGCTATACACTAGCCTGCTAAGCATTCGAACAACCTGAGTGCATTCCATATAAGCATGCGGGAAGGGGGGGGGGGGGGGCGGGGGGGGGGGGGTACGTATTTTGTAAGCGTGCATCTAAACTTCTGGCATAATATTTAGTACACGGAGTAGCGCAGTCATTGCAATAAAATAAACGACTTGCACTGCACGAAGGTGCAACGTTGTTTTTTTCTATGCCCCCTATATGGGAGAAGTCGCGTACTTTTGTCGGCGGTTACATTACTGCCTAGCTTCGCTGAAGCCCGTTGTCCAGTGCTTCATGTTTTCCTGGTGCGCGTAAATAGAGTATCCAGAATTTGTCCGACGACAATATCTATAACACAAGAGAAAGTTATCGATACTATTCCCGAAGTTGTACTTCGTTCTTTTTTTTTTTTGCATTTTTGAATCGACATTTCTGGCGGCATAATTTTTTTGTTCACTTTCTTTCTCTCCTTCCTTCCTTTCGTAATTCCCACATGTTTCCTCTGTGTGCATTTATTCGATTTTTTTTATTTGAAATGATGTATAGGTACGTTGATGCCATTGTGACGGCTTGTGCACCGGCTACTCCTCGCTTAACAAACGAAAAATGAAATACCAGTAGAGCAACAAATGTGGAAACACAACACAATTCAACAGAACGTGAGTCGCAAATATTGTGCACGAATGCTGGTTAGTAGAAGGAGTTCACATGTGCACGTGTAAAATGTTTTGTGCGGCTTGACCTACACAAATGAACGCAAAAGCCAAACAGTCACACGTAAGGTAAAACACAAGATCATAGACTTACACAGTTTTGAGCGTAACAACATTTATGTCGCTAATCTGGCTTTAAGGATCAACTGAAGCTTAATATTTCCATAAAGCATTTGTTTCTTCCTGAAAGATTTTTAGGGTGACAGCGCTCTTTTCTGAAGGCCTGCCGTTGTCATGGAAACAAGTATTTTCGTTAGAGCGAACGCTCTTCTATCTTAAAGCAACAAATTTGCTCGTAATAAATTTCGAGCCGAGTCGTATTTCGCGCACTCGGGGATTATATGGAGCACATCTTCGTCTGCATGGCCACAAGAGCGCTGGGCTGGACGCGAACTTTATCCTGCATAAGAAGTGTGTCGTAAATGCAAACCGCAAGCGGTGCGCCAATGTTTCAAATTTTATATTTCCGCTCAGATCTGTCGGAAATAATAGCTTTATACAAGGCTCTATTAAATATAAATCTCAACTTTTAGATTGCGGATCAAACCATTTATTATTGTTGGGACGACATGATATCTGTCTCGGGAGCAGACGGGCTTCTTTGCGTGAAAGGGAATATTAATTGTCTCTACGTTGTTTTGCGCCCGATTCGCAGCTGCGTCTGCTGCAGTGTCTGCGAAGACAGCTGGACAACCTTTCACTATACGACAGCTGAATAATTTCAAAGCTACACTGGAAGAACAAACGTTGATGTTTGCGAAAGAACGTAAATTTTTTTATTTTATTGTCGACCGACACTTTTTATGGGCATCACACATCCGAGGAGGAGAGCAGGTCAGCACAGTTATAAACGTACGTCGTCGACTCGCTGACACTACATAAGGGGGGGGGGGAGAGAGAGAGAGAGAGATCAATCTTTTTATTATTACAAGTTCATAACTTGCCGTCATGTTTACTGCATTTTAACTCAACGCGAGAAGCATCCATTGAGGCCAGGAATTCACAAACCAACCTTATCTTTATCTTATGTTTTTCTTAAGTTTCTGTGCACTCTACGTGCGTTATAAGTGCACAAAAATGGTAACAGAGTAAAAGATATCTACAGTAAAAGCTCGTCAATTCGAACTCGAAGGGGACTGTAAAACTGTTCGAATTAAGCGAAGTTCGAATTAGCGGGTGGGTGCTAGAATGAGCGGACATCGCGCCACACTGCGCGGGCAGAACCCAAAGAAGCCACCTCTGGACTCGTTATCGTGAATTAAGCGATACTACACGTTTGAGACAGGTGAGTTCGTAAATTAAGTTCATGGAGCTCTAACAGTGACCATAATTAATTGATCAGTCAGTGATACGCCAGAAACAAACAGTGACATGCATTCATGTGAGCAGTGAGCCTTCATGTCGAAATATGTGACGCTATTTGAGCTCCGAAACACGTTCACTTACATGGAATAGTTAACGCAATCAAAATTAAAAGTAATCAGAATTTGTATTTGCTTGCACGTTTTCTGTCGCGACTCCATGAGCAGCATCGTTTGAAGTTTGCCCAAGAGCTCCAGCGTAGCATTCGAATTTTCATTTGCGGAGAAATGTTGCTGTTTCGTTGTTTTTGATCTCTAGTAAATTTGGTTTGGTTTTACAACACATTGGGATCTTATTTGAACTTTTTTAGCGCGCACAAAAGACAAGGACAAGAAAGAGACTATAAAAAAGTTGGAGACTAAGAAAGATAGTCTAAAAAAGTTCAAATATGGATACATACCAACTTGCCCAGTTATCAGTCTTACTACATTGTGATCACTCTGGGCCGACTTCTGAGAGGAGCGATGAAAGCCAGGGGGCTCCCAGTTTGAATGAACCTTTGCGGATACCGACGCCTTCGAATTATTGGAAGTTTTCCCCCATAGAAATACACAGGGCTGGGCCGGGATCTGGGCGTCAATTCGAATAAAGTGTAAGTTCGAATTAACCGAGGTAGAATTAACGAATGTTTACTGTACAAGATTTATTCGGGAATGCTGACCTATTTGGCTTATCAAACGCACTAAAAGCCCAAAAGAGATAAGGAAAGCCCGACTTAAGGATAACGTTGATTTGTGAATACGGGCCGGAACCTCGCACATGCAGCATTATTAATGAGCGTTGAGTTACGCACAGAGGATATTAAGGTTCCACTTGGGTGCTACAGAGATCAACAATACAATTATCGGCTGAGGGAAATCATATTTGAAACAGACATATTCATGACAGTCGCACAGCGACGTGCACTGTTCCAGATTTACACTTATATCCACACTTCTACCTAAGCAGGAGGGTTTACCCCCCCCTCCTCACAGAAAACTACACAGAGCCCAGGCCATGACGCTTAGACTCCTGCAGACTGATTCATATCCAAATCTGGCCTTATTTCACAAAATTTACCCGCATACTTATACTAGAAGCTCGTGTCCCCGTTGTGGGGAAGTAGCTAACTTAGAGCATATGCTCTGGCGATGCCCCCTCGTTACTGGGGCAGTGAACAAGCCAACCCAGCCAAGTGGTGCTCCGCCATCAGAAGCCCCAACAAGGGGGGATCAGCTCTGGGCCGTCCAGAGAGCCCAAGATGCGGCGGTCAGGCTTAGCCTGCCCGTCCCAACGTGGGAGAAGCCCACTGCGCGCTAGTCGCGTCTCTCAGGACTATAATAAAGTTCCTCCATCCATCCACACTGCATCCAAGTGGATGCAGACTGTTTCTAATGTATACAATGGTTTCTAATTTCCAATGAGCAGGCAGGCCACTTATATTTAAGTTATGGTGCAGCCTGATCCTCTTGCGTTTCTTTTGTGTGTGTATGCCAATGTGCTTGCAACAGATGACCGCTGGCCTACTACGATAACGTAAGGGGTATGAACGGAAAGAAACCTCAGTGGCGAACAGTACCCCCAATTAAGGTTGCATGGTGAAGTTAGGCAATTTGCAGGCACATGAGGGTGTGTGTGTGGGGCCGGGGGGGGGGGGGGGGGGGGAGGGGGGGAGGCGTTTAAGCAATCTGACGTAAGACAGGGGTAATTGAAGATCGATGGGAGAGGGCTTTGCCTTACACTGGATATAAATGAGGCTGATGATGGCTTATCAATACTGCGCAAAGAAAAACAAAAACAAAATTAAATATATATCGTCAAAAGGTAATAATGGGAAGTATCCGTGAGGTATGAAGTGTTGCCATTGCTTTCAGCTGAGTTTGACTTTTTGGCGGACCAAAGATTAGACCGCAAGTATAGAAGAAGAGCAACTTAGCTAATTGTATTATAAGGAGCGAAAGGGTTCTGTTAATGGTTAATACGGAAGCAAAGGGCCTTGTGGCTAAAAAAAAAAATGTTGATAATTTTCCACTTGTCAGTATCCGCATCTGCTTGATATGCAGCATCGGCTCAAGAAAGAGGGACGAGGCATGATTCAAATGTGCTATTATTGGCCAGAAACAAGCTGGGAAATCTTTGCGCTGCTGTCTACAGGTCAACGGTGATGAGTAAAGACGGCATGGCTGCACTATTATATAGGCACTATGGAAGAACAGTCACGTATGAGACGAGGCGTCGCCATCGCTTGCCAGACAACGCGTCTGGACAAGCGATGGCGACGCGTATCCACATTACATGTTAACGGTCTAAAGACCTTATCTCAAGAGCCAGGACATAATTTAACCGAACTTTTCAGTAAGTAGAGCCTCTGCACGCCATTTTTTTCGGGTACCATGGAGAGTGCTTTCATCATCACCATCATCAGCCTGACTACGCCCACTGCAGGGCAGTTCAAATGCATCGGGTCAAAAGTGGGTCGCGGGGCAATCGGTCGCACTGGATATCTCTGAGGTAGGGACCGCGCAGTGTTTGGATAGGTGCCATTGATTGGACCGCATTGTCTTCCATCACATTCGCGTTCGCCTTTTAGCCCGCGTAGTGGGTAGAATACATATCCACATGATATGATTCAAAACTTAATCAAGTTTATAGTAAACACAGCGTTGGTATTTCTTTCTGTCGCAGTGTTCGTTTTGTGCTGATTTTTTTTTCCTACGGAATTTGGCACAAAAGTGCACCAATGACATTAACGACCCCTCTGAAAGAGGAGGGGAAAAGATAAAAAAAACAATGGGACAACTGAGGTTATTGGAGGTGAGCGGCAATAACAACCCTCAAAGCACGAACGCTTTGAGAACACCTTTCTTTTTAGTTGTTGAACACACCAATGGGAGCAAAAAGAAAAACAAAAGATATATGACGTTCTTGCCTTAGGCGGCTGCGAGTGCGTCGCGTAGGCATGAAAGCCGTTTTGGCTGACTAGCAAATAGTGCGAGCTTGCTTAGATGGTTTTCCCTTTCCCCCGGATGGCAGCCACGAAGAGGAAGCTGAAGGTTCGTGTCAGTGCGTAGGAAATAAAACCTTTTCACCACGAGCATCTTCGCTCGACAGGCGATGCATCCGCACTCATCAACATTACTCCTGTCGGAGAGGCGCTAATATTGTTGTGTACGGGCTCATTTATTTATTTATTTATTTATTTATTTATTTATTTATTTATTTATTTATTTATTTATGGTCGGATAGCAAGAGCGGTATGAACACAGAGTGAAGGGGAAACGTGGGACCGAATGGGGTTGCATGCGCAGTAGCAGGAGAAGGGGAGGGCGTGTTAAGGAGACAACAGTTCTTAATTCGGTTTGCCCCATCAGTATGCAAATTGTTAAATCTGATTGTCGCCAGGAACTGGAGCCGGCCCGTAGTGCGCACGCCGGCGTCCCCCGCGGGGCTGTGAGCACTCCCGGCTGCCGATGCCCTATGGGGAATCTACGGAGTCGTGCGCGCGATGCCAGTTTCGAGTGAATCGTTTTACGGCTGGGGCGTCATTCTGTGCGTGCTCATCGATAAATCAAACCATGTTATGCTGCTCCACGGGGCTTAGGCAGGCTTAATTAAGCGCTCCAGTGTGCGATGATCAATCCTCGCCGTGCTGCTCGCCCGTGTTGTCCGACAACTCGCGGCGTTGCTCAGTCCGGTACGCTGCTTTCGGATTTCAGATAAGACTATGAGAATCGAACTGGCGTTTTTTTTTTAATTATCAAAGAGCATATAACTTCAAGCTTCATCGATTGTTTAACTGTTGTCCTCATTGTTACTTCCTGTTAAAGCTCTCCTAAATATCAATAGACACGTGCTCACTTCCTGGCCCTTGTAAACATTCTCGAGAGGTCAAACTTTCGTTTCGCATGTGTTCGCAAGAACTGGCACGCTGTAGCTGTAATGCTGCGGCGAGTTATCAGAAGCGTTGGCATTACTAGGTGCTTAGGATTTTCCACACAGCGACTGCACTATGTGCATGTGTGCAAAATAAGTTTGTCTGCTTTCGATGTCTGAGAGCAGATGAAATACTTCTGACAATAATCATGCCTATACATCAATATGTCTTGCGGAACAAGACACCCTGGCCATTGATGTAGTAGCGTACGATCATGGCAAATTCGTCACATCGCTAAACCTTTGTAGGCCACAAGTTCAAGTTTTGTGTGTGGAGATATAAACACGTTACGCTAGCCATCCGCTGTGTACTGAAGCTCGCCTCAAGGTATGTCAATGCTCTGACCCAAACACTGATATTGTCAGCGTATTCCGGACGGGAATTGTCTTTGGTGAACGCTTTAGCTATATAGAGGAGTCATAGCTACCGTCCATTTAATGATCCCACCAACCATCAGAGCATAATTGTCGTGCAGTCGCTTCGCACAATTATTCAAGCTTTGCGCGTCAACATTGAGGCACGGAAAAGAAAGAACCTTCGTAAGATGCATGAAGCTCTAAACAATTGTAAATCATGTTTTCGGTTGTGCACGCACAATTTAATGTACGAGCTTCTGTGGTTATGCAGCTATAGTTACAAATTTCGCTAATAAAGTTTTGCTAATAAAGCATACAGTGTTACGAAAACGAATCGCCAGTTTGCCCAAGGTAATGGCCAACAATACCCGTATTTCTTTGTACCTTTTTTCTAGAATTGGCCATGGCTCGAGACAGTGGAGGGGAGGAAAAGCTAGAGATTGAATGACGTCGGCTGCCATTGCAGTTATTCCACACAATAAGGGTTCAGCGAACCTTTTATTTATTTATTTATTTATTTATTTATTTATTTATTTATTTATTTATTTATTTATTTATTTATGTAATTATAAAGAGCAGCGCAATAAGCTCTATGGCAGGAGTTGGTTACAAAGATAAATGTACAAAATTACTAATGGCATATAACGTTAAAAAAAGAAATAAAGAAGTAGGTAAACACACTTGGCCACCAGACGAGTATGTGTTATGGATGCATGTCTTGCATATTGCATTTATAATACTACTGGCTTAAACAAGTTAATACCTTCTGGTTACTCTTACTATTCCCAGTAGCCTAACGAAAGTAAAAGATTAAAATAATGCGGAAAGACATGGGAAACACGCTAGCATGGCAATATTTCGCGATGAAGTTGCATATACGCGGACCATGGGGTTCACACTAAGAATAAACGAAAATCATTGACATTGTCTCACTTCATAAAACTGAAGAAGGGGGGTAGTAGTATTGCAAGCCATTAATACCACCGGAAAATTGGTGTGCTCTCTGCGAAGGATGAGGTTAATGCGTGTGCCAATTCGCCGTTCTTCGGTGTACGATTGTTCCTGAAACATACTCCGTACAGGTAGACAAAATCTACAACTGTTATCTCGTTTTTCCGTCAGCCGCCCGCGAAGAAACTGAGCTACTCCTAAGTTTAACCATGTCTGTTTAGTGCCATGCACAAGCGCCGAGTATATACCAATTCCACTTTGAGAACAGACGCGGTAAGGCTGCGGATTCGTCCGATTCGGCACTCGATTCCGACCTCCAGCTGGACATACCGAAACGAGGCAGCTTCTATGTGTTTATTGTGGAAGACTTCCCACCATAAAGAAAACCACTTAATCTGCCACTTTTCTCGATACGGCTCATAAAGAAAACCACCTGTGTGTAATAGATCGCTACGACTGGAGCCATAGCCGGAGCCACAGCCACTGCCAGAGTCACAGCCAAAGCCAAAGCCAAAGCTGCTACAAGGTACATTGGACACATTGGCCGAGTAAGCCACAGCCCGGGTTTCCCACGAGTTGTCCGGTAATGAACAGGTAATTGTTGCGATGCTTTAGTCTTTTACGGACACTATAGGCCAGAGCACTGCACTGGCTCGGGCCTACCCGAAAACCCGGGCCCGGCCCGGCCCGTGCGCCGGGCCGGGCCGGGTAAAGTAGGTTTCACGGCGGGCCCGGGCCGGGCTCGGGCCTGAAGCTCCGGGCTTAGGGCCGGGCCCGGGTTTGAGATGGCGGGCTCGGGTCGGGCCGGGCCTGGACTTTTCTCGACTCTTAAAGGGCCCGTCAACAACCCCGAGGTCCAAAAATTGTTATAGAGAGAAATATGTGCACTTTTGCTATGTGAACCTGCTGCCGCAAGAATTTTGCGAATACGCGCAATAATAAGGAAGTTACAGGGGTTAGAACATCCGTTTCAGCTGGTTTAAAATTTTCGCGCGGCCTCTCCACCCTTCTCCGCTGTAGAAATGGGGAGGCGTAGCCCGTCGTCGTGACTCCGCCCACTTCAGCACCGTGACACGACGTCAGTGATACGTCATCGGCGCGCAGCCAACGACTGAGCAGGGCTTCCCCCACATGAGCACGTGTCAGCGGCGCAGGGAGGAAGCGCGATGCGAAGAGACGACCCTTTCCCTATAGCGGTAAAGTAGCGAGACGCCTCTTTATCTCGGAGGCTTTCGTTCTGGCAATACCGCTTCTCCCGGTAGTATCGGGCTCTACAAAACGGCAGAGGGCAGCACAGGAAAATGAAAATGCGTACTGCGCGGCCGAAACTACATCACCGTAGGGCCAAGGCGCTGTTTCGTAGGGCAAAATACCAATCGACGAGCTCAGTGCCACGTCAGGTCGGCGATCGCCGACTTGACGTCACTGCGCGTACAAGGAGGATGGGTCAGGTGTAGGAAAGCAGCGCGGGAATTGTTTTTCGAAATGGAGGGTCTGCGCGGCGCGCAGCGCTGTAATATTCGGGAAACGTGGTCGCCGCGGCCTACTGTACGAATTGGCGAGCTTGTTTGGGTGGTGTTAAAAAAAAGTAGGAGCCTGTTGACGGGCCCTTTAAAGAGACACGAAAGTGAAACACTGGGCAGTGTCTAAACCACTGTGCCAGCACAGTGGTTTAGACTAATAATGTGTATTCTGAGAATTTGAATATCATTCCTTTCACCACCGTAAGTTTATTCAGACAGGAAAAAAATCAAGACCAAAGTTCCATTTTAGAATTTCGTGCTGTAATCTCCGCGCGTGGCGTCACGGATTTCAAACTGTATTCGTCGTATTTTGGGGGGCACTGGATCTTCAAAATTTCCTGAAACGTGGTATGTTAAGTTTATGGGCTACTCAGAGGTCAATTTACTTCATTTTTACCGATTAGGATCTACGTAGGACTCAGTAGACGCCGTCAGGATCTCTAACGTGACGACTTCTGCTGCGCGAATTTCAAGGTGGCGTCGCCACCCGCATTTCCGCGCTTACGAAGTGTTGTCACGGCGAGCGTGGTTACTTTGGAATTCTAAAGCAGTAATTTACTGATAATCAAAAAAAATATTTTTCTCTTTAGTGTCCCTTTAAGTTTATTCCAGAGAAATTGCTCATACATATATGTTTCACATTTTATCTCGAAAAAAAAATGGTTCTTTTTTGTGGGGCAAGCTATTTGGAGTTCTATGATGGACAAGTACTGAACTTCTTTTCCTTCTTGCATATGGGGCTACTTGATTTATCTGAAACGGGCGAGCTAAAAGTAAATAGGCCAGACGCTTACATAGTTAACATCTGGCTATTCTGGGCTTTATTCGCATTCTTTATTATTTTGTATCCTAAATGGTATTCTGCGATCACAGTAATTAAGGTAATATAATAAATTTATAACTTATCATCGCAAGAGCTCTAAAGCTGGGAAATTATTTTGAATATTCCAGCCCTCCACTAAAACGAAAGGACTGCACGGAGTCTCGTTACATAGGATCCCTATAAAGGCATTTGTTTTCCGTGGCTCTGTCACGGCTCCCAGTGGTCATGTCACGCGAGATGTACATGTACAGCCTGCCTTGTGCGCCCATATTGTTAGCGTTTGAGCTTTCGTCTTGTTCAGCTATAAGCAGGGGTCTCAAACTCGCATCAGCTAACGGTCTGCATTCACGAAAGTTTAGTCCCGCAAAGGCCAGGGCAAGGGATAGGAGGGGTGGGGGGTGCGGAATAGGTTGTACCAAATGTCACCTGATTTTGTCAATTGAAATACATTTCCCATATCTCATATATCGGTCATTTCTGAAAGGTATTTGGTGGCGTGATTCTAACAACATATTTATACCTATCTCCAAAATGACTAGAATCTGGACGCCGATTCTGAAATATAGACTTTTCTTTCACGGCTATGTATGAACGCATCGTGGACGCATGGGGTGTCTGACAAGAAAATGCTTTAGACCTGTCATGCCTATGTAGCTTAAGGAAGTACTTATAAAGAAAAAAAATCGGACGAAGGCAGCCGTGTGCGGGCCGCGGGCCGCGTGTTTGAGACCCCTGCGCTATATAGTGCGAGAGATACATGATACTGCCGCAACAACGTTGGAATGTGCTGGAATAGCATAGGTCCATTAAACAAGGCCTCGGGGAAAGTATATTTGCTTACGAAATGCCTGGCTTGAAAAAAGACAATTACGAATTCCGTGCCATGTGATTGATGTCCCTTTACGTCGAACCATATGAGTAAGCGTCGAAAAGCTTATTCGCGCCAGGTATTACCAAACTGGAACAAACCCTAAAAATAGATCGATATCTCTTCGTCCTTCTCCTGTCAGTCGTATAGTCCAATGACCACCTTCTATACCAGTGCAACATCGTAACCATTACCAGTACACCATTATAATATGGAAAAAAAAAAACAAGAGAGCGCGGTGCAAAACATGCATAACATACACTGCTGAAAACTGCACGGAGAAACCCTCAAAGAGGATTTTTATAGATGGCATTGAAGACCGGCGCGACGTTCGGGAACGACAGAAATGAAGGCAAGAGCTGGACACCTATGTTCATTGTGCAGAAGTCCGCAGAGACATCCTAAATTTGCTCCAGGGGTGGAAGTTAAAAGCAGCGACTGGCGACGCCTTCGCAATTCGCAAGGCAGATGTGCTCCCCTGCTAGCGTAAGCAGTGCGAGAAACTTTAGGGCGTCAGGATATGTGATGCAACCGCGCATAATTTGATTTTTTGCTCAATGACATGTGAAGAAACAAGCTGTAAAATATGCCACAAACAACTGCTAGAGTGTATATACTAGCAGCGGTGGGATAGATGAAAAGAATGCTATGACAAATATTTTTTTTCTTCGTTTCGGCTGCTTATAGGTATATATAAAAGTACACGTGGTGCGCTCGGTTCACTATAATTTTTGTCTATGTTAGTGCAGTTACAAGAACGTAACGAATTTTGCTTTCCGTCTCTATTTCTCGTGCTGTGGCAAGGGGCTACTATGCTGAAGACAGGCGCTACATATCATGAAGGCTGCACGATTGGCTTTGTCGTTAGAGCATGCTTTAAATTTTAATTCACCGCAATGTAAACAAAGGGAAGAGAGCGTTCTGTTCCTTGTGTCCTCTGGTTTTACTGCGCGATGTACTGAAACTGAACTCATGCTGCAAATCACTTTCCTTGCTACAATATCTGCGGCGAAACGCTCTTGATGATCCCCATCGTTGACGTTTCGGCACCCAGAACGGGAGCCTTCTTCACAACGATTGTGAACAAGGCTTTCATTGTGGGTCCCGCAACGTCAACGCATTTTTACTCCCTTGTGGTCGGTGACCTCGTCTTTTTATTCAATGATTCTTCCGGACCAGACGGGTGTCCGTCCAAGCCATGATTGCATCCCCATAGTGTTTGCAGAAAAAGTTGGTACAGTGTACCACTGCCAGAAAACATTCATTGCATCAAGTATATCAGCTCAGCTGTTTTCACCGTGAGCACCTTTTTACAATAAATAACCATAGGTTAAAGTATAATTTTTAGCGAAGCATGCACCACCAAAGCGTAGATATATCATATATGTCACTTAAAGCACCTTGTCGATTTCGTGTTCGGGCGACACCACATAGATTATTGGTTCGGGCCTCGGTCGGGCCCGATCTGCGGTCGGGCCGGGCCGGGCCGGGCCGGGTAGGCGAATTTTTTCCTCGGGTACGGGCCGGGCCCGGGTCTCGCTTTGAATCACCGGGCCGGGCTCGGGCGGGTAAGTTTAAACAACTTCCGGGCCCGGGCCGGGCCCGGGCCGAAAATCCCGGCCCGTGCAGTGCTCTACTATAGGCATGCGCTTGAATAAGTTGAATACTACGCCAACCCGAGCTGCTCTGCAACTGCTGGATGTCCTTAATCAAGGGTTTTCAGCTCTTTTGTAGTCACCATGGCTCGCCCATGACCCTCTCTTCGTACTAAAGTTAGAAAGGCCACGATTTCCGTATCGAATACGAGTGCGCTGAAGTTGTGTATGTCCGAGAAACTCAGTGACCGATTGTATTCTTGTGTACGAGCAGTGCTCGCTCTCTCTCTTTTTTCTCGTTCTAGTTCCCATTCCCTTAGCTTTTGAGTAGGATAGCAAACTGGACTCTCGTCTGGTTAACCTCCCTGCCTTTCCTCTTCTTGCCTTTTCTCTCTCCCTCTCATGATGAGGGAGTAAACGTACACATTCTGTTTGCGCAGGTATGTCCTACACAGAGCTCTTTCACCTTTATTACATGCATAGCAGGTTGCGAAAGCTTTCATATTCAAGATCTCGCAATAATGGTGCAATCGCCGCACGTTGGCACGTGACTATCGTTCTTAAAGAATGGCAGTGCGAGAAAATATAATCACACTCATAGACTTCAAAATGAGAAATCCTTTTCGAGGCGGCACTCCATTTTATTAGGCTCGTTCGTAGAACAGCGACCCACTATTGAGTTTTCTCCTTTGAGATGAAAGCAGTCAGGCCAAGAGCGCCTCGCACCAATCTATTTTCGTAGAGCCTTTGTACCTGACCATATATTGCGCAGTCTCTATTTGGCGTGTTAAGCTCAGAGATTTCACTGCACTGCTCTTGCCATGAAGTTGTTTGTCAGCGGTAGCTTTGGTGCTGATGGAAGTGACCGACAAAGGAGATACATTCCTCTTTGCTACTGGTGCTTAATAATGCAGGTTTCCCTTGAGACAGCTTGCCCCTAATTTGAAGTTCTCCTCAAACCGTCTATGTAGTTTTCAAATCGCGTGGATTCGAGCCGATATTCGGAGGCACGAGAAAAGTTTCGCATTAAACTCACTGAGTATTACATGAAAAAAATAGTCACGTGAAAGCAAGAAGTCGATTTCCTTGTATATTTATATATGGTAGAAATGCTCTTACATGACCAACAATAAGGAGGAGACAGCAGGTGTGATGCTAAAGCCTGTGTTCATCTTCATTTTATCAGTTATCACTTTAAAGGGCACGCAAAATAAGAAAGCTTCGCGTTTCCCGCGGACGTCGAGCTATCGTAAAAAGTACCTTAGGAATTACGTAATCTTTAGAAATAAAGAAATAGCACAGCCTTTAACACAGCCAAGACAATTAACAAAGCCATGAATTGAACGGAAACATTGAATGAAAGACGACTAATTTTAAACTCTCGGATGTGCGCGCAGCGAATTGCAGTAAATTAGAAGCGAATGTAAATTACCTGCTTCTGCATGTTACGCACACCAATGTCGAGATATTTTATAGTGGTGATAACGGGACACAAATAATAGAATTAACGGCCGTTCGAAGCTAAATATTCTTCGATTTTGATGTTTTAAGCTACCGTGGTGTCACAAATTTCATGGCGCGCACTTTTTTTCTTTACTTTAGGATTTAGGGAAGCTTTTGCAGGATTACCAAACAGCCGTCTTTATATAGCGCTCAAGCCTAAGGTACTCTTGTGAAGCGAAGGAGAATACAACGCTTTTGTTTTGCCTGTCAGGTCGCTAACGGAGTGAAGTGCTCTAGATAAGTATTTTTTTTTTTTTAGCTTTTGACGCTGTAAACAATGTTTTGCTTCTCGTTGGCACGGTATTAAACTTCGCGTTGCAACGGAATAAGAGGAACAGATGAGCAGCGCAAAAAGTGAGACGCAAAGCACGTCCCCAGGCACGACCAGGGAAAGTGAAATTGGCGTTCTGCTGAAAGGTGCGTCAAGGAGGTTCGCAAGAGACTGGAAACTTGCCTCGGGGCTTTTCCGTCAATTTTGATGAATTACCCCAGCTCTTCTACTGAAGAACCTGCTCGGGGTTGCTGTCACGCGCACACCTCGACTTTACTGCCAGCGAGGGGCCGCTGCGCTTGCGCCCTTATGACCGTTGAGAACAGCGGCACTTCTTATTTCTTGCCGGCTCGCAATGAACTTATTTGGGGCGCTGAAAATTCGTCGCTCCGAGCGCATTGTGGCGCTCGCCAGAGAAAGTATATTTAATCGCTTTTCATCTTGCTCAAAACGCTGCGCACCCCGCGAAGCTCAAGGTTCCTTGAACTACCAGGTGCAAAGTTAGTACTGAGGCAGTTCTTGCGTTGTTGAAGCTTTCTCAAGTGGTTTACTTGAAGGGTAAACAAAATATAATGAAGTTTGATGTGCTAACGCGGACAGAGAATAGAAAAAAAGGATATTATACGTGACTTATCTGACAAATCCATGCTTCCAATGAATCGACAAAAGCGAAGCGAATTACGCGGCCACCTTGATGAGGGCGACCACGACAGCAAATTGAAGAACTAATAAGATAATCTTTCAATAATTTTGCTCCCACTGAGACCCAAATACACAAGACGGTCACGAACGACCGACACACACGCGCTCCTTACGGCGATGTATGCGACTGTAGTCTGATGCAACTTTAGAAGTCCGCGCAATTTGCTCCTCAAAAGCGGATGCACACAAGGCTGCACCAATTTGGAGTGCGCGAATTGGTGCAGGTGCGCGAGCCTGCACCAATGGGCACGCACTCCATTTTGACGTCATCAGCCGGACGGCCGGTCACCCCGCCTTCGAAGAACATTGCCGCGTGCATGAGCGGGAGTATTTCTGTAGTCGCGGAAGCGATCAGCTGCCGCGCTTCGGTCGTCTGGGCCTCTCCGGAATTCTTAAATTGTATCCGACTAATATATACGTATATGTTCTTCAGTTTTAGGCCTAATTAAAACGTAATAACATTGCATTTTCAATGAACCGTTGAAAGAAAGAAGAAAAGAAAGAAGGAAAGAAAGTCAGCGTAATGGTGATATTTAATGATGGCAAAACGTTTAGAAGATTTTATATAAATCTGGATCATATTTCTGCGCAGAACAGCCTTCATTAGACTTATTTGCACTGGCAAATGATGGAGGTGAAACGCTAGAGGCCCGTGTACTGTGCGATGTCAGTGCACGTTAAAGTGACACTAAGGGGAAACAATGACTTGGTTAAGATTTGTTATATTACATCTGAATAGTATCTCTTGTATTAGTGGCAAATATTGATTAGAGAACTACATCTTTCGTGTTTAGCGGAAACCTGCGCTATGTTTACATTCCGAAGAGATATTGCGGTGTCAGCGGCAGCCATTATGAAATATTCACTTGTTTTTGTGCATGAATCAAGCACATCACTAGCATATGGCAGTAGCGGCCGCGGCGGCCGCTTTTCGAGGAGGCAAAATGCGAAAGGACCGTGTGCTTAGATTTAGGTGCACGTTGACAAGCCCCAGGTGGTCGAAATTTCCGGAGCCCTCCACTACGGCGTCTTTCATAATCATATCGTGGTTTTGGGGCGTTAAACCCCCAACAATTATGAAACATATGGTAGTATGAACGTTTTAAATATTGGCACGCACCATTTTGTTTTGACGCATTCGGGTTTTATCCAAAAAAACTGTTAGCCCCGCGCGGCGCAGGCCGCGCAGCAATGTTTGAGAAGCTTTGTGATTGGTTTCAGATTGTTCTGTTAAGATTACAAGCAGGACACGAATAGTCAGGCTTATTCGGGAGCTTACGCGAGCACTAGGGATATATCGCTGGAATGTTTGATCACTGATGTATAAAGATGACGCGTTTCGCCGATGATCAGATTAGCGACAGCCGACGACAGTGCTCGACGCTATCGTTTCCTAGTGATTATTACTCGCTTGTACATAATTCCGTGAGTTGTTAGGACGTCCTCACCTTGTTTGCGGCCCTCGGGTTAGGTTGCAGTAGCCGTTGATGGTTTTGTTACCTAATCAAGACCTTGGATAGCTGGGAACATATTTACTAAATGCGCAGAATGCTGTGCAGAATGTGCGTCTTTAGTTGTTGCTGCAGTTAATTTGGCTGACCCCTCATTTCCTAATTTTCATCGATACAACATGCTAAATGGCAACGAAAAATTCCGTGTCTGTCGAGGGCCACATTGAAAGGAGAAAAAAAGGGCATACCTGCCATATTTTACAATCACATCTGATGGAGCGCTCTATTGTTAGTCCTTAGTTACGAGTGTCGTACTGGCACCAATAATTTTCGAAATATTTCAATTTTTCTCTAGTTTAGAGAAAACGTTCCCTTGAAAGAATGCAAATACAGACGCTGTCTAATGTTTTATCACCTAATTTTCTCAACACACGATCTAGGGAACTAGCGACGCTCTGCAGAGACACGTATTAGTACAGTCACTGTATAAACAGAGAAATTTTGGAAGTAATTGCTTATATAATCTATAATTTATTGTGCAGACCATTCTAGTTGCACATGTTCAGAGCAGCAGTATCTATCGAGTGTATCTATGAAGAGAGAGCGAGAGAAACCTGGGAATGTATCAAGAACAGTTAAACAGCATGGTAAACGAAAAACAAAAACACAATATTTAAAATAATTCGGGCAGCTGCGCACTATAGTGCTGCAAAGACTGAGGAGACAGCGGTGCTGGTGGCGTTCCCCTCCTGCCTTCCCTCATTCTCACCCTCACATCACTTATCCTCACCGTCACTTCCCTTTCCCACCGCCTTGCTGCACTATACTGTACGAGGATATGCTATGCTTTACCCTATCCCCCCCTCCTTTCCCTCCTTACCTTCACGTGGCTCCTCCGCACAATCATTTCCCTTTCCCACAAGCAACGCATTCATATGGTTTTCATAAATGCCCGTACTCGGTAACGGGACTTGCGCGATTCCTGTGTCACATACCCGCCCAAATTTTCTATACGATCGAAGCGGACAAACGAAAAGCTTTGCAGCTCCGCTGAAAAATATGGTATTTTCTGCTCATTTTGATGTGATTGGCTGATAATGCAGTTTTAACAGCGAATCTGTCTCATCCTACTCTGTGCCATCGTTGTCGTCGTCGTCGTAGTAGTAGTAGTAGTATAGTAGTGGTAATAGTAGTATCAGTAATAGCAGGTGCAACGCAGGTCACGTGACCAGAGGGAGGGAGCGAATAAAGACATAAATTAAACGAAATGATTATGATGGTGATGCACTGATCTCGCTCGCTTACAGCCTCGCTGTCCAATGGTTTTTACGGCTTATAACTGGCTGAATTTTTTTCAAGCTCCAAGGTTCATATGTCTATGCATGTGACAAAAACTTTTCACCGGGGTCCCCAAGGAAAAGGAAAAAAAGAACGGGAGCTGTCACTGAACGATAAGCGTCAAGGAAAAAGTCGGCCCGACGACCCGCAGGCTGTTAACATCAAAATTGAGACGGCGCAAAAAAAAAAAAAAAAAGAAAAAAAAAACCAACAACAACAACAAATAGATGGATAAAAAAAAATATGTTTATAATTTTTTGATAGCGAAGGTGTTGTAGCTCGCCGTAGTTAGGTGGCGTCACCAGAAAACTCCTCAAGTGGTTATGCGCCACAGCAATTGGGCAAGCCCCACTACCGTGTACAGCAGGTGCGAGTGACAAACGAAAACGAACACGTGAAAGAAAGAGATAGAAAATAGAGACAAAGAAAGAAAGAAAGAGGAAGAGAAAAATAGAGGCAAATAAAGGGAATAAAGACATAAAAAGATAGAGAGAGAAAAAAAGTAGAAAGAGATAGAAAGAAACAGAAACGAAAAAGAGATACAAAAACAAACTGCAAGACGGAAAGAGAGAAATAAAGAGAAAAAGAAAGAGCGAGAAAGAAGCGGAGAGAGAGAGAGAGAGAGAGATAGCGAGAAAGATAGAAAGACCGAGAAAGACATAAAAGGAGAGAGAAATATTAAAAAGAAAGAGACACTAGAAAGAAAGAAGGAAAGAAGGAAAGAAAGAAAGAAAGAAAGAAAGAGAGAAAGAAAGAGGAGAGAGACAAAGAAAGTGAGAGAAAGAAAGAGAAAGATAAAAATAGAGGGAAATAAAGTGAATAATGACATAAGGAGATAGAACGGTAGAGAAAGACAAAGAGAGGAGAGAAGGAGGTAGAAAAAAAAGACAAGAAGAAAGATTAAAAAAAAAAACAGAGCAAGACAGAAAGACAACGAAATAGAGAAATAAAGAGAAACAAAGAAAGAGAGAGAAAGGTAGCAGAGAGAGAGAGAGAGAGAAAGTAATGGAAGAAAGAGAAATAAATTTGGAAGAGCGACAAAGAGAAAGAAATAGACATAAAATAGAGATACGAGAAACAGAAAGAAAGAACAGAAAGAAGGAAAAAATAAACACAAACAAGGAAGGCCACCCAGATGCGCTCTTCCTTCAGGCTTGGCGCAGCTAGTGCGAAGCTACCATAATTTTAAGTGCGAAGCACCTTATGTGCTCAGGGCTGTTGGCATCTCCTGTCATCGTCGCCCGTCGCGGTAAAGCAAGTGGAAAATAAGACACTGCGTTCACTCAGGGAAAACCTCGCGAGAACGCTCGCTCGCCCGCGAGAGACGTCACCCGCGCTTCTCCGAGTGGCAAATAAGACGGCGCATTGGCTCTTGAAAAGCTCTGTTTCTACGATGGACGCCGTCTGCGATGGGTGCTGGACGCTGTCTGCGACGCGGTCTGTAGCAGTGCTATTGACGTGTCCCTATGGGAAACACCGGTGCTTCGCACCTCCCCAGTTTAGTGGAGCTGTTTGTCGAAACAGGCAGACAGACGTCGATGGCGGGAGTCCACAAATTTTGATCTCGCGGCCTTGGAGAGTCCCGGAAAATTATTTCGATGTAGCACCGCTCTCCATTGCTTTCTTGCCTTTCCAGCTGCCCTATTTGTATTCTTTTCTGCTCAGGGCAAACACATTCACTTAGAGGCTAAATGTCCGGGCACAAATATTCCGCGAAGGCGATCGCTTGCGCCGCCACCATGCGAAGCCATGCAGACTAGCTATCGGAGGATCATTCGCACGTGAAATATCCACAGGGAAATCAAACCTAGAGAACACGCGGGCAAATAGTTGTAGCGAAAAAAAAAAAGATACTGCATTCAAGCGTCTAGCATTCCCTAGCATTCCCAACTGCTCGCGCCTTAAATCGGAACCGGAAGTTCTTGAAGAGTATGCCGGATCGCTTGGTTTTGTTCGCTATAGCCAGTTCGACTGCAAGGCCCCGTGGCAGTGTTCCCTACTGCGGGACCAGTCTTCGTTAGAGTTTTCATACACGTCGTGTTATAACATTGAAAGGCGGCCATGGTGGCTGCATTTCACACGCACACACGCACCCGCACGCGCACACAAACACACACCCACAGAGCCCTTCGTCTGTCGTGTTCCTGTACGTTCTTTTGCCGTTGTATTTTTCACTGTTAAGATTTAACGCGCGCACGCGCCCACCAGAACGCACGCGCGCGCACGCAGTATGTTTATTTATATTTCTGGTTCAAGCGGGGAACGTCGCATAACGGATCCCACATACAGTGAAACCTCGGTGATACGATCACAGCTCATACGAATTTCGGGGTGATACGAATTTTTCTTGGGTCCCGGCCAAGGCCCATTGGCCTGCAGTGTAATAGAGTACGGTTGTTGCGAACCGATTTTCACCCGGCGACGTTTGATACGAACGTACGGTAACGTCCAGGTACAAAGAGGTGCTGTCCGCGCTATCGCGGAAGATGCGCCAAGCGCGTGCGAGCGCGGGAACGCAAGCGCGTGCATGCGCGTCGCACCGCCAAATCGTTAGAATGACGGTGTAAGAAAATACTTTTCTTACGGTCAGAATAAACCTTCAGAGACGCGTCACGCCTCTCCGAAGAGATTGTGTGCCGAATCTTTGAGGCTCTAATGTGCTGCCGTGTGCCTTCACGTTTAGATTACAGAGGGCATATTGGCGCCATGCTTTTTTTTTTCTAACGCGTCGACGCGTGATCTAAGAACTTAACTGGACAATCATTCAGAGTTCTTTCTGACATTACGGCGGCCCTGAAAAACAATAAATGAAAATGTACGCCAGCTTTCTTTTGTCGCAAGCTAATTTTCTATGCTTTCTGGTGATACGAATTTCGAATGATACGAATATTTTTGGTGGTCCCCTGAGATTCGTATCACCGAGGTTTCACTGTATATCTCTCGTTGGTATCGCCGTGCAATTCTTTGAGTAAATTATTCATCCTAATCTAACGGCGTCCATCAAAATACACTAACAGTACATGGATGGATGCACAACTTTATTGATAGTCCTGAGGTGCACGACTCAGAGCACAGCGGGCCGCTCCCACGTTGGGACAGTCAGTCCAAGCACTACCACCGCACTGCATCTATCTTCATGTGGAGAATCTGTTGGAGAAGCATGCCGCACCACTAATAATTGCTGTCATGATACGAGCGTGGTTGGTCGATTGGTTGGCGGCCCTTTTTCTTTTTTCATATTTCTCTATTTTTAACAGCTGCCTCGGTGTATAGTACAATACCGATCACTATTCGGGTGGGCCCTGACCTCGAAGTTCAAGTGCACAGTGGTGCTCATCGATTTAACTACACGTGTCGGGAGTCGGCGATAACGGCATAAGTGTGCGATGCTGGAACGTCGGGCCCACTATCACTCCGCAGAAATCTGCTATGCATCGACTCATGACCAGCTTTATGGGGACATGATTGAGTGGCACTGTTCTGTTTAAGGTCCACGTTTTGTTTTTCAGACAAGTGACACGTGAGGAACCTTCTTTTCATAAAAGAGCTGACTCCACTTTAGTTAAGCGCATTGAGAAAAATGCACTTGATTGCTGCTCACACTATGGCCGAGCCTGCTATGACTGCCATTTGTCACTGTGACCTTATCAAAGCATCTTTACCATGCGTTGTCCTTAAAATGTCGTTATAGAGAGAGAGAGCGCGAGAGAGAGACAGGGAGAGAAAGGTTTAGGGAAAGGCGAGGAGGTTAACTAGAAGAACATTTTCCGGTTTTCTACCTTGCACTGGGGAATATGTGGCTAATTTACTAAGGAAAGTATTCAGGAGTAAATTCTGAATTGGACCTTTTTTATGTTAAAATAGCAGTTGCCTACTCTATCTGATTCTAACATTATGAAAGAGCTCGTTTCGCAGGAATGTCGGTGTCGGCGTCGGATTCGTAGGTTGAGAGCGAAAGATCGGCGTTGTCCGTGAGTGAAAATTGAACATATATGCAAATAAATAAATCATCGTAAATATTTGGCCCGAGTGAGAGATAACAATCTTTAATGAAATTTCTGGAGATTTTAGCCTGGTTTATCGCCTGGCTTGCTACTCCAGGTTTTGGGTGTTGTTGGCTGTGATACATACAATGATCACATACACAGACATATAATGCATCACAGAATCGAACCCAGGCCTTCTGCTTGCCAAGCAGGTGTTTACCATGGAGCTACGCCAGTGTTATACTGCTCCACGACACACACACACACACAAACACACACACACACACACACACACACACACACACACACACACACACACACACACACACACACACACACACACACACACACACACACACACACACACACACACACACACACACACACACACACACACGCACGCACGCACGCACGCACACACACACACACACACACACACACACACACACACACACACACACACACACACACACACACACACACACACACACACACACGCACACGCACGCACGCACGCACACAGACAGAGAGACAGAAATAAGAAAGAACGCTATAAGAATGTCATGTAGTAGGAGGAGTCTCCTTAGCGCATGGGATATAGCGAGGCAGAATCGTCGAATCGCACCAGGCGTCCAAACATGTGAATTGCGTAACGAGTGTGTGGTGTAAAGCTAGATGCCCAAACCATTACAACAAACAGGTGCGCGTGCCGCCTGGCACTTTACGGACGCGTATGTGGATACTTCACCAATTCGCAAAAAGGAAGAGTTACAGCGTAGTGGGCACTTCGCAGTTGTACTTGCAGTTGACATTCCAGGATAGTTTGAGACGGCCATTGTTAGGCGCACAAACATCCCTTTTCCTTGCGGCACGGTGAAAGGCGATGCGAACAGGGCCAGATTACGCTATCGCGTTCTACTCTTGAAGGCGAAGCTCAAGCGTCCTCCGAGTTTTTGTTTGGTCCTACCTTGACTCTTTAAGCAAGAAAGACTACAGGACAGTGCAGGAATGACTTCAAATCATTATCTTAAGGCTGGTAAAACGGGAAACGGACTGGAGGCTGCTATGTTGTTTGCATTGGTCCGGTGGTCTTCACGGAGTACGCCCGTTGGGTCTGGCTTCCCTTGATTCAAACAGGTCCAACATTTTGCAGATTTTTTTATTCAAAACTAATTTTATGAGTCGGCGTTTTAATCGGTAATAATTGACCACTACTGATTACAAGTGTTTTTAAAATATGATAAGCCTAGATCTGCTTCATGTTACCGTGAATTGAATTTGGCCCAATTTCGTTTTCTTTTTTTTTAATCTGGCTCATTGTGAAAAAAAAATCTAGGCAGAAATTTATTTGCAAGTTGTCTGAGTGACGCGTAACACTCGGCTGTTTTTGCAAGGAACGCCATGTTTGCTGGCTTCCCTGAAACTTTGTTGTCGAGAGGCATCGGCATGGAGTCTTTCATCTTCCAGCGTTTGTTGGCCTCTAGAACGGCCCCAAAAAAGGCCCATACCACGACCACCGAAACGCATGTGTGACATTAGATTTTCGGAAGGTCGGAATTTCCCTGATGTGTACAATTTTCTATGTTGGATTTACATATCGTCCTAAAGAGGGCTTTTTAATCTACCACCGCGGAACATTCCAAGGAAGCCTTTATACAGCAGAGTGTTGAACGTTTATATTTGTTTTGTACCGCTGGTACTGCGCATTCATATGGCTGAGGTGTACAGGCTTTCTGCTAGCGTGGGTGTGCAGCCCAGCTGTTGAAACAGTCGCCTTCAGTGCGTAGAAGCCGGGGTTCGAAACTTAGCGCCGTCAAGAACATATTTTTTCTGTCGTACATTTATTTCTAAAGATATGATCGCCTTACATAACAAAGGGCCGGGAGGACATACAGTTTTCTCGATGAGTCAGCATATAAATGCTTACTAAAAAATACATTTCAGATGTTCACGCTGGTCGAGAGATTCATAGAAATATGCCCAACTCTGTGGTTGGAGCGTGGCAATGCAATGTTTTAATGTCTATTAATGCACCTTTACTATCTAAGGTATTGTGCATTTTTGGTCCGCTGCCAATGAAACGAGCGTGTGCGCTCTAATTTCTCTTCAAAGTCTGCGCGCATTTTGCCAACGGTAGCATTTACTACAGATAATTATTGCGATAGCAATTATATGGACATTCTTGACGGATTTCTGCCTTCACCGTCAGCGTCGCCATTGCCGTCGCCGTCATGTTCTGTATAAAGTCCTGATCGATAACATCCCCCCGTGCATCGTATGTTCTACCCGCGGGTAAAAGCGCGCCAGCGTGGGTGACGAACGCGGCTAAAGCAGGGATGAAACGAGCTGGCCCATCTCCGTCACACGGCGTGCGCATGCGATAAAATCATCCTACGTGCTAGGCCTGCCATCGATTGCTCCTCAAGCAGAGAGGAAACGCCCTGCCTGTCTTGAAAGAGCATGAGGAACGCTTGGGGAGGTGGGGGGGGGGGGGGGTCTGGATCGCTCGAGCAGCAACTGTGAACTTTGATTATAAGGGCGCGGTCGTGATCGCTGGCAGGCGCGCTATCTCAACAGGCGTCAGCAAACGGCTCGTATACCCTTCTACGTGCTGTTCTCTCTACGCGAAAAAGACCAAATGAAAACCGCTTTTCTTCCTGGAGCGGCCGTATTCTCTTGCACCGGCGTCTTGTAGGGTTACTCAAGATCGGATGCAAAAAGAGTTAGCTGCCAGCCTTCGTATAACATTACAATTTGTTGTTATCGCATTCATTGCTTCGCCCTCGCGCGAAACTGTGATTTTATGCAGTAATCCCTACAACAAGAGCACAACCGCAGTTGACACCATGCGCACGAGTATAATAGCCATCTAGGAAGCGTCTTGACACAGCGCCCGGTAACGAGCGGCTACGCACGACTTCCAGCTTGTGTGCCGTTAGTTATAGGTTATGTAAGGGAATGATACCCAAGGGAATGATCTGAAACCGTGTGGCACCGCGTAAGGCCGCATGTACGCCATGTAATTCTCTTTGCTATGTTCTCAAGGTCTCATGTATTTACGGACATAGGCAAACCGATACTGCGATCACGGGCGCGCGGGCTATCTCGGCAGGCATCAGCAAACGGCTCCTATGCCCATCGACGCGCTGTGCTCTCATAATGAAGAGACTGCTCGAAAACCGCTTCTCTTTCTAGAGCGGCCTGTATTTCCATACATGCACCAGCGTTTTGTAGAGTTACGCCAGATCGCATCCAAAAGAGTTAGCCGCTAGTCTTACTTTGTATAACATTACAATTTGTCGCTATCGCATTCATTGCCTTGCCCTTGCGGGGAAACTATGAGTTTTGTTTTACATGGAATTCTCGATTTGGCTTTACCAACGTGAAAAAAAGCGTTCGTGGGCATCTTCTGTAATCTACTGTGACACGGATCACTGCATTCTTCGAAGGTCAGGTTAAACTGAATCATCACAAATGAGTTTTGCGGAGATTCATACAGTGAAGTTGCCATCCAGCCGACAGCAGCGCGAAGTTCGCCGAAAAGGACGAATGTTCCTTCAATTGCGAAGCTTTCTGACAGACACTTAAACCAACTGTGGGCTCACTTTGTAATTTCGTGCAATGTTGGTGTGTGAAACCTTTATACTAACAAGGACACGGGGACAGTCAGCCATGTGCGTATTGTCGTTCCTGCGACACACTTGGGCGCCTTGTTTTATTAGATGGTTGGTTGGTTGGTTGGTTTATAAAATTTAACGTCCCAAAGCGACCCAAACTATGAGGGACGCCCCTTGCACTAGAGCGTTCCACATTCCTTGATGGTGGATTGAAGAGAGGAAAGACGCTTACTTATGCAACCCATAAGAGAACACGTCTCAGCGTCGTTGCGGGGCGAATGGAAAGGGGAGTGAAAGGATACAACGGAAAGGAGAGGCCATCTTCTCGAGAAATGAGTACCGACAACACCGAGTGCCAGGTTGGTGTATAGCTCTCCCCATTAAAATAGACAGTGGGTGCCCGGTGGCGCTGGGAATCGAACCCAGTGTCTCCCGACATTGGAGGCGGACACTCAACCACTTGGCCACTTCTTGGCCATTAGTTGTTCAGCACGCGTTACTGCTAAAAGAATGTTTTATAAAAGGTGCATTATGTACGACCCTCGATGATTGCCTATTTCCAAGCGTGTGTGCCTCGTGTCGCGTGCAGTATTGTCGTGCCCTGCTCACTATCTTTAAAGAAACAAACGTGCTCTCTATTTTTAGAGTATTATTTTCGCGAGGCAAGCAACCTTTCTTATTTGATGTTTTCTTTATTTTTCTTGCATTACTTTGTAACTATTGCGCCATGCGTATTTTAATTTTTTTTCCGGCGGCTCTCTTATGTTGCCGCTGGCGCAGTCAATTCTTTGTCATTTCTTCACTTTTGTCTTTGTGGTCCTTGTCATCTGAGTGGTTCTCTTAGCTTCGCTTTCGCCTTTTCCTGTCTTCAACTTGTCAGCTTGTAAAAAAAAAAGTACGTCCATAGCAAGCAAAGAGACAAAGATCTTTGTCAGATTAGGACGACACTTCCCGACAATGGAGGAGGGGGGGGGGGGCGTAGTGTATAATCTGGAGAAGAAATCACAAACGTCTATGCAAGTGTAATAAGTTATCGAAGTACTGCTAACAGCAAATAACACCTACAGGGACGTCTGGAGATTTTACAACTGCTACAGTACAGCTAATCGTAGGAGTGGAATCAAGCGTTAGCAGGTACGTACCCGGGATTTTTTTTTTCCGGGGGGAAGAGGGAGGGAGGGAGGGAGGGAGGGAGGGAGGGAGGGAGGGAGGGAGGGAAGGAGGGAGGGAGGGCGGAGGTGCTGGTACCTTTACTAGTACAAACGTGAATAATGCTTATCATTCGCCGTAAATACGTGTTAACTCACAAAATATAATTAAAATAAAATGAATCTCACAGGTACACCTGTGAGATACACCTCTACTTACTTGGCAACCAAAGAACCACACCAAATGGACTCCTGCGGGAAAGAAACGCAGAAAGGAACACTTCCAAGCAGAAGTAAACAACAAGCGAAAGTGGAAAATTAAGATTTGTAGTAGCGTTTTTGTAATTAGCTCTGCAAGAATTACACAGAAGCATGTACTTGCGGAGCAGTAACAGCTCTTTTGGATCCCTCGTTTACTGCTATACCTAGTCAAGAGCCTAAACAAACTCGCTGACAGAGATGCCCTCTTTTTCTTTCACCCAGCATACCTCCAGAACTGACTTAACCCCGCGGTTCCTGTAGCACTTGCGGATGGAGCCGTTCTGGAAAAAAACAGGTGCACCGCATAACACATGCGATGCCTGCCATACGTTAACCTCACAAAAAATGGTGTGTGCCCGCTGGTGTGCAAGATGGCCACAGGTTTGCAAGACAAAGGTGGTGTGCGCCCACAGGGTCGGCTGGTATACACCATCTACATGAGCATTTAATGGTCTTGGTCATAACTAAGCTCAGCTATCGCGTGGCGAAAAATAGTGCTTACGAAATAGACTTGGAGCTTGTAAGACAGAGATGGAGGGCGGGAGGAAAGTGGGAACGACAGTGTGTCTCCACTCTCTTCCTTTGACGCTGTGTAAGCGTTGTTTTGCTCCACAAGGGTGATGCCCCAACCAGCCCCACTTTTCAACTTGTTAAGCCCAATTGGGGCCGGAGATTGTGTCCAACCGCTGTAAATCATACAACTCCACAAGCGCAAGCATTGCATGCCCTAGCAGATTCAGCTGTGACCACACAAAACTTTGGCCAGTGTATATACCGAGAACAATTATTTCCGCTCATCGGTGATCTCTGGTGGCCGGATATGCAGCAGGTACAGAACTCCACAGAAATGCATTCGAACATAGTGAGGTCCATAAACTTGAAAATTTTTGGATAGCTGTGAAACGTAGATCATTGAAGAGGTATCACGAGGGCCTTTCCAGTGGCAGCACCTTGAGATTTCGAAACAAACATCGAAATTATGAGAAATGCGAAAACACATCGCCATTTTGAGCTGGGAGAATATCAGTCTGGTTTCACGACCTCAGTTACAGTGTCCTTTCCCCTTGACGCGATCAGCGATCGCTTCCACGCTTCGGCCACAGTAATACTGTAACAGGAGCCGAGTGGACTGCATTGCCGTGGATTGTCAAGTCTTATATAGCAGAAAAAAAAATAGCATATAGCTTGCACTGGAGGCGCAAGGCTAAAGAGACAGCGGAGCTGATGGGCAGCTTCGCATTAGGGGTGCCAAGCTTGAAGGAAGTGCGGAGCTGGGCGGCCTTCTTTGTTTCTCTTTAGTTTTCTATTTCTTTCTCCATCTCTTTCTTTTTCTCTCTCCTCTCTGTTCTGTCTGTCTTTTGCTGTCTCTGTTTGTTTCTCTTTCTTTCTTTCTTTCTTTCTTTCTTTCTTTCTTTCTTTCTTTCTTTCTTTCTTTCTTTCTTTCTTTCTTTCTTTCTTTCTTTCTTTCTTTCTTTCTTTCTTTCTTTCTTTCTTTCTTCACCTCATTTTCTCTCTCTCTATTTCTATATTTCTCTTTGTTTGATTCTCTCTTTCTCACCCTTTCTATACTATACTTTACTCTCTACCCTCCTCCTTTCCCTCCTCCTCATCATCACATCTCGACTCATCAGCCTCACTTTCCCTTCCTACCCCTTGCTATACGACACTGTACAAGGCTATGCTATGCTCTGTCAGCGTGCCTGGATAGCTGAGTGATTAAGACGCTCGCCTTCAGATCGTGGGTGCGCGGGTTCGCATCCCGTCACCTAGTGAGGAATTTTTTTCGCCTATTTTTTTTCTCTTTCTCTTTCTTTCCGTCTTTCCTTTTTCATCGCTTTCTCTCGCCCCCCTTGCTATATGGCGGACCAAATCGGCGCACGTGTTCTGGGGGGCGAAGCAGAAGATGAAGAGGACGAAGAGAGCGCGTGCTGGTTCATGATGATGATAGTTTTGGGTTACGACAGCCATTTTACGCCGAGCTAGGACAGCTTCGCTGTTAAAAAGATCAGCAATGCAATGTCAGCGTTGTCACAGCTGCAAATTCATGTCGTTTATTTTTTTCTTTTCTTTCGTTTTTCTTTTTTTTCTTTTTTGTTGCTGTGCTTGCAAGTGTTGAAATTCAACCGTAGTGCCACTCAGGTTGCGAGCTTTTGCTGTAAGGTATTTACTACAATTCTGTCTTTTCATCTACCTTATGCCTCTGTACTTCATTTCTTTCCACTCTTCGGTGTAATGACATCGTACATAAGAAACAGTAAGAATAAATCACGCGTGGAATTTGTTTTAATTAAATAAATAAATAAAGAGTTACAAAGCTTTCGTGAACCGTAAACTTTCGGGCAGGAAGACAGAGTGCTTTTAAGTGTCTCTGTCACGTTAAAGCAGCGGTGTCCGTTTCTGCACTTGCTCCGGTTGCGTGGAAGTCGCACATCTCTTGCCAGACTCGTCGCAGTGCCTGCACAACCTCAACTGAAAGGAAGTTGCGTACCATGCGAAGAAGAAACTCTTCAGATGTGTCGGGTCTTCTCGAAATAATTTTGCAACACGGAGACAGGTGCGCCGCAGTTTCTCGTCAGACTTGCTCTAATATTGTTTCGCGCTCTTGCAGGAACTATGCGTTCGGGCCCCGACTACCTGCATATCAAACTCTGCCAAAGAGAAGCACTGGTTCTCTCACTTTTCAGAGACGTACATTTCACAGCGCGCGTACATTTTTCGTCTCTCGGTGTACCACCATCATCTGCCCTGGCATTTCGAGGCAACGGTTCGTATGCCCGTCGTGAGCATACGCCGCGTCGACGTCGCTATTTTCATTCTGCCCCCCTTTGTTTTCTGCTCACGCGCGCGCACTGAAATTTGGGGCACATGCTTTCGGTGACGCGCGGGAGGCAGCGCGGACGCTAGGCGCCAAAACAAGAGAGCTCTCGTGCGCTCGGCGAAGGGCTGCTCCGGAGCCTTCCACCTTGATAAATATCCGGGCAGCAGCGCTTTGGGAATGTGTCCGGTGCGGCGCTTCGCCGTGGCAGCCGTTTTTGATAAACGACGCTCGAACATCTCTTTCTCTCTTTTTGTGCCGTGATTTTGCGCCACTGATTTATTATGCTCGGTTGCTTGGGACTCCACTGTGTTGATTTATTACGATAGCACCCCCGGTCAGCGAAACTCGCTCAGCCCCGAGTGCGAGGAGCCTGCGCAGCGGTAGCCTACCACGGCCTTACGAGTTCTGCTGGTGCACGCCGCTGAGCCGTGAGGCACTGGCGTGTCCAGCGAGCCACGCCAAACATTTTCGCGAAGCAGCGAGCAGCCCCTAATGCGCTGCCTCCCCTCTCACCTAGCTCATCGCGACGCTTTCTACGGAGCTTATAATTGCCGGTGAAGGAACACGTCGACGCTGGCCGTGACGCTGTATGGCGGCCTCCGCGTTTAACGAGTGCGTCTCCGGCGCAACGCCTTCCCTCTTGTACAAATGATCAGGGCCAGTCTACTGCTGAAAATGAGCCCTTCCCTATAGCGGGGCCTATCAACAAGACAGCGAGTAATGATGGGGAATGTTCTGCTTAAGGATGAACTTGAGTTAGCAGAAGCGAATTATCCGGTGGAACGTATTGCAGAAATCCCAACAGGAAATGGAGAAAGCTGATCAGCTCATAATGACAGGGACTTTTACGTCATAAGAAATCCCGAAGACAAAAAATACTGAGTCAAACTTGTGCAGCGAAACAGATTGTAGGAATATAATGGCTAATGGCCGGCACCTACATCACGATTTAGGACCTGCATGGTCATTATCTGCCAAAACAGAAGATAGCGAATATGACAGCCCCATCGCTCATTACCCACGCTAAATATTTCAACACACTTAAGCTTGAAACTCATCAGTCCGGCTTTGGTTACAAATGGTTCAAAATATCTGCAGAGCATCTGCAGCAGCTGTTTACTTGAATCCCAGCTTGACGCCAAGCGATGGTGGAGGCTCTCGTTGATGACGCTTACACTTAATCGTGTGCTCAATCCAGCAAACTAGTGTCATGTGCCAATGTTATGGGACAGAAGGAGTGCTCACCGATGAGCGATAGGTCAATACGGCTTTAACAGCACTCCCTCATCGCTCTGCTGTTCCAACGACTCAAGAGCAGAAAACATTTAATACTGCATTTGCAGCGGGAGACGACACCACAGAGAATAAGGCACTCAAGGCACACGGAGCGCTGTGCTTGAAGAGGATGAAGCCCTTAGGCGTGCGCACGGGGAAGGGGGGGGAGTGGCTTAATTTAATTAAGCATTTCTTTGCTCACTGCACACACTTTCAGCGTTTCTATCTACGTATCTATCTAGCCGCCTACGTCTGTGTGCTCTCGTGATCACCTCCTTAAACTTGGAGTAGACAAAAATTAGTATGGGAGTAAGAGGGTTTAGCGTTTATGACTCTCTGGTGATAACATGAATAATGTGAAAGTCCCGTCGCGTACGACGTCAACCCCTTATCCTCCAGAGACGTGTGGCACATACCCGTATACCACGGGCCGCGGTATGCGGGTATGCGCCACAGGTATTTGACAGTTTATATCTACCGAGGCACGGCGAGAACAGACATTCGGTAATTTGAATGCGAGAGCGTTAAGAAAAACCGACATCGGCAGCGTTGACCCGACGAACGCAAAGAATAAATTTTATGGCCCCAGCAGGAATCGAACCCAAGAATTCTGCGTGGCAATCAAGTATTCTACCACAGAGCCACGCCAGGTCTCGCAACTGTTTTGGAAAAGGACCCTATGCAGGCGTAATGTTGGTGAAACGTGAATTGTGGTTGCAGTGCTGCCCATCTAATTTTATAAACATTACATATGTACTCCAATGATACAGGCGTCACGTCGGGTTAGCGTCAATTGTAGTTAAGCGCCATCCACTGAAGTTTGTCTGCGTAGCACTATCCAGGGCTCCCACCCTTCAAGCACAATCGCTACATTTCAGCTTACCGCTTCTGGTGTTGATAAAACCCATGTTGCTCTTTGCATCGTTACGCAACTGTAAACAACTGGTTATATAAAACATATGCGACTCCCCAACATACTTGTCTCTGCGTATAACATTCGTACATTTGTTTAGCGTCATTTGGTAACGTTTCGCTCAACAAAAAAAATTACACCACAGTCACCTTCCCTCCGCATGCTTCGCATGGCATCGATTCCATGGTACGTGGGATGTGGCGATTTTTTCCTTACAGAATTCTTCTTGCGAACCCTATTTTTGGTTGCGCCTGGGGTGATGATCCGCGAAGGAGTGATTACGGCTTTCGCCTTTTTTTATACTGTGCAGTCTGAAAACTAGAAGCAATTACTTGAAGGATGACGCGTATCATAGGCGCCTCCTTTCCATTTCCCTCTCTCTCTCTCTCCCACACACACACACACACACACACACACACACACACACACACACACACACACACACACACACACACACACACACACACACACACACACACACACACACACACACACACACACACACACACGCACACGCACACACACACGCACACACACACACACACACACACACACACACACACACACACACGAAAACCACAGGTCGATGGGAAGCATTTCTGCAGCGTTTTGTTCTGCTTTTGTTCAAGGAACACGTGTGGTATGTTCCTTCTTTTAGCAGATACATGTTGTCAAGGGGTCTTGTGCGGGTGCTTTTAAGGGCACACACTTTTTCCCCGCGTAATATATTCATTCATTCATCCAGTGATGGTCTGAACTACCACCGATTTTTTTCAAGCGAACATTTTGACACCATAACGGCATACAAATGAGAGCGTATGTTTATCTGCCAACTTTGGAGACTCTGCTGTTGCCTTTGTGACAAGCATATTCGGATAAAGCCGGGTAGCAGAACGGCTCCGCATACGTTTAGGTGATGCGTTGTTTCAAGAAAACAGTGTCATATCAATATGTGTCGAACTTTGAAGTCTGTAGGTATACGAAGTGTTAATGGGGGGCATGCACGTGCGGAATGTTTCGCTCGTAGGTATGTGCACCTGTTGCATAATTCAGCAATGCTCTTTTCTTAAAGACTTAGTGTACCTGTCATCCGTGCAGAAAGCATGGCGTACGTTTTGTAGGAACCAGAAAGGAGGCTGGGCTGCTTCCGATGGCCGTACGTCTTGAAATCTGAGAATCAGATTCGCGCCAGCAAGTAAACAAAAACTTATGCAAACAGCACACTCTTTTGTTCCCAGGTCTACATCGCCTCACCCCCCCCCCCCCCTCATCTACCCCCCTTCCATTCTCTGCAGAATTATATGCAACGTTCGTCTAGTCCGTGGCCTAAAATGAAGTAACGCACACGACAAACATTGTCGTCAACTTGTAATTCATTTTTATGTGTGGTCTGTCAACATGCCAAGAAGTAGCATTATATGGAGCGGAAGTCTGTTTTGCAGGCTTTGTCGCAACATTCACAGTCCAAATGAAGGCAAGGTTCGCACTCAGCCCATGCCGTCTTTTTCTTTTTGCGTGGAACTGCACGAAACGTTTGAGCCGAGGCATGACGGAAAATAACTGCCTTCGTTTTGCTTAACAGTGGAAAACATATTTTTGAGTACATTGTTTGGTGCAGTGCTTTCAAAAACAGCGAACGACAACATGTTAACGTACCTACATATTCGTAGCATATCAGAACTGCTATGCTAGCGCCATCTACCGTGTAGTGCTGATTCGAAACAACTTTGGTACTTGCATGCCCTGTAAACACATCAGCCCAAAAAAAAAGTGTCCGTCACGACACCGAATGATAGTGCACGTCTAGTGGCATTACTTTTATGCAGATTAGGGCTCCTTTCCTGATGGTAGGCTAACAGGTACTCGTACCAGATAGGAAGAATCGTGAGTATAGGCCCAGCTGCCTGGTAGCACATATACACTGACAAGGGCTAGTCGCCGTACTCTTGATCCACTTCATTTTCTATTCTTTTCACTTTTCGTCACTGGTTGGAACGTCGCCGCCGCGCTACCGTTATATTGATGGGACCGGCCACTGGACGGCACGTGTGATTATAGGATAAATGAGTTCATCCTTCGTCGATGAACTCATTTACAGCGCAAGCATTCGCCGAATGTGAACGTGATTACAGTGTTAGGGTATGGGTTAGCTGTGATACTTGTGCGGGTCGTCTCCCTTTACAAACCTCAAAATTTTCGGTTTCTTTCACCTGGCGTTTGCTTACCGTAAACTATTTATTATTTATAAGAACTGCCTCTTTAAAGGGCTCTCATGTGTTAGAGCGCAGGGGTTTCGCCTGCACCCAGACAAGAGTTGCTGCGTCAAAAAGGCCTCGCGTTTCAGCCTTGGTCAGCCGTTCTGGAGGCCCAGGTTGATTTACTGATGCTTGGTAGGCAGGCGTTGTTCCCCTCCAGGTGGCAGTTGCCAGCTTGCTCTCTCCCACTTTGCTCTCTCCCATACAAGCAAACCAACAAACGCACTCATGAACACATATAAAGCATGGTTGAACCCCCCCCCCCCCCCCCCTGGCAAAAACTTCTGGTTACGCCCCCTGGTCCTTGGGGAAATGCAATCACATCGGTGGCAAAGGTACCCCAAATCTCGTGCGAATTAGAGCTCATTTATTAATGGCAATATCGCATTCTCGCGGCGGGCACGACCTGTGTCCACATCCCTATCTCGAACTGTGGTGTGTTATCGACGTTCTCGCTTCTGATTTTGTCACGTTGTTGGGCTTCCACATTGGCGTGTCTTGGCGCTGCCTGCAATGATTTCCATCGCTCATCGCACGTGCAGCTATCATTCTGTCACTTCAACCGACCTCTGCAGGGCGTAGCGCTAGACTTAACTTCGAAGGGAGTTTTATCATGAGACAGGTTCGCGTTCGTAGTGTAACTGTTGTCCTCCCAAAGAAACTTTCACTATCTATCTATCTATCTATCTATCTATCTATCTATCTATCTATCTATCTATCTATCTATCTATCTATCTATCTATCTATCTATCTATCTATCTATCTATCTATCTATCTATCTATCTATCTATCTATCTATCTATCTATCTATCTATCTATCTATCTATCTGTCTGTCTGTCTGTCTGTCTGTCTATCCGCCTGCGTCTTGGCGCTCTCGTGGTGGTCTCCTTAACTTCACACATACTAAAATTGGCACAGGAGTACGTGTGTGTATGACGAACACGATTAACAGGTCATGACATCAATAACATGACATGGCTGTCGCGTACGCCATGAAATCCGTTCCCTCGGTCACCTGTGGTGCATACCCCCCTTACCATAATCCTCGGAATACGGGTATGTGGCACGCGTAATTCGCAGTCGATACCAAGTCAGGAACAGAAAGAGAAGACCTTGGGAATCAACGCAATAGCGTTAAGGAGCCCGTCGGGAGCGTTGTCTGTGAGAGAAAGGTCAGATGGACGGAATGAATGAAGACCACAATTCGAGCTGGAATCGAACCTGGGCATTGTACGTGACAGTCGAGTATTCTAACGCAGAGCCATGACAGTGCTCTAACTTCATCGGGGAAAGACGCTGTACAGGCTTTGTGTCGGGGACAACGTCAGTCGTTTTTCCACTGTTGACGACCGCTTTCACAACAACGTAGTAAACGTTACAAATGTACTCCTATGACTCCGCAAGCTATAGTCAGCCGTTGCTCGCCACCGGAGGAATACGGCGGCAACTGCTGCTTATGATAAGCACATCATCGCACCCTATAGCGCGTACTATGTTTCGATGAAACTGCAGACGCCTATCCTCTAACGCGGGCCGACGTTACGTCGGACAATACGCTGCCCTTTAGGCATCAATTTAGTCGATGTGTTTGGTAAGCCCATGATATGCGCACAACTAAAGAGCAGAGAGACGTCGATCTACCTTGTAACACTTGGCTCAAAGCAGAATAATAATAATAATAATAATAATAATAATAATAATAATAATAATAATAATAATAATAATAATAATAATAATAATAATAATAATAATAATAATAATAATAATAATAATAACACTACATAAATAAATAAAAATAAAATAAAAATGCCGCATAGGCGGATACTAGCTTACTGCTTCTCATGACATCGACTTCCACAATGCGTGGATTCGAATGTAACTTTTTTCCCCTACGGTGAGCGAGGGTGGTCCAGAGAATGTGGAAGCATATGCTAATTGCATGCAAAAATTACAAGAGTGCAGTTGCAAATGGCGTCACTTGCAAAACAGTCATGGTTAAAGAGTTTGCTAAAGAACCGCTTAAGCGGCTCTAGGATATCCACAAGATTTCTGGCGAAACTTATTATGCAGGCGAACCATTGAAAATCAGAAAAAAATTTTTGGTCGACATGACAACAATGTTACTTAAACATATTCATATAGTTGGTTCCAGTAATGTTAAGATAGAAAAGTTTCATTTATTGCTAATTTTCCTGCTCGAAAGATATTCATGACAAAATCAGGAAGCGCCGTCTTTTCCACTGAAAATCTAAGATTACATGGGGCCACTCGAAGAAGAGCTCGTCTGAAGCGCAACAAGGACGGTGATTGCTTTGAGCATAATAAACAACGGTAACGATGGCGGTGTGATGAGGGGAACTCCCGCGCTGTGGACACGGCACGTAGAGAAAATTACCTTTCGCGTTCTTGTGTCTAGCAAGTATGATAATAGTGTTACTAATAACGATAACGTGAAAGATGCGGTAGAAGGCAAGAAAGCAGGGCTTAAAATTATTGTCGCCGCAATATATTATACTCGTATATGGGTAAAAAATGAAAGGATGTCGGCAAAAATGTTTCAGTGCCATATTACGCATATGAAAATGAAGTTATCACATGCATTCTGGGGCTCGTAAAATCCTTTCACAACCCGAGTTTTCTTCGCGTTCGTACACTCTCACATTAACTACTGCGTAAACTCCTGGTGAAACACGTGTACTGCTCACCTCAGCCCTTTAATAGTTTTAAGTCCACCTACCGCCAATGCCTTAACAGTTGCCGCAAGCAAATGACACTGGACACCACCGCCCTTATCGGCTAAAACCTTGCTACTTTTATTTTCAAAGTAATAAACAAAAAATATCACTGTCTCTAATCCCTCTAAATCATTTCTAATGAGCGCTAACTCGACACGTTTCGCGCTGCATAGAAACTTCATTGTGCCCTATGGTCACACTAATTATGGCAAACAGACCGCTTACTTGATTGGCATTTGTCATACAACTCCAGAAAGGCCACATATTTTTCCTGTATAACCCGTGTTCTGTTATAATTTGGTTGCTGTGGAGAGATGGAGGTATTTAGCACTTGTGTTACTCCATTTCTTATAAAAAAAAGCAAAAGATAATGCTTACCTTAAGATACGTAAACAAGTCAAGAAATCAAATTGGAAACAAACAGATATAAGGAAAACAGAATAGCAACGGGAACGTTCACTGGCAACCGCTCTCTTTACTCTTGAACTTTCACAAACACACATTTCTGCATACAGTTGCACCCACAACACACCGGATTACTGTGTAAGTCATTTCTAGTTTTTCTTTGAAACTCGTAATCATTTCCTGTATGCCCACTCAACGAGAAAATTCTACGTCCGTCCCTCTGTCGCGTAAGACGATAATCAATTTGAAGCTGCGCCCCCCACGCTCCGAAGGCGAGCGTTTTATAACCACTGGGCCACCCACCCACACCTGCAGATTATGAATATATCTGAACCATACGAAGTGCGTTGTACTCGTGGTGGAAACTATAGGTGCGAAGAGACAACGCCTTCCTACGAAGGCTCCACGAGCCGTGTTTTGTTTACATCCCCCCTTAGCGCTTTGAGATGAACCGACGTCTATGTTTTTGATCGAGGAGTGCTGCACGTACTCCTTCAATTTCATGAATTGAGAATGGAAAATACTCAGATCACCTGTGGGTGTTCTGAATGTTTGCGTGTGTGGGCACGCGCGTATATCCGAGTGTGTTGAATCGCGCTAGAATAATTTTATTAAGAAAGCGAAACTAGATGAGGAAACACCGTTTCACGTGACTTTGTTGCGCGTAGCGTCGGCTATATAAATATACATAAATGCGTTTCGCTATTAATAATATTGTTGCTCGAACTTCCGTCTCGAAATTCCTTTTTTATTGTGTTAATAGGACACAGCGCGCGCATTTTCGCCCCCGTAGGCGTCGCTACGCCACGATGTTCTGTATGAAGTCCAAGGTCAATAAAAATGCCACTCGTGTTTCTTACATGCGCTGCAGTGTGGATGAGAGTAGGATGATGAGCTGTAGAGAAGGGTATTGGCTTGATTCATCAAGTCTTCCCACGCGCGGTTGGGGAAGCGTGGGGTTGGAGGATTTTGCGAGGGAGAGGTGAGCTCGCAGCAAGGAGCCACGGGTGCAGGTGCGTTTCCTCGTTTAGACCGGCTGTGGCGGCTGCGAGTGCTTTCTGTGCGGCCGAGCGCAACGCCTTTTGTGAGCGCCATTTTGGAGGTAAGACAAATGTTTTAATGAAAAGCTGGAGATGTTAGCCTGGCTATTCGCCTGACATGCTACTCTAGGTGCTGGGTGATGATTATGGTATACATATGGATAAACACGTGACAGCACGCACAGCCACACGCATAGATTACACTGTTTACAAAGTTTCATTAAGGCTCGTGGCACGCACGAAAGTCACCAGTGCTTCGTGGTGCGTAACGCAGAGGTGCGGTTTTGCCATGGACCCAGAATATGTCGCAATTCTAAGCACGAGTCCCGTTCAAGGTCTAAGACCGCCTTCGGAGACTGTCTCTCTGGTGCGTGACGTTTGGATTCACAGAGAACATGTTTAAGTCTTCTGGGACGTTACATTGAACGCACAATGGTTATCTACTTCGGGTGCGAAGGCTGTGCGAGCTGATATTGCTTGCGTCATGATGGGCGTTGTCTTCTCAGGCGCCTTTTGTCCGCGGCCCTGCAATCTGAAGTTTCGGCAACACGTAGAAGCGAGAGGGTCTCGGTCCATTACCTTCATCACGCGACCTATTTGACAGCGAGGTCTGTTCGTGTTTGTCTGTGTTTACCGGACATTATGCTTCTTAATTTGTTAATTTGTTAAGTAAGAAAATGTGACTGCATAATTTACGTCGTTTATCTGTCGAATAACGTGCTCTTGCTATCAATGTTCCAGCCTCGCGGAAGACAGTGCGACCTTGTATACGATGGTAAAGAAACTGGTTCTCGTCGCCTCCGAGCAGCCAGCACGAGAGCAATCAACGTGTAGCCCTCTTCGATTCCTTCCAGAATGAGCTGCTATCTGTCTGTTCAAAGAAAACAAAAGCAGAGAGAGAGAAAGAGAGAAAGAGAGAAAGTTGTTTTTGTTATATTTAGCGAACGTCACAGCATATGACCCGCTAGCATACGATATATCGTATAAATAAAGCTGTACTGCATTTTGTATTTAGACCCGCAAAAAGGGTTCTTGTTAAATAGGGAGAGACGGTACGTAATCAAACTGTCCACCGTACATGTGACAAGATTACAAAAATAAATGTTGCTACCTGCAGGAGCATATCCACAGGGTTGAGAACATTATTCAGCTGACAAGTGCAGACCTGCACACTTTAAACACCATCACATGTAATGCCACCATTTCAAATGAGGTTTTTATCTTCACTGCGCCCTTTATTTCAAAGAAAACCTTTCCCCCCTTCCACTCATCTCTACGAAAATAGAAAAAAAAAGAGAATAAAATAAAAAAAAGACTTGTAACTGGTGTCTTCCTAATGTTATCGACGTTCGACAGCCAGTTCGCGTGCCTGGCATGAGCAAAGGCCGAACGTGATGAGAATGCGCAATAAAACTACATTAGTTCGTATAATTAGATCGAGACCAAGTCGTCTTCGTTCGATACATTTTAGCAGAATAAGAAACGATGATATGAAGAGAGCCACTCTGCGCTTCGCGCGACTTGGCCCGTCAGGTACATTCAATGATAGCAATAGCGAAGTTCACAAGGCGAAGGATATGTATGCTGACAAAAAAAAAGAATTAGAAAGAGTAAAGAAGAAAGAGAAGGTGAGAAACGTAGAAAAAGTAGTACGTGGTGAGGAGGGCCGGCTCACGAATTAGCCGCGCAAATTAGCGCTCCTTCAAGCACCCTTGGAAACCTGCTGAATGGGTCGTTACAATTTCCAGCTTGTTGGTTTGCAGTTTTTAAGAGGGCCGAATGTAGGTCGGTAATGGGAAGAAAAAAGATAATGGTCGTGAGGCTGAGCGCGATGACTCGACTACATTCTCTTCTTCCCTATGTACCAGCGTTATACATTAATCGTCTTGAATGAGGTCTATCACCAGGCTTTAACCCACTTTTCACTAGAACGGGGTATTTTCGTGAAAAGAGTGCTATTTCGGGATGTAACTGGTCTGTTACTGGGAGGCTAAGGATAGGTTACGAATGCAAGTAGAAAACGGGAAAACTAGAAGACGTGCGAATGCGCCTGATAGACAAGGAAAAAATGGTGAACGAGACACACGGTTTATTGCAGGATGCTGTCGTCGCATTTATGTTGGCCCATATGATACCTGAACATGGGCAAACATGGGTTCTGCGCTTGTGTGTGCGTATGTGTTCCTGTTTTCGTCCTGTCTTCTTCGTGCAGTTTAAAACCTTTTTGAAACCATGGGCGCTGCACTCAGGCGCTCACTCACCCCCCGACCCCTTTTCCAACCCCCTCCCTCCCTTCTTTGAAAATATGAGAGTCGATTTTCTATCAACTTCCAGAAAATGACACTGGCAATTTTGTTCTTTGCCCACCATGTTCGTCTGGATAACAAACCTTGCGCATGGATTACAATAACGAGTCAGAAAAGCATGGCTATCCAATTTGTGAGTGTACATGGACTTGATGCAGTGGACTTCAAGATATCCCCTGGTTCGATTCATGGCATTGTTGCAGTGTTTTTTAATGCTTTCATGCACGCAACGACAAATTTTTGATTCCATAAATGCTGCTTCAGTGAAAAAAACGAAAATGGGGTCAATGTATGCCCAGACGCTTTCAGACGACCAACTCGCTCAAAAAAAAGAAAAAAAAAAACACTCATGTGCATGGTAGGGACACGATTTCTTCAAAGCACTCGTAAAAGAGAAAACTGGCAATGCACTTTTTTTACAGGTTTGGAATTAGCTGACCCATACAGAAGAATCCGGCTTGCTTGATCGGGGATGCTAACTGGAAAAGTGATGCGTAAATCTGGTAACTTGATTCATTCAGCGGAAGCTTATAAAATTTGCCCAAATATTATCCAGGTCGCATTCACACCACATCCTAACCCAGCCGAGCTTTTGTCAAAAACCATTGGAAAGTCAACGACGAACCCAACAGTAAAAAATGGTGTAATCTTCAAAACTCATGACAAAGGCGTGCGTCAACGTGTCGTAGAACTTCTTCAACTTATAATACGAGCTAAGCAGGATCCAATGCAGACGCCACTTTCTTGCAGGTAAATCCACATGTCACTTTCCGTGTAAGTGGAATACGTATAATATAAAATTGACTTCAGAAAACTCGCAAATGGGAATCTCACTGCATTCTGGAAAAATAGGACCAAAATTGTTGATGGCAGCCTCTATGCATTTTTTTTCTGTGCAGTTGTCGGTAGTAACCTCTATGCAATAGTTGTAATGATCCTTATTGTCAACTATAAGGGCGTTTAGATCTTTGTCGGAGTGCCTGCTAAAGAATTAAACAACATTTCACGGAATCGTAGACTCCAGACATATCACGAAGCTTCAGGAGGTTCAGTGTTTCTTGCATAAGGACATTTTTATTATTATTTTTTTGTGTGTCAGGTGTCCTCGAATGCGAAACTCTGAGGCAGCAATCTATCGGTAGATTTTCGCGGTAAAAATCACTTTTATGACATTGTTCATAAGATCGCACGTGCTTTCCGCAAATTTGGGCACGTTAAGTGCACTGCATAGCCTATTTAGGTAATATTTTTGCTTTTGCCAAACAGACATGGTTATGAATGTACAAAAAAAAAATAACACAGGCTCGCTCACTTTCTTTTTGTAGAAGCTTACTGGCATAACGGTGAAGCTCCTTTTTTGTCCGAGCGAAGCACTCACAAAGAGTTCGCTTTCAAGTATGAAGCTACTCGAAGGATGTGCTGACGAATATAATCCATTCCGTACTCGGTGACGACGTCTACAGTACTGCTGATACAGCGTTCAGCTTCACTGGAAGGGGCAAGGTTTGAGACTTCTCTCACCACGGAAAGCAGTTCAGGCTGAGCCCTGTTTGATTGAACTGCACACTTGGTTCCCAAGCGGAGAGCTCTGGTGATTTCATCGGATATATGGACATCAGCCGGCAAGAAAACTTGCCTTCGCTGGGCCCTTGTCTTCTTCGAGAGCTGAGCACGCAGTTTTGGCATCGCGATATGCCACGACCACTTCGGTTATCTGGCCCTGTACGTGGCAGTACTTGTACCCGCCATCAACTGAAAGAAGGACGAAAGAAATGCAAAGGTAAAGAAAGTTCACATGCGCAGCCGCAGTCACAAAGAGGTCGGTAAGAGCCTTCTTAGGTTCGGTGATGTGCTGCGCATCGAGACTGAGAGATAAATAAGATACGAAAGGCCAAGGGAGATTAACGGGAAGGCAAAGGTCCAGCTTGTTACCATGCACTGCGGGAGAAGTGAGTGTTTTCAAAAAGATAAACAACATCAGCTGATAGACGGAGCCAAGTGTTGGTTATTCTAACTAGCCTGTGCTAGGTGTCTCTCCTATTCGGGTACGATCGTGCGATGCAGTGCAGCGTAATTCCCAGTGACCAGATGCAAAAGTAATGTTTCATCAGTTATGAGTGTGACAGGTATCTGCCTTGTACAAAAGGTGGAGCCCAAAGTTTTGACGGTGTGTGCTTGGTTCTAGTTGACTTGTTTTTATCGGTAAACATGGACTACACTACGTTCTAAAGGTGCCAAAAATAAGTTAGTAAGCTTTGAAAACTTTTGTTGCGTGACCGTGGCCCAAATACGAAAAAAAAAATTATACCATGAAATCCGCCATGGACGCATCAGTGGTTCAGGCATGCGCGAAAACAAGACAGATAATAATAACTGCTGGGATTTTACGTCTCAAAACCACGTTATCATTATGAGGGAGGCCATAGTGAAAGGCTCCAGAAATTTTGACCATCTGGTGTTCTTTAACGTGCACCTAAATATAATAACACGGGCCTCCAGCATTTCGCCTCCATCGAAATGCGGCTGCCGCTGCCGGTATTCGATCCCGCGACCTTTGGGTCAGTCAGAAAAAAAAAGGAAGTTTAGCTTTTATTTTGTCTACTTCTAATCAATCTCTTCACATAAAACTAAAAAAAAATGTTCTCAAAGAAAAACAATTTCAGGAACTAACCTTAGGGAAACTATCATAATGTGTGAAAAATTTAATGGAATGAGGTAGAGGCACCTATTACATCTAGTACACCTATTACATCTATTATTTCATTATGATGTTATGACAGCATTTAGCTAACATTAACTAACATTAAAGAACACCAGATGGTCAAAATTTCCGGAGCCTTCCACTACGGCGTCTCTCATAATCATATGGTGGTTTTGGGACGTTAAACCCCAGATATTATTATTAACATTAACTAACATTACCAAAGAATAACCAACATTAACCCTGCTGGTGACACTCGACTGAGTAAAGTTGGCTTCACATAAGTGTTACCGTTGTTTCCACATTAATTAATGTAAATCGAAGTGTAAATGTCGTCGGGATTCAGGCCTTATGAAATAGGTCGCATTTCCTATTTTATGGAATGTTCGTTTGGAGGGCACTTTTTCTGTGGACGACCCAAAATCTCGCCGAAAGACTACCTGTGAAACTTTTTATACATCAAAAGCTAATAAACGTTATTTACTGCCCATTGTTATTGATTGACGTTTGCTTTTTTTTAGCTATATGTTAGAAGACGAGACATCTCATCTCTAAATTTTCTCACTTTGCATGGCATGCTGCGAGATCTTTTTCTTTAGCTTCTTAAGTGGGTCAAAGACTAATCCGACGTGCACGTTGTTTCCTTCAAGCATGATACATATGGTACACTGCATGCCCTCCACGTTGGGTCGACCGCCCCATGGCCTCAGTTGGAGTCAAGCCTTCCTCAATGGCGCTGAGAAAGTGCGCTTTTGTCTTCCCATCTCATGGACGCAGGAGATGTAAGGAATCTCTGTTTGAGTTGCATAGTTTAGCCCTTGGTTAAGCTTAATGACCACACAGAAGCGGTTTGCTGTTAAGAAACAGGTTATTCTCTTTTTGCTTCTTCACCTTGTCAACTTTTACGTCAACCATGGCGACACAAGCGGTGGTCCGTTTGCCAGACACTTTGGTGTACCGGCCTACAGGTGGCAGCACAAGGTTTTGCGTCAAGGTTTTGTGTCGCACCCCTTTATTAAGGCAAAAGCCTTGAGTGCCTCTTCAAACGCTAGCCTTCACAATACATGCCAGGCACAATTAATATCGCCAGGCACACTAAATAGAGGCAAGAGTCAGTATACTTGAACCACTTCAACGAGAACGCACAAAGCTAACATTTTTAATTTCATAGTAATTAATGTCTGCATTTACTGATGCAAGTGCACTAACTCTAATTTAGAGATCCGTCTGTATGACAAAAGAAAACGATACATATATAATACAGGGAGCATATTATAATGTCTTTATTCTAATATAGAATCCTGTTTCAGGAGTTACAGGCTCAAAAAGGTAATTATCTACGTGATTTATCTTTGCATAAATCATTTAGGTGTAGCATATACGCAGCATTTTTCTAGCCATCACATGAAAATGCGCATTGCGGGTAAGCCTAATGGTCCAGCTTGCATTGCGGGCACCACATAATTAATTACGCTGTTTGACGGTGAAATTGAAAAGCTGGACGAAATTTTGCGGACATCATGCCGAACTCTGAAAACGTGATTCCATGCTGGTATAAGGCAGATTCTCTCTGTATGAAAATAAGTGATTTGTTGAATTCATTACTGCTGCAGACATTCTGCAATAGACGCAGTCATATATTGATCGCATTCAAATGCGACGCACAAAAAAGAGTCTTAATTAAGGAGGATACGCTCGTCCGCATCCCTTAATTGCTTTGCCAGCCTCCAAATCCGCAGCGCTCTTCATGTCCTTTTTGAGCGCTCGAAATAGGTAATCTAAATAACGTTAGTCAATTAACTACTAAATATAGACCATTGGAGGCGAATTCGCCTCCGCCATTATGTTCTTTTAGCATCGCCTGGTATTTTGCCTTGCGAACAATTCTTGTGTAAGAGGTTTTCGTGAGTCCGCGTCCTCGATACTCGAACCGCAGTCGATAAATCAGCTGTAGCAGACGCAAGCTTAAGTGATTCTCTGTGATCAGTGAGGTTACGCAGCAATGTATCCAGAGTATGTCGTGGTTTACTTTAGAATTGAAGATTAAATACCAGCAAAGAAACAGAAAAAGAAGGCGACAAGACAAATTTTTCTCCTGTTACCTTCTTCTTCTGTGTCCGTTGTTTTCTTGCTGGCAATTCATCTTTAATCATGCAAGAACTGGCCTAACTACCGACATTGGTGTATTTTAGGTCGTATACCGTACATAGATTCAAGTGAGGCTGATGTCTATGTTTGGACTTTCCATATATGTTTGCTGGTAGCCTGGTACATTCGCGAAACACTCCTCTACCGGAAGATAAAAGCTGCGATGTATCATCCGAATTAGTGTAGTTGCATGTACTCCTTATCTGTATTGATTTACGTCCACGTCGTGTTTGGCGAGACAGCTTACCTCCACTTTTATTGAATTCATCGTTATTCAAATTTTTCGCTTGCAGGACTCCGTGAAATGGAGGAGCTGAGGGCGTCTTTTCTGGCGCGCGCGCGCATGTGTGTGCGTGTGCGTGTGTGTGCGTGCGCACGCACACACACACGCACACGCACATGCACGCACACACACACACACACACACACACACACACACACACACACACACACACACACACGCGCACGCACACGCACACGCACACACACACACACACACACACACACACACACACACACACACACACACACACACACACACACACGGGGTAGTGAACCAAAAAAGGGGATACTGAATCAAAATCTGGGAAAAAATTTTGCGAGAATGCTGAAAATGACTTCTCAGTGTACGATTACTTCGAAAATAAGTCGTCACTTATCGAACTTTTCAGCGGTTGGTCTTACTTTCTACGTTTTTTGAGCGTGCGCCAAGCCACTCGGCCCACGCGAGTTGGAAGCCGTGACGTCATGACTCCCTCCTTCGACAGCCGGCCGGCCGGCAAGCCGCAGTCTTTCGAAGCGCGCACGCTCTCACGTTGCTGCAAAGTATGCATTCATGTCGTGGTAAATTCACATCAGATTATGCATACCATTTCAACTTGACAAGAAATTACGGTTACGAGCCTCCTGTGACAAGCCACGAAGAGGAGCAGCAACCGTAGACGTGGTGCCAATCAAGCAGTCCGGGCCACCAACATGGTCCAACGTGCAGCGACAGCAGTAGACAAATTAATATTACGAAAGATGTAAAATGTGTTGTTTCAACAGCTTTGTTGAGGCAGAAAGGCTATTATTACGGCTGAATCGAGGCATCGTAGTTCGTCGGTTTGTGTGTACCTATGCGATCGGCGTTCAACCGCTGCGCAGTTCGTTCTTTGCGCGACGAGGCATAGCACGTGTGGAATTTCTCAGCCGTTTCGTAGCTCTGTGCAACGGCAGCTGCTCGCACATCCACGCTACCACAAGTCACTTACAGGTTGAATCAATGGAAATCGGTTTACTTTGTCATGATGGAGAGCACGGAATATTCGAAAGCAAGCCTCATTTGCCCGCATTACAGCTAGATGGCATCACCGTTCCATTATTTTGCTGTTCCTTTCCTTTTTTATCAGACGCAGCTAAGTGAAGCGACAAAGTGTTCCGATCTAGCAAATGAAATCAGTTTTTAAATGTGTCCTGATTCGGCGTGGTGTCTGAGCAGCACGTATCCAAAATCTACGCTGCTTGTAATCTCTAGGAAACCTATGCGACGGTGTGTCGAAACCGAAATGAAAATTAAAGCCGTCAGCGCAGCAGTAGCTAGGCATTTCCTTGCGCCACAACGAACACTTCAAAACCGAACACTGACCGCAGGACAGCATGTGTCATACTAAGAGATAAGTTTCCCCAATGTTTCATACGTATCACAATTGCAAGCGAGTAGCGCCGACAGTAATGAACAGAACAGGGGTGTCATGACGTTTGTTTTGCAGCTTCTATACCGGCGGCCGCTAAGACGCTAGGCACAGCCGAAAATCACCTGAAAAAAGATGTTTCTTGTCCTATTTTTCAAACCACCTTGTTGTATTCGTCATTTTTAGCAGTTAAACTCCTATTCTCCTACCAAACACCGTCTGCAAAATTATCGTTCCGTATCCCTTTAAGGTCGGCATGGACAGGAGTGTCGATGAGCTTCATCCGCAGCACACAAGCAAGGTGCAGCACGGAAGCGTGGCATGCTAGCAACGCTTTCTCCATCTTCCCCGCACCTTATATGTGTCTAAGGCACGCGAACTCCTTTGCGAGACAGCATTCCCGTATGTCAGCGACGGGTGACGACGTGCAGTGAAGCACTGTGGACGACAGCACAGTTGCATTACCTCGCACCGTAGAAAAAGGGGGGGGACTCCTTCCCTTTAGCTTTACTTTTACTGCAATGTCACATGGCTGCCTCACTCCCATCGTAGTATAAAAAGAGCCAATGGGCTAAGCAGATACGCATTAATCATGCTCTCAGGAGAAAGGGTGAATGTCCCTTCAGAGAGACAAGTACACAAGTGTTGTACCGACAGACAACGTACGTCAATATCACTATAAAGGCAACAAAAGATGGGCGAAAGATCAATCGTATAAAGGCTTAAAACGCACAACAGACCTCAATGATAAACGTATGAGCCATGTTCACAATAAGATTAATTGTTTTCAGAGTGCTCCTTTATGCTTCGTTAATTATTGCAGACATGGTACTGTAAATGGGTATATTCATGTCATCTGAGTTGATGACATGAATGAGAAGATAACCTCTGAGAAGACAAATAAATAAAAACACCGGAAAGTTTATAAAGCCATTATCAGTGTGATAAAGGCTAAATAAAATGCAATTCCGGATCTGTAACTGCAGAGGGCCAAGAAAAGGGCCTGTAAACAAGCAGCAAGCATCGGTGTTTTGTTAGTGCATCTGTACCGTATAAAACGTGTGCTGGAAACGATGATACTTAAAATACGTGTTTGCGCGATTGTTTACTCAAGCACGTTGGCCTACCCAACGCTTATCTCGCATATCACTCGAACAATGTCATCCAGTACTGCTGAATATCTCGAATGCATATTGCAAATATTAAACACATTATGAAATAAATTTTACCTACTGCAGCAGGTTTTCTCAGTAAAACAAAATGCGTTCCTAGTTTGCAGATGTTTATTTTAATAGCGGAGCTGTTTGAGCCGTTCATAATCTGTCTGTCACGAACAGAAAACTATCTTCATCATGAACCGGCACGCGCTCTCTTCGTCTTCTTCTGCTTCGCTCCCAGAACAAGTGCGCAGATTTCTCCGACGCAGTAACTCTGATGGGCGAGGCAACGAGTACAGAGAGAGACAAAGAAAGAAAGAAAGAAAGAAAGAAAGAAAGAAAGAAAGAAAGAAAGAAAGAAAGAAAGAAAGAAAGAAAGAAGGAAAGAGTAATTTTAGGGGAAAAAAATTTCTTCGCGAGGCGAGATTCGTATCCGCGCACCCGCGATCCGAAGGTGAGCGTCTTAACCACTCGGCTACCCAGGCACGTTAGCAGAGCATAGCACGGCCTTGAATAGTATAGTATTGTAAGGTATTGGGAATGGGAAGTGAGCGTGAGGATGACAGATGTGAGTGAGAGGAGGAAGGAAAGGAGGAGGGGAGAGATTAAAGCATGGCATAGAGAGAAGAAATAAGAGAGAAAGAGAGAGAACGAAATGCAGAAAGAAAAAGAAGTAGAGAAGGAGAATCAAAGAAACAGAGAAAGAAATAGAGCGAGAGGAAAATATAGAAAAAAATGAGAAAGCGACAAATACAGAGAGAGGGAGAAAAAAAAGACGATAGAGACAGAAACATAGAAGGGCCGAGAGAGAGAAAGAAATAGAGAGATAGAGACAGAGAGGAAGAAATAGAAGTAAACAAAGACAAAAAAGACATACACAAAAAACTGATAGAAGAGAGAAAAAGAAAGCAATAAAGGAAGAAAAAAAGAGAAAATTTGCGAAACTTTGAAAACAGCAACAGCCAGGACTACTTAGATGGCCATCAGCTCTGCTGCTTCTTTAGCATTGCGCCTATGCACTCCGTGCACTGCGACTGGCGCGCCGCCGCGCGGCCGCCAGAGAAGGCAGTTGTTGAGAGCCCGAGCAGAACCAAAGGCTCTCCCACGCCCGCTAGCACGTAGTTTATCGTAATCAGTGACCTACTGCGTAGTCGATTGTACCAACAGGTACACGTCGTGTCCTGCGGAAATGACGTTTCACAGTTTCCCCGCTCGTCCCTGCTTTATTGGGCAGCGACATAAGTGGAGCACGGCTGTGCGACGAAAAAAAGTGTTTGGTTCCCGCTCCCTCTACCGTCTCGCGTTCTGCCGCTGCATGCTTGAATTGGTCTGAGACACCACCTCTGCAGGTGGCGTGGTGTTCCTGCTGCCATAGAGCTGGTGCGAAAAGAAACGTATGCAAGGCATTTGATAAAATGCCTTGCATACGTTCCATCAGTATAATTCAGCTCAAGACTGATGGAACGTTTTAATGAACCTTATTAACTCGCCGTCTACCCTTCGCAGTTTTGGGGAATGCAGTGCTAGGTCAATTAGTGCTTTGCTGGGTTGATAGGACCATCAGTTAAGGGGCGAATTAGTTACGTAGCATATTACTGTAAACATAACTATCCGCCCAGCAGCGCTATGCGCACTCGGTAGGATCAAGCTAAGACGCAGAGTTCAAGAACTGCGGGGTCTGTACGAAAAAACGAAGCTTTGCGAATGCTGTAGCGATGGATGTGCATGTCAATGTGTTTCGGAAAGCAACATAAACAACGCAAGAGGTTGTAGTGAATGACAGACGTGACGGTGGCCGAAGTTACCGCACCGTCGTCGTCGCCACTTTACAAGGTGAAACGATCGAAATACGAAACGGGGCTTCGGCGTCCTCTCTGGCCGAAGTCGTAGCACGTTCTCTTTCTCGCCCGCGCCTCAAGCTCTTAGCATGAGCAGCGCGAGCGGTGAGGTAAAGACTATGATCATGATGAGCGATGATGATGCCGCGACAATTTCAAGAAAAGGACTTTGCGAGACTCGGTGGCTGAAAATTGCCGTGGCACGAAGCCGCAACAAAGCAGCACGTCGCCCGGCCACTCACCGTGATTTCCACGGCGAGTGGCCGTGGAGTCATCGATAATTCTAAATGCTCTGAGTATTTTGCAACTTGCAAGTACGCGGGTAGTGGGCACGCACCAATAATATTCTAAGTGTGAAAGAATGATAGTTTGCCGCGACAGTTATGGAGTAAGCATCTCGATTTACACACACCTGACGCACGCATTTAGCCGTCAGTATACTGACGACGCGCAGCAAGGCGCTCACTAACGTGGAAAACGTGGCCGCTTTCGTGCAGGTTTCCCCCTTTATTCCTGGTGGCATCGCGGAAGAATGTCCCACTACGATATCTTTAAATCCAGCTCGAAGCACTATTGCGCCGGCTACGGGCGCTGGCGCCACCATAGCTGTCAAAGCAATGAGGCGCTGCTGTCTGCTAAGGCTCTCAACGTTGCACGCCCGCCGTACCACTCGTGGCGCTGCGCATGGTTTTCAAGGCGCCCCCTATAGGTCCCAAACGGAGTGTATACAGTGCAAGCTACGATCATTTTTCTGCTTATGTTTTGCTGTATTATACTGCTTTATTTTGTTGTCATTGGTACGTTCACAAAAACGAGTTAATTATCACATATTGTTGAATACTGATAGAACGTCTTTCCGAGTGTCTTGCAGCTGTCTGATACCCTCCGACACTAATCCCGAGAATGTAAACGCATAAAAGTTAAAGATAAATGTAATAAATATCAACCCATACGAAAATAGATTTAGACGGCCTGTAGCTGTCTAAAAATTATTTAGGAACTCTACAGACGGTCTGAGTACATTTTTGTAAGGGAAAACACAACCTCTAACTACTTTAAGCGCAGACGTGCTATGAATATAAGTTAACATGAAGCACACCGAAATCGCGCGCTTACATTGGACGCCATACCATATAATCTGCATTATCTGCCTATAGCGTCTCGCGTCATATATTTCAATATAAAGGGTTTTCTGACAATACACATTTTAATGAAAATGCTATCACTGGTTCTTGTCATCTTCCCGCACGAACTCTACGTCGAGGCTGAAATACTTTGTCGCAGCTGCACCGACATTGAAGTGACTAATTAACGAAAACTGGTTAATGAACTTTTCGCTTATTGACTCTATATCCCTTTCCGACCCCGCGACCAGTGTACTGAATATAACAAAAAAAAAGTGGTGCAGAAAAGCAAGCAGAGCTACAATCGAAACCGAAACCACTTTCGCAGCTACTGTAAGAGTCGAGCAATGTGTTTTTAAATGTAGTTCCTCCATCAGCCCCATTTTCTTATGAGGGCGCCTCATTTTAATGGCATCATCCACACGGAAATGCGCGCTCTCGATCTGGTCAAGTATACCAAATTATTTTAGGAGCTGTCTTCGCGCAATTGAAATAATATAAATCGTGTGAGCTGTCTCATGTCTTCTTGAAACATTGTTGCAAAAAGGTAGCTTTTCTAAACAAAAGTCTGCTGGCAATGCGAGAATGTATTTATGTCCAGTACACTGGACGCCAGGGTGCAATTCGCGCACATCGTGCTAAACATGAAAGGAAAAAGCGTCACGTGACAATCTAGAAGCTCAGCCATAAAACATGAAACTGGAGCATGCTGGGACTTCTAATAAGAGCGTGGAGCCCGAGGAGGGAGCAGCGTCGGATGAGGTTGACTTGTGGACGCTGGGCGTGTTCCCTCCTAGGTGTTTTTTCCCTTCATGGTGCTGAATGCTATGAGCGACAGCTAACCATTAGAAACTTTTTTCTCGTGTCAAAACGAACCGTTTTTGTGTTTTATAAGACGATTAACCTTCTGACGTGGTCAAAAGCAACAATCTTTAAAGGAGGATAGCAAAACGTGCGTACCCATATGTGCAACAAATGAATCCCACTGTCCAGTCCTTCCTCCGCCTCGTCCTCCAGTGTCCAGTATACTGGACATGGTTCTTCCATGAAAACCGTTGTACATACAGTCTCTATTGTTTTTTTGCATGCTTTTCAATAGCCTCTTAGCTAGGAAAGAACATTTAAAAAATTTTGTTCAACCCTAGAAAAAATTCGGGACGGAAAGGGATATCGGAAAGTTTTAAGCCGTAACAAAACATGGCAAACCAATTCCACAGAAATCACGGAGAATGTACGTAACTTGAGATACTCATAATCAAATTTTAAGGGCGATACCGAAACGGAGCCCGCCCGGAGCGCAGGAAACACGACCGCTCATTTACTTCAGACCGGAAGCACCCATGAGATGGCAGTGAGAAAATTGGAACGAAGGTGCGTCGCGACTGCGACTTGCCGTCCAAAGTGGCAGATAATCTCACTTGCACCAGCGGAACACTTTACCTTTCATGTGGTGCTTGGTGCTTATCCTTTTATTTCGCGCTATGCCCAAGAAAACCGCAACAACCGCCTTTTCTTTATATGCACGTACAATATAAAACTGCACGGCAGCCACCACGACGCTTCTTTTTAAAGACAGGCGAAAAACTTTTTTAAATGCGAATCCATTTCTTAGTCGGGCTATGTCAGGCATCCGGCGTTGTCCGGCGTTGTCCGCGCGCCGGCACGGTGTTATCTCTCCGCTCTCACTCCCTCTCCCATAGCAACAGCTGCGGGCGCGCGCGCTTATCCTCGCCCCTAGCAACCGGAGCATGTGGTGCGAGAGAGTGTAGGGGAGGGTAGGTGCAGTGCTTCGCCGCTCCTTCTCTCGCCGTTCGCTCTCTCTCCTCCCTGCGCCCCACTCTCCCGTCCGCTCGCGCCTCACTCTCGACCGTTCGCTGGCTGGGCGCCTCTCAAGGCGATGGCAGAAGTCGGTGTCGGCGTAAGAAATGCATTCGCATTTCCTCACGATTCCCTTCGGGGAGGTGGGGGGCATTTTTTTTTGCGCTTGTTTATAGTTTCAAATAAGAAACAGATAAGCAAAACACACGGCGCGCAGAGAATGAGCGCTCTACTTGCGTATTTCAGACGACTTGCCGTTTTTTCTGACCAGTTTCTGCTTCGACGTGCCTTGATTCAAATTTCTTCACTTCCGCGTCATGAGTAGTGCCGGTTTCACGCAACAGAGCGTCCGTGTTTACTGCGCGCCAGGCTCGTTCATTCGATATCGCCACTTAAATTCGATTAAAATTACGTGCTATATTTTGTTTATTTCTAAAAAATCGTTATTCTATAAATTTTTACGGCCTAAATTTTCCAATGTAAACGAGAAACCTCATGTCAGTGATTAGGAGGTTAATCAAACAGTTTTCGTTAATGATTCATTTCAATGTCACTTTAGCTGCGGCAAAGTATTTCCGCCTTGACGTAGAGTTGGCGTGCGAAAACGACTGGAGCCTGAATGTCAAAGCATTTCTATAAACAATCTGTATCGTATACAAAACGCGACCTGCAGTCAATGGACCTGTATTTAGACAAAAACTTCATTTAATAAATGTCGAGAAGCTTTTTTTTTCTTTTTTTTTTTTTTGTGGGCGTGTGCAGTTATTTCTACAGACCCCTGGTTTCTGGGAGCTCTGTTTGTATCCGTCCATCCTCGCTTTCTTCCCAGAGGCAAACAAAGTCGACCGACCCAGTTCTCTGCCGCAAATGATGGCGCTAACAATGGCTTCCACCAGTGTTGGCGGTAACGCGTTACAAGTAACGGCGTTACCGGTAACGCGTTACTTTTTTCGTGTTTGAAATTTTTCGTGTTTGAAATGTATGCGCAACAAAGAGTAAAGTAAAATTGTTTGAAACTTGTAGAACGAAGGAAACTATTTTTGAAAAAAATATATGAAAATGTGCGACATTTTATTATGCTTGGTATACATAATTGTTGCTACAAAGTTGATGAGACTTATCAACTTTGTTTTTAAAACAAATTTTGCTTTTTTCTCTGTGCAACTGCAGCTGCGTTTCTGGTTATTTAACTCCTGAACGAGCGAGGCTGATCTTGTACACTCTCACATAAACGCTCGCAATTTTTACGGTAAGTAAACAGGTTAAAGTAAACAAAAAAATGTTGATACACAGCTATTTTTTTTCCGTGACTAGGCCATTAAACCTATTCTTTACTACTGCAAAAATGTGCGCATCTATTTTGCCAGTACAAGAACGTCGTCATAATTACAGTAAATTTCTTGAGAGTTCAGGGATGCTTTCTATAGCGTGGATGAGTGAATCTCATATCACGAATAACGTCACATTGAGAAAAATGGCTTCACCTTGTGTCACAGAGTTTTCTAGTAGGTAACGCAGGGCGGTGACGCGTTCCTTTTTTTTTATGGCGTAACGAGTAACGTATTTAGTTACAATTTTTCAGTAACGCCTACAACACTGGCCTCCACTAAGAAGCCAGTTGGTCTGGAGTGACACCAAAAGCAAAATAAATAAATGAAAAAATAACTTTAAAGTACTTTTTCTTTTCAATGAGCAGTGAGGACTCTTCCATCAACAGCTTAAACTTTCGCAGAGCCGCTAGACCAAGAACGAAGAAAAGAAACACCAGAACCTCTTTGTCTTCGAGTACTAAGACATTCGTGATACATGTAAACGCCTTGCGGCAAGACGATTTTATTGGGCCCACGCTTTTCCTGGGCAACATGAAATGGTTGATCAGTCAGTATTTCGCGCTGCCACTCAAGGCGTCAATGGAAAGCAAAATTTGCCACATTAGAGATAAACAGTTCGGTTGCGAGAATCGCTCGAATTTACTGGGGTTGCATCTCCAATGCGTGGGTGATGGCATTACCGGGTGGTATGAAACCTTGATATAACGCAGGTGCACTTCTCTATTCTGCCGGGCGCTGATGGGACCGCAAAGTGCATTCGGACAGTCCAAACAGTGTCTTCTGATTCTTGACGAACTAGAAAAGGATTTCACCGCCGTCGAGGGTGCTTCCGCCTTGTTTCTCGTGTTGCGTGGGTAAATTTCTCCGAATGGAAGGTAATGTGGGCCACATTAGACATCATGCGCGGCTATCGCTGAGAGACATACATAGAGACACGTAAAGTGCGTCTGTGGAAACTAAACAGCGGGGGAGTAGTGCAGTGCTGAGCTCACGATTTGCATACCTGTACTGCCGCCGTCATGAAGTGTTCAAATCTCAGTGGATATCGCGCAGCTCCATTAGCACATCAACCGGAAATTAATAAAGAGATAACAATCTCGAAAGTGATTGTGCTATGCTACTCATCCTACGTGAAAAGTCGAAGCCAGAACCAGGAAGCGACATTCCCCACTAGTGATAATGCTCACATCACTAATGATTCGCATACGCCTCGGCAAGCTATATACAAACACCATCAGTCTGAGGCGCACTGCAAACACTAGAGGCAATGAGTGCAGGGCCATCAAGCGTCTTGAAAGCACCATATTGCTCGCTAGATACGTTCTTTTCCGAATAAGATAAAGTGCGTCGATTTTCCAAGCACCAGAGATCTGAAGTCGCGTATGTTTTCCGTCCCGCGATTTGTTTTCAGGAATCCAGTTTCAATATTTGCCAACCACTCAGAGCAAGTTGCCTGATAACGAAGATTTCGTTCATTCCTGTAGGAAAGCAACTTGATGTTTTAGTTTGAATGCGTGTGGGCGTACGAGTTGCATGTCTTTGATACTTATCATGACTAAAAATACGAGTACTTTCCGCATCAAAATGAACAAAATGGTTTTCACACATCTTTGTGCATTTTTACCCTATCACGGTGGTTTGACCGTTAAAAACAGATAGATATTAGACACCAAACGCCTGTCAGTAATCGCTGTCAACGTTAATGTACGCCACTGTTTTTTTATTGCGATAGCAATTATATAGACACCCTCGGCGGGTTTCTGCCGTCGCCGTCATGTGCCGTATAGTATATGTATGTACAGGGGGGGGGGGGGGGGGGGGTCAAAAGTTCCCAGGCCACGCTGCCATAGGAATACATGGGATAGTGGCCTGGAAACTTTTGACTAACCCTGTGCATATATATAAAAGCCACAAATAAAGATAACACAGAAGAAAAAAAAGGTGCGCAGCTTGCACTAGTGGTGCAAGGCTGGAACCATCAGCGGAGCTAGTGTTACCATGTAGCTAAGTTTTCCTATAAGTAATGCCAGGCTTTTGCTAGAGATGCTCAGTTTTGGCTAGTAGTACTAAGTATGGCTAGACTTGGCTAAACATGTCACGTGACTAGCTGTTACGTCATGTGATTTTAGTCTCGTGACTAGCTGTTATGGGGTTTTTGGCGGGAACATGTGACGTGACCAGTTGTTACGTGATTAATGGAGGAACATGTCACGTGGCTAGCTATTACGCAATTTTGCGTGATTTTAGTCACGTGACTAAATGTTACGTGTTTTTAGTCACGTGGTTAGATGTTGCGTGATGTTATGTGATTTTCAGTCATGCGAGTAGTTACGTGACATCACATGATTCTAGTCACGCGACTAGTTACGTGATGTTACGCGATTTTTAGGCACGTAATAGACTCACCTATCATAGTTTTTGTACTGCATGCCGGACAAATCATCGCACGTTTTGTGGGAGCGAAGCAGAAGTTGAAGAAGGAGGAACCGAGCGCGTACCGGTTCATGGTGATGATAATTCCCGTTCGCACTACCCAGCGCAACGAAAAGCTAAAGGAGCTCCGCTCTTAAAATTTTCCGAAGCGCGCGACCTGGGGATTCAAACCTGCGACCCCTCGCTCGGCAGCGCACTGCGTTAGGCAATACCGCCTCGTGGTGTACATCCTGCAGCATACCAACGGTGAGCTCTTTATATTCACCATTTGCCGCTTGCGGTACGCAGAGCTCGGAGGTGGTTCAGCGTGTTCACAACCAACCATGAGATGGCGCGACGGGTGCGCTTTAAAGGCCGTCGCCCCGCTGGTAGCTGCGTTGAGTAGGCTGCTCTGGTGTTCGGAGGAGCAGCAGCGTTTGAGAGTTGGATCAAGCGCGGGCGGCGTTGAGTCAAACGCACAGGACGCCAGACTTGGCGAGATTAAAATTATACGAGGTGCGGGCCATGCTGCGTCGTTTCCCGCGCTGCGTTTGCGTCGTCTCGCTGGCGACCCACGCTATTTTTCGATTTTTGGGTCTCGGGACCACGCGAACGCAAGAGCCCAAGAGGGGCTTGGGTTCTACGCATGCGACCTGGCGGCTCGCAAATTTCTTGGGTCCCCTAGCTCATTGGGTATCCAGGTCTAAGACTCTCTAGTGTTTCGCCGGAGTTGGGATGTGCGCCTCCGATTTGTACTTTGACATACAAGGCGTGGTCGCCCGTGCTCACGCGCTTATCTCTCGAAGTTGGGAGGTTTGTACACTGTCGTCCTTTATGAAAGGGAACACGCGAGTGCGTGGCCTGCGCTCTGCGGCTGCCGCCTATACAGTTCTGTCAACCGACAGCTAACGATAGGATGGATGGATGCTATGAGCGTCCCCTTTATAACGGGGCGGTGACATGTCTGCCACCAGGCTCGAAAAAAAAAAAGGAAAAAAAAAAACTTCCTTGTTTCATGTTAGCCTAATGACTTATCTACATTGATTAAATCTATGTTATTATACCAAAAAATATAAATTCACGGTCCACCTCTCTGCCTCTTAAGGCAGAATGACCTTATTTTTCCCCATTATTTATTTTTGTACTTTATCTCTACTTTCCTGCCACCAATACTCTAACCGTCTCTTACTTATTTCTATCGCGGACGTGTTCAGCTTTCCATTGTTGTCCCTAAAACCCAAGGCTTCATGTAGACTCGTGCCCACACGTATACCTGGGTGAATATCGCCACATTCAATCAGTACATGTTCCATCGTTTCCTTAGTTCCCCCCACAGCATGTACATTGTTCTTCTTCGTTACTGAATCTCGCTTTATAACTACGCGTTCTAAGGCAGCCCGACCTTGCTTCAAACAGTAAAGCGCTTCCCCTTGAATTATCATAAAACCTTTCCCTCCTTATTTCGTTTTTTTTCCCTTTCGGTAGTTACTGAGAGCCGGCTTCTTTTTCCATCACTGTCATCCAATAAGTCCTCTCCGCCTCTCTGACCTTCCGCTTAATGCTCCTTGTTGCCATATCGCCCGCACTGCTAGCCGTACATTTACTGGTGAGCCTCCTAGTTCTTTTTCTCCACTGCGTGTCAACGCTTTTTCTATACAAATACCTGAAAACCTTCTCTGCCCATCTACCCTCCTTCATTTTCCTCAGCCTCTCTTCGAATCTCATTTTGCTCTGAGCTTTCCTCACTTCAAAGCCTGTCCATCCCATATCACCCTTTACAGCCTCATTTGTCGTCTTCCCGTGAGCCCGCAACGCGAGGCGTCCCACAGTCCTTTGATTTACATCCATTCCTGATTGCACCTCTGACTTCATGCACACCACTGAGTTCCCAAATGTAAGCCCCGGAACCATCACACCCTTCCACAGCCCTCGAAGCACCTCGTACCTATTGTATCCCCATAAAGCTCCGTGCTTCATAATTGCAGCATTCCTCTTTCCCTTTGCTACCGATGCTTTCTCTTGTACCTCCATATATCTGTGGGATGCCGTGTCGACGAAAGGACGCATCCCAACATAAAACATAACGATCGTTTATTTAACGTAGTAGCAGCAGCGGGGCGAGCATATGCCCGCTGCGCTCGAACGGTTAGAGGAAGACTGAACGCTTCCGAGCTTGGCAGCTTGGTTTATAGCCACCGTCGATGACGTAAGCCTCCGGTGACGCTGCGGTGGCGCTGTCCCTTATCGGAGGCGTGTTGCAGCATGCGGCCGTGTCACGCCGGGCTAGCTGGTGGCGAGGCGGAGGCTGCGCCGGTTTGTGCGCAGTGTGTCGCCACATATCTATCCCCCCTCATTTACCCATACTCCGAGGTACTTGTACTCGCTTACCCTCGGTATTTCTTGGCCCTGTAGCATTCCCGCTTTTGGTGCCATCTATTGGCAAACAAAATAACGAGTCATGACCGGTGGACAACCGCTGTTATATAACGCTGCCTCTCCACTCGCGCGTCTTGTGCACGTCTTGTGCTTTCACCGCAAGGTTTGTGTTGAAGCTACACACCGCACGAAGGTCACTTCGCTCCCTCCAGCGGCCACGTTTGAAAAGGAGTGAGCTGCTAGCTAGAAGAGCCAAAGTATGTGCTATTTGAAAAAACTTGGAAGACGCTTGAGCTTCGCCTTCAAGAGTCGAACGCGATAGCGTAATCGGGCCCCGTACGCATTGCCTTCAACCATGCCGCAAGGAAAGGAACGTTTGTGCGCATAATATTGGCCGTTTCAAACTATTCTAAAATGTATACGGATGTACAGTTGCTAAGTGCTTACTACGCCATAATTCTTCCCTTTGATAATTGGTGAGGTACACAGTACTCGTCCGTAAGGTGCCAGTGCGCTTGCGTAGCTGCGCACTTTGCAATGGGTGGACAGCTGTAAACCACCCACTCGTTGCGGAACATACATGTTTTGACTCCTGGTGCGAATGTAGGATTCTGCCACGCCATATTAGATGCTTAAGGAGACTCCTTCCACTACATGTCATTCATATATAGATTTTTCCAAAGCAGTTGAGGAGACGACGATGAAGTGTGCCTCCATGCACTGCGATTTGTTTACCGGGTGACAGTTTTTGCCGATTTTTCATGTTTCTCGCGTAGCCATCGCTATTTTATTTGGCTACGCTGGAAGTAGACTCGCCTGCGCACCCTCCAGGCATGCCACCGCCGTCGGCAGGCCCCTCGAGGAAACGGAACGGCGAACTCAGCGACGCTGACAGTGAGTCTACCGAACTGTATTCGGCAGGCAGTGACGATTGCGACGATGACTTCACGCCTGTTTACAGTCGTAAACAAAAACCGAAGATCCCTGGGTGTTTCACCACCTTCTACCGCATCTACTGTGAAGCCGAAGATAGCTTCAACGAACTACACTGTCTTATTTGTGCCAATTGCGCCATTGGAAAATCTGAGACACCTGAATCGGCAGACCATCTCGAGAAAACTCGAGTCTCTGGCGCCGAACGAGATCAAGGATGTTCGAGTCAACCCCCGCAAGAACGTCTTGGCCATCGACGTCATACACCAGGCATCTCTGCTTGCTCTAACCAGGATCACAGACTTCGACGGCATCAAGGTTCGACCTCACATTCCACTTAACAATGACATGGTGCTAGGAGTGATTTACGATGTCGACATCTCCAATCCTTCTGGCGACCTTCCCATGCTGATCAAGGAAGTTAGTGACCATAGCAACATCGTCCATGTCTCACGGCTGGGCAACTCGCGTTGCGTAAAGATCGTCTTCAAAGGCGACACATTGCCATCCTACGTGAAGGTAGGCCACTTTCGTCACGTGGTCCGTCCATTTACACCAAGACCACTCCAGTGCCACAAATGTCAAAAAATGGGCCATGTGAGCGGAGTATGCAGGAACGTGGTGATTTGCCCCCGCTGTGCAGAGCCACACAATGCGGAATCCTGCCGCGCAACCGCCCTGAAATGTCCCAACTGCCATGAATCACACGAAGCGTCATCAAAAGACTGTCCATTAGTGAAAAACGAATGGAGGGTCTTGAAACAGATGGTTCGGAACGGCTCAACACACAAAGAGGCGGCTGATGTTGTAAGAAATAAACAGCGACGCTCGCGTCGGCGACGAACGTCTAGGGCTACTGCTGCCCAACCTGGACGGGTAACGCAATCTCCTACTCCGACGGACCACGAGCCTCCCCTTCAGCGACAGTTTCCACCACTGGCCCCACCACCACCGCCCAATGCATCACAGTCGGAGAGCCGAAAAGGTGTAGGGGCTTCGAAAGCTGCGGCGGAGGTCGCGTGGCCCTCACTGTCATCACTGCGCACTCATAAAGAGCCGGGGCAGAAGGCCCGCAATGTACATCATCGTCCACAGATGTTTTCCATGACGAAAACCGACAAGTCCTCGCTTTGTTGAAGTCTCTCATGACCACGATGCGCACTCTCCTCAACGGCATGACAACTCCATCAGCTCAATGCGCTCTGCAAGTTCTGGATTCCTTGGAGCCAGTCCTTGCCAGCCTTTTTTGAACATTTTAGACAACCGCAGAGGAACTGGTCTCGAACACTTGAGACCAGTTGTGACTGTCTAAGTGTGCGTGGTCAACGCTGACGTGTGTGCGCGCATCACTTGTTCTCTCTTTCCTTCTTGCTTTCTCTCTTCTTTCCTCCCCTTTCCCCCCTCCCCCCCCGTGTAGGGTAGCAAACCGGGTATAACCTGGTTAACCTCCCTGCCTTTCCTTTGCCTCTCTCACTCTCTCTCTCTCCAAAGCAGTTTCAAGCAATGACGTGGCTCTGTAGGAGGCATTTCAAATGTCAGGCAAACACACACAAGCGTCCAGAAGCGCAAGTTACTCTGGAATGGGCTAAAAAGTCTCAACACTGCACACTTGAGCAACTTCTTCTCGAAAGAAAGACTTTCTTGATCTTGGTGACTCGGCGTGTCTGTCAATCATGCGACTTTTCCATTGCGAATAAAGTCCTAATAACATAAAGAAATCATATGGCGTATATTGGTGGGGCTCTTTTTGAAAGGGAGGAACCTAATACCATGAGCTGTGAAAGGAAGGTCTTTTATGATTGTTCTCTTTAGAATGTCCCAAAAATAAAGTGCGTCACGACAATGAATGAAACAATGCTCTATTGTCTCAGGTTGATTGCAGAGTCTACAATTTACTGTCCAGGGCACATATATTGCTTTTTTGTTGAGCCACGTCTTCACTGGTTGAGTGGAGGTGTGCAACTTAAAGAAAAACGCTTCACTGCTGCCGATTTATACACATTCTACGTACACGGAATACTTTTGAAATGCCTCCTACCGTTTGGAACAATGTGGGTGTTGTGTATATTAACCCTTTCAGTCCCAGTGATTCCAATTGGAATCATAAATTATGTAGGTCAGTCAGCAAGCATCTGGTAAAGATAAAGCGTTGTTCTTCCTCAAGAGCCCGTATTTAGCATCTGCCCTACATGTGGTGTCAACATGGTACACACAATACAGCGAGGTCACGTCTGAACGAAGAAATTACAGAAGCGGTCCTGCTGTTCGCGCATTTCGCTGAGGCAGCGTCTTCTTTCACCGTGCAGAGATAGGGCATTTATTTTAGTTCTGCGCCAGAAATTTGAATTTTGGCTATTGGACATTATGCTATCCTATCTAGATAACATTTTAAGTAATAAATGAACTAAAAATTATGGAATTATTATTAAATAATAATTATTTATTAAAATAATTGGCACATTAATTACTCTTCACTGAAAAGTGTGAACAAAGAGTTTTTCAGTTTTTTTTGGACTGCCACGATCATGTGCATCTCCAAATGTGAAAACTAGTTGCTTACATTGAAAATAGTTAATTCGGGACTGAAAGGGTTAAGGTGATTCTAACGTGACGAATTATGCTGTGCGCAACTCACGACAGTTACAGGTAATATTTCCATGCATTAAAGAAAAAAAAGCAATGACGTGGCTCTGTGGTATAGAACACATGCTTGCCACGCGGACGGCCTGGGTTCGATTCTCCCTTCGAACAGAAAACTTATTTATTTTACTTGCATCTTTCTCGATTTTTCGGTCACGGACAAAATGTTGATTTTTCACTCACAACCAACGACGCCAACACCGACGCCGGAATTTCTGCGAAACGAGCTCTTTAACGCTATCGCGTTAATAACATCTGTGACAGTTGTTAGTTCGCGCTTGTTCTACGTATACTTGCGCGTTCTTTTCATGCGACTTGTTTTGTGCTTGAGCAGTGCGCTGCAGGTGTCGCGTTGTGAGAGTTGTTAGTTCGCTCTCGCCCTGGGTGTTCTTTTCGTGCGTCCTTCGTGTTTGAGCAGCGAGCAGCATGTTTCGAGCTGCTTGTCGCGTGACTAGTTGTGATATGACTAGTGTCACATGACAAGTCATGTGACATTCCAATTTTATGCTATCACATTCATTGCTTCACCCGTGCGGTGAAACTCTGACTTTTTTTCTTTGCACTTGTTTCGAGTCTGTTTTCTGAATGGCGGAAGCCTGATGTAGTTTTGTGCTGGATCCTATACGTATCACTTGCGAACACATTTGTATGAAGATGGTTCACACGGCAAGTTATTCGCGCGTATAAGCACAGCAGTGTTTCCGTTCCCATTTAGGTAGAAATCGATGAACTACGCAGGTCGCCCGTTCAGAATGCCCTTATAAGATTACCCGAAGAATCCCCTGCCGGAGTGGTCAAAGTGATGCGTAAACGTAGAGTTTTGTTGCAGTTTACAGCCTTTTCTAGAACATTGTTTCTAGATAGTTGTTTACGTGTGGAATGGGAACGGCGTCTTTCGTCTACGTCTAGAATAGCTCCATGGAAGGCGCATCCCGCGACCTCTGAAACGTATGTGTGGCCTCAAATTTTCGCAAAGTTGGAATTTTCTTGATGTGTACAATCCTCTATGTTGGCTTTACAACTTTTCCTAGAGAGGGCTTTTTTAAGGCGGAAGCCTTACGCGGCTATGATGGCACTCCCGTCCGTGATAACTTTGCGAGACCGTAAGGACTCGCATAGATCGATCCCGTAATGTCTCTTAAGGTCTCGCAAAGACTCGCCAAAAAAAAAAAAAAATTCCCCATCTCCCGCTAAAGGGAACCATGTGTGGATGCGAAGCAGCGGGGAGATAATTAGCTTGAGCGGGAGGAACGTCGCCGCTCTCGTTTCACGGCAGTGGTCTGGGCGCTCATCGCGGCGCTACGCAGAAGAGAGAATGAGGCGCGCGCGCTCCGTCATTTTCATACCGCGGAACTACCGTGGCACCCCCCAGCGGAGTAAGCAGCTGTCACACCACCTGTCGTGCGCGCCGCTTCGTAGAGGATTCCTAGAGGAAATGACGGGGGGGGGGGACCGTAGGAGAGGAGAGAGAGGGGGGAGGGGACGTGCATGCGCTGTGGGGGGTGTGGGACGCGTGAGCCGCTCCGTACAGTAGATGATTCCAAGAGGAGAGAGGGGGAGAGGACGTGCATGCGCTGTGGGGGGTGTGGGACGCGCATGCGCCGCTCCGTAGAGTAGATTATTCCTAGAGTAGAGGAAGGGGGTGAGCGTAGGAGAGCACAGGAGAGGGGACGCGCATTCGCTGTGGGGGGGTGTGGGACGCGGGGGGCCGCTCCGTAGAGTAGACGATTCCTAGAGGAGAGAAAGGGGGGTGAGCTTAGGAGAGAGAGGGGGGAGGGGACGCGCATGCGCTGTGGTGGTGTGGGACGCGGGAAGGAGGGATGGACTAAGCCCCCCTCCAAACACATGCAAGCAAGATTAAGGAATGGGGTCAACCTGGGTGACAGACACCACCTGCCTAGCCATTGCTAAGCAGCCTCTCTGTGCTCTCGGCCATGACTCTGATGACTGTGTTAGGGTTGACGGCCTTCATATTACTACAGTGTTCTAGTTCGCATAATGGGTGCTTCCCTACTTCATGAAAGTGGCCGGACGCGGGACGGGGGGACGGGGGAGGCGGGACGCGGGACGCGGGAGGGACGGACAGAGCCCCGAGCATAAGATGCTTCGCATCTAATAACCGAGGTGACCTTGTTCCAGCGATGACGGCACAACATGGCACCTTTATGTGACGCCATCATGACGTCCCAGATCGCCGAAATTTGTGACGTCATTAGGCGTCATCATGACATCACCATGACGCCATCATCATGTCATCATGGTCAAGGGTGGACGGATCACGGAGGCTGTGCGAAACCATTTGAGCTACAGAAAGCTCTCGTGGAAATGTAGGGGGAGGGGACAAGGGAGGAAGGGGAGGATCGATACAGTCGACTGAGAGGTAAAAGAACTAGACAGTTTTCGCCTTCGAGTCAGATATGCGACTGCATAAGGGACTATGTGAATTGCATTCCACTACCAAGAAAGCCAACGAAGTCTTCGTGGAAAGTGCTCTCCTAGTACATGTTTTGCACCGCGGGTAAAACGCATTCGTATGGTCTAGAGATATTCACATTCACCACTGATGAGTACGTAGCCCAGTGGTCAAGATATTTACCTTTGGAGCCTGGCGGCCTGGATTCGAAACGCAGCCCCGCCAAGAAAAATTATTCCCTTTTTTTAACGCTCGCTCGCTCGTTACCTTTATTTTCGTGAGAAAGTGCTCTGGCATTTACATATAGGAATAGCAGGTGTTTTGAGAGGCGCTGGCCTATATGGAAGGGCATAAATCTTCTACTTTGGGATGCCCGTACTGCGAGATCACGCAAGTATTTAACCAGAAAACTTGCCTCGCATTTATTTGAGAACTTTTAAAGGGCATGCAATGGAATATTTATGCAAAATAAGTGAGGGCGAAATTCGTTTGTGCTCAAGTTATACACCATAATGTTATGGGATGAACGTTGTCAGCTAGGTCACATGGTTTGCACAAAACGCTCCGGCGAGCCCTGCCACGCGATATCAGTTCGTTGTGCCCGTCCTCCTAACTATAACGTTTAATTTTAGCCGCCACATCGAGGCAAAAGCCAAGCACCCCGCACAATGCCGAAGTCGGAGTAGAACGTTCAGTGCGCGAGCTCTTTCTGTGTATGGTGTATGGCTTTACACATGAAACTCCTTGCTTTCAGCAGAAGTATTAAATTTTGTGCATTCGTTTATGGATTGTGTTTAACTTCCTATACCGTAAGGGAGCGCATCAGAATACTCGACCATTATTTTATCAGCAGAAACATGTAGCAACTGATCCGCCACGGGCGTGGTAATTCAGATGAACCCGATGAACGGAAGGTAACGAGGCTCACTTTGCTGATTTTTGTGAGTTGGCGACTCGAGGTACGAAAAGTTTATTTGAAACCTCCATTATATGTTGTACCCACACATTACCTTCCCGGACAGACTGTTACATTAGCAAAATGGTATAGTGTGGCGGCCGTCGTAAGGCACCTATATGGCGATAACTGCAAAAAGCTAGCCTCGGCTAACGATGTTGTGCCCCGAGACGAGACTCTTCTTTCCTTTGAAGATTTCCTGAATAACTTTTGCAAGTAATCATTGACTGACTTTAGTATCGGAGTTTATTGCTTCACGAATCGATTGCCGCAAAAAGTTCTCGAATCCATCAAGAACGAGCGGAGGTACAGGGCTTTGTCGCACGCTTTAAGCGCTTTCTTTTTTATCTCGTCCCGACGAGCGTGCTGCAAGCTACACAGGGAAGGGTGACACAACCGAATGAAGTTACGTCAGCGCACGTGATGACCGTGAGCGTCCACATGGTGTAAGAATATGGGCGAGTGCGCGCGATGAAACGCGATCGTTCGCTACCGTCGTGATTCCAGTGCGCCCTAACTACTATGTAATTTCACCATACTGCCACGCGCTATTCTTATTTTCACTTTTGTTGTATTCGGTTTTCGCCCACAAAGACCGTCAGCAAAGCTCAGCTCAAAACGCGCCTTATTGTTCTAGAACCTTCGCGATTATTGTAGATCGTTTTGTTAAGATTGCGCGCAAGACGCGACCACTCGAGATTATTCCTGAGCTTGCGCGATGACCAGTGATAAGGCTAGAATGTTCGACGCGTGATGCATAAAAGCCGGCGCACTCCAACGATGTTCAGTTTGATCGACGGCTGACGCTCAAGAGGCGTTTGGGTCAGATGCGCTTCTTGCCACGAGGTGTGGCCACGTGGCCACAAGTTTGGCGTAATAAACAGTTTAATCTCGAGTGGTCGCGCGCAAGACACTCGAGATTATTCCTGAGCTTGCGCGATGACCAGTGATAAGGCTAGAATGTTCGACGCGTGATGCATAAAAGCCGGCGCGCTCCAACGATGTTCAGTTTGATCGACAGCGTGCCAGCGTGTATTGCTGTAATCTTACTTTCCGTTTACCGGCCACAAGTTTGGCCTAATAAACAGTTTAATCTTAGACATACCGACTGCTGCCTTCGTCGAAGTCACGACCACGTGACAATACTATAGAGCGCTGCGCCGGCACGTGGCCACACCTCGTGGCAAGAAGCGCATCTGACCCAAACGCCTCTTGATTTTTGTCGGCTACTGGCCAATAACAGATCGCAGCGTCTTCGCCGAACGAGTTTTCAACCCTCCGCGTCCTTCTTACGTAGCACTATTGGATATATGTATTGGCAGTCCACGTACACGCCACTGGTGGGCAGCGAGCGTCGTTGGCCTGTATTACGACGTGCTCCTTGTTGACGTGAGCTGCGCGACAGTGTTTATCACGAGGTTCACTTTCTCGGACACTGTCCTAGCTGAGTTGTGGGCCGCAAATCTAGCGATTGGTGACTTGTGATGCTGCGACATCGTGTAAGGCTGGTAAGGCGTTTGGCGAGCGGAATCGCATCAGTTTGTAGCTGCAGAAAGCATCGGGCTCTCGCTATTCGTTAAACGGCAGAATCCACGCGACTGCGGCTGCAATTTCACCCCTAAAAACAACCCGAGTCGTTTCGATCGATAAACGAAAACTCTGCTCGGCGAAATAGAGCACGCATACGTCACTCGGTTTCAACCGGACCAATACGCAGAAACGAAAGTAATATTACGCAGTGTCGCTAACCCGAACAATCGGTTTGACCACAAATGGACGGATGTACATACATGGCTCAAAAATTAAAATGCGAACATCAACAAAAAAAACCAACGTCCTGTATGCAGGACGTTGGTTCATAAAACTACTAGTATACTAGTAGTTTTATGAAAGTGTGTCACACATCCACTCTACAGCCGTATTCACACACACACACACACACACACACACACACACACACACACACACACACACACACACACACACACACACACACACACACACACACACGCACACGCACACGCACACACACGCGCACACACGCACACGCGCACACACACGCACACACACGCACACGCGCACACACACACACACACACACACACACACACACACACACGCACGCACGCACGCACGCACAGCAAGGGCCGCATGACGTAGCAAGGGCCGCATGACGTAGACCCCTATAAATTACGACAACGTAACACTTTGTCGTGTTTGACGTCTCAATCCATTTTTTCTCTCGCTTATGCTCCTTCAGTACATGAACTGTTCAGTACCTCTACCTCGCGTCGAATTGGATCACTAACTAGATAAATAGAGCTCCGCGTTTACTCTTTCTTCCTACTTATCCAAGGATTATATTTCTTTCTTTCTTTCTTTCTTTCTTTCTTTCTTTCTTTCTTTCTTTCTTTCTTTCTTTCTTTCTTTCTTTCTTTCTTTCTTTCTTTCTTTCTTTCTTTCTTTCACTCTTTCTTTCTTTCTTCCTTTCTTTCTTTCTTTCTTTCTTTCTTTCTTTCTTTCTTTCTTTCTTTTCTGTTCAATTGGATGTCCTCTTAAATATATATTAAAAAAAAAAAGACGCCGCGTAAAGGAAAGCGCAGCACACTTGCGCAAGCAGCGAGGACCGCATTTTCGTGTATATTTGATATGTGTTTAATTATGGTTTCGGCAATATGATGTCTTCGCTAAGTGATACCCAAAGAATAATTCGCCAGCTGTGTACTACATTTATATATATATATATATATATATATATATATATGGTAGAGCATCGGACGCGTTATTCGAAGGTCGCAGGTTCGGATCCTGCCGGTGGCATGTCATCTTTTCGTCCACTTCTCTTTCTTCACATTTACATTACAATTACTTCTAATAACGTCCCCTATACTTTCCTTGGCATCATTGTCTGTTAGTTCTCATTAATAATGTGTTTAACAAAGCAAACGAGCCCTTAAGTTCACACTCCTTTCCTTATATATATATATATATATATATATATATATATATATATATATATATATATATATATATATATATATATATATATATATACGTGTGCGCGCATGTGTGGGTGGGCGTATGTACGTGAGTGGCGCTCCTGTTTGTTTTCATTTACAATCTAAACCTTGTATACTGCAGTTGCTCAACGCTCACAAGTATTGTAGTCAGCAATTGTAGTTTACTAAAAAGTACTCGCCTATGCTGCTTCTTCCCAATAACAGTATGCGAAAGCCTTCGCTTCAAGCATTGTGTCTTTCTTTCTTTCTTTTTTTTTTTTTTTTTTGTAGGTGCGGCGGGGTCTGTAGGAACGGTGCGTAAAGAAAAATTGGAAACGGTGGAAAGAAAGAGCGAGCGAAAAAGCACGCTAGGTGCCCCGAAAGTGAAACAACGATTACTTGTTTCGAGAAACTTCATTGCTTTTGCATGCCATGTCGTTAGTCGATCACGAGTACCCAACTTGCTGATGTTCTCACCTTAAGCGGCTGCACCATCAAGCATCGGACACCTGCATGCGCAAGTAGGATCTAATGACTTGTGATGCAGATTGCGGTGAGCGCACCACATGCTGCAACGCTTATGATAAGTGCGGCGTCTGGTAGTCGGGCCGTCACATGAAAAATGAACCGTCGCGGCAAACGACAACACGACAACGCCAGACGCATTGCTTGCTCCATGCCTGCTCGAGGGCCTATTGTTGGGTGAGCTGTTTCACAATCGCGAGTAACCATGCGAGAACACAGCGGACTATCACGCAATGCATTTATTTACCGTTACCGCACTTGTAGTCGCCGGTGGCGTATTTATTTACAGAGCATAGTTTTACGCCTTATTTTATCTTCATAGTGCTTTCCGTGGGCTCTGCTTTTCGATCTCCTACGCCCTTTCGTCTGTTGCGAACGGTGTCCATTTGCGTAGTTTGAGGACAGGGGCGCCTATAAAGACGGTGGTATTGTCAGCGTATTTCATAAACCTCCTCCCCCTTGTCTAACCAGTTTCTTTAAATTGTATAAAGGACGATAATCTGCAGTATGTGACAAGTATAAGAGTGATTTCATCTCAGCTATTCGCGGTAGGCTTTAGACCATATATTGTTCTTTTTAATCAGTTATGCCAGCACACTTTGTCCAAACCTGTGCATAGTAGTCATTTCTGGTGGCTTTAAGACTACCGAATAACATCCGACAAACGCACTTGTATGAAAGAACGACGTGTCAATAAATAGCAAAGTAATATGATACACTGGAGGCCCTGTTTCACTTCGATGTTTTGGAAGGCCTAAGCATTTCATGACAGTCGATGTGTTTGCATATTGCCCCTCAAAGATAGTTTCCATAAGCCTGCAAGTTAGGGATTGTACAGTTCATGCTACATATACAAATGTTAACCAAAACTACAAATACTTATTACAGCAGAGCTGTTATGCTCTAGGTTTGCTGAGTGTCGTAGATAGAAAATGATTATCATCATGAACCGGCACATGCTTTCGTCGTCCTCTTCTGCTTCGCTCCCAGAACAAGTGCTCCGATTTGTCCGGCGTGGGATGCAATAACTATGTTGAATGAGAAAGCGAGCACGGAAAGAGAGAAAAAGAAAGATATCGAAAGAAAGAGAAAGAAATTTTTGGCCAAAAAAGTTTATTGGCGAGGCGAGATCCCAAGCCGCGTTCCCCCGATCCGAAGGCGAGAGTTGTTACCAGTCGGCTATGCAGGTACGCTTGCAGAGAGTAGCATCCTAGCCTTGTGAGGTGTAATCTAGCAAGAGGCTGGGGAAGAGAAGTGAGGCTGAGGAGGAGAGATGTGAGGGGGGAGGGGGGAGGAGGGGAGATCGAGTACAGAGAGAGAGAAAGAAACAGAGATATATAAATAGAAAGAAAGGGAAGAAAGAGAGAAAATGATAGAAGGTGACAGAACGACTACAGAGAGAGAGAGAGTGAAAGGAAGATATAGATAGAAAGAGAAAGCTAAAATAGGGAGAAAGAAAGGGAAGAGAGAGAAAAAAGATAGAAAGACAGAAAAACAAAGAGACCGAGAGAAAGATAGAAACAGAAAGATATAAATAAAAGAAAGGGAAGAAAGAGAGAAAATGATAGAAGGTGACAGAACGACTACAGAGAGAGAGAGAGAGTGAAAGGAAGATATAGATAGAAAGAGAAAGCTAAAATAGGGAGAAAGAAAGGGAAGAGAGAGAAAAAAGATAGAAAGACAGAAAAACAAAGAGACCGAGAGAAAGATAGAAACAGAAAGATATAAATAAAAGAAAGGGAAGAAAGAGAGAAAATGATAGAAGGTGACAGAACGACTACAGAGAGAGAGAGAGTGAAAGGAAGATAGATAGAAAGAGAGAAAGCTAAAATAGGGAGAAAGAAAGGGAAGAGAGAGAAAAAAGATAGAAAGACAGAAAAACAAAGAGACCGAGAGAAAGATAGAAACAGAAAGATATAAATAAAAGAAAGGGAAGAAAGAGAGAAAATGATAGAAGGTGACAGAACGACTACAGAGAGAGAGAGAGAGAGAGTGAAAGGAAGATATAGATAGAAAGAGAAAGCTAAAATAGGGAGAAAGAAAGGGAAGAGAGAGAAAAAAAGATAGAAAGACAGAAAAACAAAGAGACCGAGAGAAAGATAGAAACAGAAAGATATAAATAAAAGAAAGGGAAGAAAGAGAGAAAATGATAGAAGGTGACAGAACGACTACAGAGAGAGAGAGAGTGAAAGGAAGATATAGATAGAAAGAGAAAGCTAAAATAGGGAGAAAGAAAGGGAAGAGAGAGAGAAAAAAAGACAGAAAGATAGAAAAAGAAATAGACCGAGAGAAAGATAGAAAGAAACAGACACAAAAATGGACCAAGAAAAGAGAGAGCAAGCATAGTGATGCGTAGTATTGTATAGCAAGGGGTGGAAAAAAGACAGAAGTGAGAGGATAAAAGCCTAGCCAAGCCAGGATGCCCATCAACTCTGCTGTGACCCAGCAGCCTTGCGCGACTTAGTGCAAGCTGCGCAAAATTTTTTTAGCTTAAGCTGAGAGTAATAAATGACGTACTCGATGTTACAATTACTATATAAAACTGTGGTGAGTTCCTGATCCAGTAGAATCTTTAAATCCTTCCGTGTTTATAAATGAACGCTGATGTGTTCTTCGCGAGAGAGTGTGAGTGTATGTAGGTTTAACGTGTCAGCACGCTGAAGATCTAATTTAACGCTAATTGGTATTAGAAGCTACCTTTCGGCGAAAGATCGTCAAAAAATGTTTAGACGTTTCCAGGTATTATACTTTCTTCTAAGCGTTTTGTCTAAACTTTAATTGGTATTAACATATATGTTCTTTACATCTACGCTGCGGCGCAATGACATGTAGACAAGCGCACGTCGCACATCGTTCGCTTCAAACTGCAGGCGATGTTTTCCTTTTATTATTAGCGGAGTTCTTCCCGTCATTTGGTTTCAATAGCATCACGTGTTACTACGCATCAAATTACTTCATATAACTCACAGGCGGTACAGTAAAGTTGCGTCACGTCGAGGGAGGTGAGATGGAATTTGAAGCGTCCTCGATGGGTCGAGTTTACGCATAGGCGACAGTTCCAGACACTGGGGTTGCTCAGCCAAGTTTACGCCAGTATGTCGGAAAACCAATGAAGGCCCCTTGCGGCGTCAGGTTCTCATGAAAGCTATTGGAGCTGTGTCGGCATCTGTGGTTAGGAGTTGCTTTCAGGAAAGCATACTCATTTCGCATAGGAATGTCGGACACCACCGGATGTGACTCTGGCAACTGTGATGAGACAATAGAACACTTACTGCGTTTTTGTGATCAGTTTATCACCGAACGCAATGTTCTTCCCTCTGCGTTGAAACAACTAAACAATGGACCCTTTTCAGAGGAAAATATGCTCAGACCATGGCCCTGTGCCTCGAACGCCAGCAAGGTGACGTGTGCATTGCTACTGTTTTTAGAATGAACCGTGTTAAGTGATCGATTGTAGGCATGTAATGGATGGGTACAGATGGTCTACCTTGACAGCATCTTCCGCTCTCTTCTTTCTTTCTTTTCATCTCTTAATCCCCTTTCCCCAGAGCAGGGTAGCAAACTGAGCGCGCGTCTGGTTGACCTCCCTGCCTTTCCTTCATTTCCTTTTCTTACCTCCTTTCCTTTACTTCAGATAACAACTCGCAGCAAAAACCATCTAATGCGGATGTGCCCTGGGCATAGCGTTGCAGTTGATGAAGTATTCCCAAAGAGCCTATCTACCTTCACGTCCGATTGATCTACCATTCGACGACACTATGACAGCGTTGCATAAACGCACCAAGCTGCTTAACGCTCTGGTTTCCTGGCAGGATATTCATAAGAAAACCATCAGCTTTACGGAAAGGTGCCATACGTCTTAAAGTGCGTGCTTGCACGCGGTACGGTCTTAAAGGTGTGCCATTCCACCTAAAAGGGTATGCGCCTATGGGCATAGCAGTTAAAGCACCGAGTTCTGGCTCTGGATGCTACGGTTTAAATTCTGCAGTCAGATTGTTTTTATTTATGTTTATTCGGGGCACAAAAGTACGGCGTTGTCGTTCACTTACAACATATCTGTATTATTGCGTTTGCCGTGAAAACATGACCTAAAAGGGTATGCGCCTATGGGCATAGCAGTTAAAGCATCGAGTTCTGGCTCTGGATGCTACGGCTTAAATTCTGCAGTCAGATTGTTTTTATTTATGTTTATTCGGGGCACAGAAGTACGGCGTTGTCGTTCACTTACAACATATCTGTATTATTGCGTTTGCCGTGAAAACATGAAAGAAAAGACGACGCATTCATCTTTCGCTTAATGCGCGTTATTCTTACGAAATGTATTCGAAAACGCAGCTAGCTGTAAGCTGTAAACTGTTGTAAAGCACTTGCCGGGATCCGTTAGTACCTATGGCTGCTCCTAAAAATTACGTTTACGCGATTTATTTTTTTCTCTCTACGTGTCAGCGATGTTGTCAATTGCTGTGTGCTGTTAGCGCTGAAGTTTTAACCAAGAGCACCGTGCAGCTTTTTGAAGCCTTCAAATTTAGGTAATCAGTGGAAAAGGCCAGTGTTATGCCTACATGTTTTAATTAGCCTTTTTTTTTTTCTTTTTTGTCTGTGCAAAGCGGTGAATTTTGAAGCATTCTCCTTCTATATTAACCTTCTCGTATATAGTTGGAGCGTCGCCGAAGCTCTAGCTCGGCGAGAAAACAAGGATTTCTTTTTTTAGAATTGCGCGCCGCGTGAGCGAAGGAAGAAGTCAGGTTGAACCCTTGCTGGCTCATTATCATTTGCGCGGTCGTGCCGCTTGCTTTGGAGCTAATGTTCTCCCGCCGCATATTTAATTTTTTTTTACGCTGGGAGAGGCGAGAACCTCTCCGCACTGATAAAGCGCCTCTCTAAGTTGGAATGTGTATGCGCGAAAAATTCACAGTTCTCACACGAAAGTATTCAGCCGAAGACGTGCCAGTCTCAAACAGGGAAAGAATTGTAACTGGATGCAAACGAAGCAAGAAACAAACAGCCGTTAGAGGCACGAAAGTTGGGTGTATAAAAAAAAAAAAATCAGGAGCCCTTGCACGATTGGGAAAAGCGGGGCAAACAAGCTTGGCGTGTGCGTGTCAGATGTACCATTTTTTCTTTCCTTCTTTCTTTTCTTCTTTCCTTCTTTCTTTCTTTCTTTCTTTCTTTCTTTCTTTCTTTCTTTCTTTCTTTCTTTCTTTCTTTCTTTCTTTCTTTCTTTCTTTCTTTCTTTCTTTCTTTCTTTCTTTCTTTCTTTCTTTCTTTCTTTCGCATTCCGCACTGCTGTCTTTTAACTGCTTACTTCCTCCATGTAGGTAATTAGACCGCCACCCACGTGCTTAGCAGCGCAACGCTTCACTTTCTACAGGCAACAACGACGGTCATGCGTTCATATCCAGAAAACACTGAACTGTTACGAACGTGAACTGACAAGTCACCTCGATCACCTCGATAAAAGTCCAGATAGCCGCATCAGAAACGCATATCGCCGACAAGCCGACGATCGAGAGAGCATCGCTTATTGAAAAGCGGCGCATGCAAATACGCATGTGACCGGCGCACCTTCGAGGGCCCCATTTCTTTGCGCTCGCGGGCGGCGAGTCTTTTTTTCTTTTTTTTTTTTTGTTTTTTGCGGTTACACCTACAAAGCCAACGACAGTTGTGATGCAATACAAACTTCTCTTGAAGAAGGAACAGCCGCTAGACATTCCTAAGTTTGCTCATTAAAAGTAAATATATGTATATTTAAATACAAAAATTGTAATTATGAAAACGAAAGGAGCTGGTTTGGCTTTTTTTTTCCTTGTCCAGACCCTGCCCAAGAAAAGCCCCTATCCAGCCAGAGGAACACATGTGTCGCCTACTCGGCACAGCTCGTGTGCTTGGCTTCATCGCGCATTGATTAACATCGCCGTTCACGGGGTGGGCTTACGCATCTTCACAAATGCGGTGAGCGCGGTCAACAACGATTCTTTTTTTTCTGTACCTCGTGCATGTCCTAGAGTTCCATTAATGTCAACATAATCGAACAGCGCAAACTGGGCTGCATGGCATCGCTTTCGACATTGATTTTACGTTCGCCAGCCTGAGCACAAAATTGTCCACTGACATGCGGCACAGGTGTGTTGTAAGCAGATATCCGTTCGAACTCGCTCAACGTGTGCGTTTGAGCAATATATTTGTTCGAGAAGCCGCGCCTTTATTGCACTTTTATTACCCCTAAAGAGCGCTCGACGGTTACGGTTGGGGTGACTACGCTATACACATATACAGAGTGTGTTTTTTTAGACAATACAGATTTTTTTATACAAATCCTTTGACATTAAGGCTCCTGGCGTCTTCGTACGTGAACTCTACTCCAAGGCGAAGATACTTTGCCGGCGTTAAAGGGACATTGATAAGACTAATAAACAAAAACGTTTTTAAATAGTATTTTAATTACTGACTTGAAGGAAGCTGTTTATATGGAAAAATGGCACGGCGTCACAATTTATGGTGTACCCATTTTTTTAGTAAATTGAAAAAAGTGGCACTTAAGGTATTCATTGTCGAATTTTAATGGCGACCTCAAAATTAACCGCGCCCACCGCGCTGAAAATGCGACCGCTCTGTTACGTCATACCGGAAGTCCCCATGACAAGGAAGTGGCGAAATTCGAAGGAAGGTGGTAACTTGCCGTGGAAAGCTGCAAATCATCTCACTTGCACCAGCGGATCGCCTCACCTTTCGTGTGATGTTTAGTGCTTCTCTGTTTAATAATATCTGGGGTTTAACGTCCCTAAACCACGATATGATTATGAGAGACGCCGTAGTGGAGGGCTCCAGAAATTTCGACCACCTGGGGTTCTTTAACCTGCACCTAAATCTAAGTACACGGGCCTCAGCATTTTCGCCTCCATCGAAAATGCAGCCGCCGCGGCCGGGATTCGATCCCGCGACCTTCGGGTCAGCAGTCGAGCGCCATAACCACTAGACCACCATGGCGGGGCAGTGCTTCTCTGTTTCTTTCGCGCTATGCGCATGCAAGAAAGTCGGATTATCCACACTTTCTTTCTCTGCACAGCATAACACTCAGGGGAAGCCCCTACGGCGCTTTTGCTTGCAGACAGACGAAAGAGCTTTTTGTGCCTGTTTATACTTTAATAAAGCGACGGATGAGCACTGCATAGCGCCCGCAAAGAATAAGCGGTCTACTTGTATATTTCAGACAACGTGCCAATTTTCCTGACCAGATTCTGCTTCAAATTTCGCCATTTCCTTGTTACGGGTACTTCCGGTCTGACGTAACAGAACGGCCGCGTTTTCTCTGTGCCGCACATGGTCAGTTTCCATATCACCGTTATGATTCGGTGACAACTGTCTGACATTTTCAACAGCTTTCGCGATTCCTTAATAATAATAATTTATGGGGTTTAACGTCCCAAAACCACGATACGATTATGAGAGACGCCGTAGTGGAGGGCTCCGGAATTTCGACCACCTGGGGTTCTTTAACGTGCACATAAATCTAAGCACACGGGCCTGGAGCATTTTCTCCTCCATCGAAAATGCGCCCGCCGCGGCCGGGATTCGATCCCGCGACCTGCGGGTCAGCAGTCAGTAGTGAACTTGGCGCGTAGACTCATATTGAAGCATCAGGTGGTCTTTTCAGTCTATCTCTATGAGATGTAGCCGTATATTCGCGATTCTTAAAAGACGGGTATGCCATAATTGTGAAGCCTTACAACAACTTTACCACGTAAACAACTGCCATCATGTCAATACTTAAAAAGAGAGCGCAACTTGCACTAGTGGAGCAAGGCTGGAACCATCAGCGTAGCTAGTGTTCGACTCGCTAACCCGCCACGGTTGCCTAGTGGTTGTGGTGCTTGACTGCTGACCCGAAGTTTGCAGAATCGAATCCCGGCCGCGGCGGCCGCATTTTCGATGGAGGCGAAAATGCTTGCGGCCCGTGTGCTTAGATTAAGGTGCACGTTAAGAACGCCAGGTGGACAAAATTTCCGGAGCCCTCCACTACGGTGTCTCTCATAATCATATCGTATAGTTCTGGGACGTTACACCCCATATATTATTATTAGTGTTCGACTTACTAAGTTTTGTCAGTAATGCCAAGCTTTTGCTAGTAGTACTAAATATGGCTAGACTTGGTCAGAGATGTCACGTGACTACCTGTTACGTGATGGGACTTTAGTCACGTGACTAGCTGTGACGTGGTTCATGCCGGGAAGATGTCACGCGACTAGCTATTACGCGATTGCTTGATTTGAGTGACGGGACTAAATGTTACGTGATTTTTAGTCTCGTTACTAGGTGTTGCATGATGTTACGAGATTTTTAGTCACGCGAGTAGTTACGTGGTGTGGCGGGATTATTATTCAGGTGAGTATCGTTGCGTGATGATACGTAATTTAAGTCACGTGACTAGACGTTGCGGGATTTTTTTGTCACGTCACTAGTCATTACGTGATGTTTCGTTATTTTTGGCACGAGACTAGTTAATACGTGATTTTTAGTGGCGGGACTAGTTGTTACGTGATGTTACGCAATATCAGTCCCGTGACTAGTTGTTATGCGCTGTTACGCGATATTAGGCGATTTTTAGTCGCGCAAGAGACCCGCCCATCATGGTTATTTTATTCCACACCGAACAGTGCTGCAGTCTCGGACGTTGCAATGAATTCATTGTCTCTCTTCTGCTTTTTTTTTCTTCATCTTCTCTTCCCTCCCATCTTTCTCATCTTTCTATTCCCCTTCCCCAATCCCCCCAGTGTAGTGTAGCCAACCGGAAGTTCTTCTGGTTAACCACCCTTCCTTCTCCCTTTCTGTTTCCTTCTTTCCTTCCTTCCTTCCTTCCTTCCTTCCTTTCTTCCTTCCTCCCACGCCGGACTAATTGGCTTACGTGTTGTGGAAGCGGAGCATAAGTTAGAGAGTACGAAGCGAGCACGTGGCGGTTCATGAGGAGGATATTTACTGTTCGCACTACCCGGCGCAACGAAAAGCTTTAAGAGCTCCACTCTCAAAAGTTAATGAACACTCGCACAGTGGAATTCGACGGAATTTACCAACGCCCGTCTTCAATAGTTGGATACGAATCTACAGCTCTGTCTTCCTTCGGGAATAACTGGAGCTGAGGTATAGTGCCTAGAATATACAGTATATTCTAGGCACTATAGCTGAGGAGACGTTCATGTGCCGCCTGTGGCTTGGGGTGGCCTTCGCGAATGCCTACTCATTTCGGGTCGGAATGGCCAGCATCCCGACACGTGACAACTGTAGCTGCGAGGACACAATCACCCATTTTCTCAGTGAGTGTCCTCGCTTCAGTGTGCCAAGAAAAGAACTTTCAAAAGTGTTTTAGGTAGACTTGACAATCACCCATTGTCGAAAGAAAGGGTGTTAAGACACTGGTCGAGAGCGATCTCGGCACAGTAGACTTTGAGAGCATTGTTGCGTTTCTTGCGGACAACTGGTGTGAGAGACAGACTTTACGCAGTGTCGTTTATCGTATTAGTGTTCTTTTTTTATCTTTTATTTTTATTTTTTTCCTTTTTTTTTTCGTAACATCTCTTTTCTATCATCTTTTATTCCCCTCACCCCCCTTCCCCAGCACAGAGTAGCCAGCCGGTCTGAGAACTGGGTAACGTCCCTGTCCTTCCGTTTTTATTTTCCTCCTCCTCCATAATGAATGAGTTCCTGTATATTAGTGACTTCAATGTTCCTTTAGCTGTTGCACTGTATTTCAGCCTCGACGTATAGATCGTGTGCGATAGGGATGTGACTGCCATAGGATTTTTATAAAAATCTGCAATGTCTAAAAAAAAAAAGCAAAACGAAACAAAAAATAAACCCTGCATAAAAGCGTGCTGTACGTTACCTTCCGACGATGTATAATTTCCAATGTTTGCTATTCTTTGAAACGAAATAACTCATGAATGCTTATCTTCAGTGCTTTACCTTAAGCGATGCAGCAGGAAGCATGCATGCAACAAAAGGCGGGGGAACGTTCGAGGTACGCTTGTAGCGAAAAGGAAAGTAAACAGAGGCGCCGTGCATAGTGGGTCTGGGGTTACAAGCCAAACGCCCAAACAGTGTTGTATAAGCCCCCTCCCACTTCCGCCTCCCCCCCCCCCTCGCAACTTACTTTGCAGAGTAATGGAGAGAGAGGGGAAGGGTACCGAAGAGGAGTGAGACGGCATCTACATTTGTAAACAAGCGCGCTTTATTAAGCGGGTGCTTAGAGCATCATGCATGCATTATTAGTTCCAAAGAAAGCAACACCGGCGCTGCACAAGTTTTCCAAGCCTTGCGTTTTTTTTTTAAACCCCACTGGTTGTTTCATATGCGACAGACGAACAAACATCCACGTCATAGCAGTATCAACTGGTTTTCTGGCATCAAATAGCAGACACGAAGCGGTCTAGAGACAAAGAGCGTGGATTCGTGCGAGGAAGCCTTAGCAAATTGACAGCCGCGTTTGCTCTGCCGTGCCGCACCGATGCTCATTTTCAAGGTACTCGACGCCAGTGCGTGCCGGCAATAGTCGGAGAACAGTCGGTAAAGCAAAGACCGTGTTCAGCCGGGGTTAGAGTAGCTCGCATTCTAGCTGTAAAAGTCGAAACGACCGCTTCCTTATAAACACGTCGAAGTTGAAAGTGCGAGTACGGTAGAATAGGTTTATTCCTCGTATATCGGGTCTTTGAGATCGGCCCTTGTTTCGGCCACTTCAAAAGAGCCAAGTGCGCGCCTCGTTGCCGCTCCGCCTGTTCCCCGGCGGCAGCTGCCATAAAGGGAGGAACGAACGGCCACTGCCCTCGCTTCTCCTCCCTCACTTTGAGACGACCGGGCCAACGAGGCTGGCAAGCGACTTGGCAAAATCCTGAGCGGCCTCCAGAGCGCCGCACGCCACATTCGCCCGACCGCCTCAAGTCCCGGCCGGGCGGCGATGTGCCGATCTACTGATCCGTGATCCCTCGGTTCGGTAGCGAACGATACCCGAGGCCTGCTCTTATCTTTGCCAGTGCAGCCGTTTAGGGCTGCAGATATACCTTTGCGAACGAAGCTAACATTCTGAGCGGTTTGAGCTGTACGTGTTAAGTAATACGTCCTACTTCTTTCCACTACTATGCTCACCCTTTATCAAACTCCTCTTCTCTCGACAAAACTCATTTGCTTTTTAATGGAGCGCTGCTCCACTTGACTGCGAGACAAATCTATGTACTTGTCCCTGTGAGCTTCGACAAATTAGGAGAATGAAACCGTAAGAACGACCACGATTGGGAAATGGCGGTCGTAATTCTTATCGCACAGCCAATACAAATGACTCAAGAGAAGCTCTCTTACTGTGTTACCGCATTTGCTGTACTGCTGAACTTTGATTGTCAGGAGGAACTTCTCTATTCTACATTTATACAGCCTTAAATAAACATGCACCCTCTGTTTCTGGCTCTCTGTTTCTGGCGAATGTATGTTGCAAGACTACATTTCCCCTTTATCATGCCTTACAAACTCTGTCATAGTCACTTTTAACGAACCCCTTTGTGAGTTTCATCACCATGTATACCCTTCGCCGATTCTCTGTGCGAACTTAATGGTGGAACTCTTATCTTATAACCTTTTCTCGGGACCTTATGTTAAATGAGTCGACATTGTTTTAACAAGCTCATAAGTTGTTACGAAAAGTTTGCATGAACTATGGTTACTTTAGGTTATCAATGCCTCTCTCAAACACCAGAAAAGTAAAAAAGTTACATATAAAATTAATGAGACCAAATAATTCAGTCTTACGCTTGCATGTAAAGTGCACCACAGAACATGATAGCTTGTTGTGTTTAGTGTTTAGCTTTTAGTGTTTAGCTTTTAAACGTAATACACGAAACCACAGACGCTTACTTTTAGCGCAGTAATATTGCGTCACCAAAACGAAACACTGCGACCACTTGGCGATCACCACAAACACTATTATCTTTATTTTATCCGGGAAAAACACGCAGACATATCAGTATACTGAAAAAAAAAGTCAACCTATAATTATGACGGGAGCATAATTTAGTTCCATATGCCTGAATCCAAACGACAGCAGGCAGTGTCTGATTACCAAAAAATCGAAAGTTGAGGTAGGTGGTACGTTAACATATACGTTTAGTGGGTCACGAAAAGACAAGCACAGAGAAACAGATTACACAGGATGCATCATGAGTCGCATTGCAACATGTGTGGCTCCTCTCCCGTGTTTGCGCTGATGCAGAGATCCTATCGAAACATAGCGTTCAAATAACTGCAGAAGTAATTGAAGCTTTCCACGATAGAAAAAGAAGCAGGGGATGCATGCTTAAGTCAAGCGTCGTTATCGCTAACAGACAGACGGCATGTATATTTCCTTGACACATGCAGTTTTAAGTGACGCGTGAGATTACGAAATCCCTCTTCTCAATATTGCGTTTATATTTGTCTTTTTCTGTCTGACTTTAACGTTTTTCCGAATAAAACTTTCAGATGCGAGTCGGTGCTAGTCTTGTGCATTTTGATTTTCTGTTTTCTTCGTGTCGCGCTGCAATGCATATAACTGATCAGGACGCCTCTTACGCGTAAATACTATAAACAGCTACGTGCATTCGCATGTAGCCAAGTTCAAAACATGCAGTGAATGGTCGCAGATGTAGGTCTTGAAGTGTTATGTATTAGGCACTTGTGTCAACATGGAAATACAATAATGCATTGGGATAGTTGAATTTGTAATTATTTCGTATATAAGCGCCTGAAGGAGCAATCCCTGTGGTTATTAGAGCCACCACCTAAGGGGGGATTCATATATTAATACATTATTTAAGCGCACATATGAAATTCGGCCAGAAGTGAGGAAAAAAAAATACGCGATGGCGATTGTGTGTTACTCCTACAGTTATTCGTAAGATTGTGGTATGTAACGCCGTTCCGTGCTTATAAAACGGCTGTGTTTTTTTACACGTTGCCCGAATTCGCTGCAAAGTGTAGTGCGCCCGATGTTGTAACCGAAATTTTATGACATTACATTATTTGCTGTAACATTGACAGCAGTGCCCGAATCGTAATAAATGAAGTTATTTAGTGGACAACCATGTCCGTCAACAAGCAGAAGGGCATCATTTAACCAGCTATGGTAGTTCTTGTACAACTTACACCTATCTGTCTCACGTATATGGAATGAAGTTTGATATGCATGCACAGGCCAAGAGGATGCGCCGACTCCTAATTAGAATAACCATTTACAAACTGGAATTTGTACTAGAGAGAGAGAGAGAGAAACGAAGGAGAAAGGCACGGAGGTTAACCAAGCTAGGCTCGGTTGTCTACCCTACACGTGGGGTGGGGGGAAAGGGGGAATTGCTAGTATCTCACAGCACATCAGAAGGTATCGATACACCATTCAAACTTGCACTCAAATTAGTGGTTCTGACTTATGCGCAGAGGCGTTCGTAAAAATACGATTACCATGCATGCGCAACTATACATTGTGAAATTTTGATCATGCGAGTGTGCGTCGCATTCGACTTTTAAGGGAATGTCGTTTTAGTGATTGTGTCAATGCCATAATGTGATTATGAGGCACACTACAGTGCGGGACTCCAGATTAATTTTGACTGCGCGCGGTTTGGTAAGGGGCACCTAAATCAAATTCCACGTGTTTTAATACGAATAGTATTCATTGGGAACTTCATGTAATTTCAAGTATGCATCAGACCTTAATCACTCTAATTGTGGCCAACGGGTATGTGCGGATATGAATGATAAAAAATTCGGCAGATCCCAACGGACCTTGGGAATCGATGTTATGCGATGCATGCGGAGGGAAGGTGAATGTGTTGCAATTTTTTTTATTGAGCCAAACGTTACGAAATGACGCTTAAAGACATGTACAATTGTTGTACGCATAGACACATGTTGAACAGTCGCATATGTTTTATATAACCAGTTGTTTACAGTTGCGTAACGATGCCAGCAGCAACATGGGTATTAGCAACACCAGAAGCGGTAAGCTGATATGTAGCGCTTGTACTTGCGAGGATGGTAGCCCTGGATACTGCGACATAAATCAACTTCAGTGGATGGCGCTTAACTACAATTGACGATAACCCGTCGTGACAGCTGTATCATAGGAGTACTTATGTAATGTTTATAAAATTGGAGAGCCAGCACTGCAACCACAATTGACGTTTCACGAACATTAGGGTCTATTTGAAAAGCAGTTCCGAGACCTGGCGTGGCTCTGTGCTAGAATTCTTGATTGCCACGCAAAATGCTGGGGTTAGATTCCTGCTGGGACCCTGACATTTATTCTTTGCATTCATCGGGTCAACGCAGACGATGTCAGCTTTTTCTTAACGCTCTCGCATTAAAATTACCAATGTCTGTTCTCGCCGTTCCTGGGTAGATATAAACTGTCAATCACCTGTGGCACATGCCCGCATACCTGTGGCACACGCCCGCATACCTGTGGCACATACCCGCCCGTGGTATACGGGTATGCGCCACACGTGTCTGGCGGAAAGGGTTTGACGACGTACGCGACGGGATTGTCACATTATTCATGTCATGACCAGCGAGTCATATTCGTCAAACCATCTTACCCTCCCATACTAATTTTGGTTTACCCCAAGTTAAGGGGGCGATCACCAGAGCATCCAGACGTAGGCAGCTAGATAGATAGATAGATAGATAGATAGATAGATAGATAGATAGATAGATAGATAGATAGATAGATAGATAGATAGATAGATAGATAGATAGATAGATAGATAGATAGATAGATAGATAGATAGATAGATAGATAGATAGATAGATAGATAGATAGATAGATAGATAGATAGATAGATAGATAGATAGATAGATAGATAGATAGATAGATAGATAGATAGATAGATAGATAGATAGATAGATAGATAGATAGATAGATAGATAGATAGATAGGCTAAAAGTGCCTGCAGTACGCAAAGAAATGCTTCGCATTTAAAAAAATGCTTTCAAATTTATTTGGTCCTGGGTTCAGTATAACATGCATCACAAGGGTTTCTCAAACACCTCAGCCGGATGCTTTGCACACAGGGAAGGTGCCGCTCCTTAACGAACCTATTTCACACTAACTTCAGCCACTGTGTTTGCTCTGCTCTTCAACGATAAAAAACTAAAGTTTTTCAAAAATTTTTTCCCGGTATTGTGCTGACTAGAAACCATGTGACTCGAGTTCGTCAAGCTAGATAAGTCGCGGTGTCTATAGGAAGAAGTGCGAGAGAAGCCCAGCTGCGGTACAGAGTGCATACGCACCGCACCGACGTGCACGTGCCATCGGTGCAGTCACGGCGTTTACGTATAAAAATATGCATGGCCGATCTGGGACAATGCTTGCATCCATAGCGGCCGTTTAGTTACGCACGGACATTGCACTGGCACCGCTAGATGGCACACCATGTCCAAACATAACTGGGAGAGAGGAGCGCGGCAGTAGTGCACGTCCTACACATGATGCACCTTAGTGATAGCTGTACGGTGTTTATTCATAGCTTCAGTGTTTATCGCAACGTCGACAGTTATCCTGCAATGGTCATTCTGTTGAAATTAATTGCATTTCGTTCCAAACGCAATGTGGCTGCCGTAGCTGCAATCGATCCTACGCCGTGGAGCTCGGCATGGCAACGTCGTGGCCAGTGGGATAGCGGCGACTGATTGCATTCTGCGTATGCCGATCTCTTACTACACGCCATTGAGGCTTAGTGGCTATGGCGTTGTGCTATTAAGCACGATGTGGCTGGTTTAATTGCCCGCCCCGGTGGCTGTATTTTGATGGGCTCTAAATGCGAAAGCGGCCGCGTACTTTGCTTTAAATGCCCTTTAAAGAACCCGAGGTGATCAAAATTAATCTGAAGTCCTCGACTTTTGTAAGGCAATGACACGTCAAAGCCCAGAGTTTAGATTACCTTTTTCACTCGCCGTATAGTTCTTTTCATTTAACTTTCGAGTTTATTATATTTGTTATGTGCAGCTGTAGATAAAATAACTGCTAGGAATGTGAAAGACGACATCAGTTTTCATATTGAAATGAGTGCATATGCTATCCACATTTTTTCCACCACATAGACACCATGCTACGAAAATTGCATTCTTTTTTTTGCCTGTGAACCTTTTCTCTGTATCCCTGCCGAAAATCGATCTGGCTTCTCCTATGAAAATCATTGTGATCATAAATCAACGTAAATTTGGAGCGGAATTGGCCTGAACCAAACGAGGTAGTGATATAATAAGAAATAAGGATGACAAGTGATCGAAGGGCACTGGATTAAGGATATAGAAAATATTAGTGACATAATGGAACTCTTATAGCGAGAATTTGTGCTCAGAAGCAAAACAAAATGGATGTAAAAACGACAGCGGTGAGCAGAAACAAAGTTCTTCGCATGGATTCCAGTGTGACCACTTTCATTGTTACGCTCCATAATCGAGAAGAAAGAGGGAACCCGAAGCACTCCATGGTCTCTCACAAACAATCATATGAAGTGTTGAATATGCAGCCACAGAAAACATTGGGGAATTAAATTGGGACATTCTGTGTGAATGTTGAAATAATTATGTGAATGGAAATTAAAGAGGATGAAGAGAGAGCACGCCGCAGAAAGAAGTCGAGCCTACATTACGCATGCGGTCCTTTACAACACAGCTGTTACTACTACTACTACTAATAATAATATCTGGGATTTAACGTCCCAAAACTACGATATGATTATGAGGGACGTCGTAGGGGAGGGCTCCGGAAATTTCGACCATATGGTGTTCTTTAACGTGCACTGACATCGCACAGCATACGTGCCTCTACCATTTCACCTCCATCGAAATGCGACCGCCGCGGCCGGGATTGCACACAGCACAGCTGTTATGGCCAATGTTTGTCGTGTGTCGTAAATAGGAAATGATCATCATCATGAACCGGTGCGCTCTCAATTACCGCCTAAGAACTCTGTGCAGATGTTTAATAATAGAAGCTGCAACGTGCGGCCTCTAATTGTTTTTTTTTTCCGGCCGTGTGTTCTTGCTAATTTTTAGTGGACCAGTGGGGTGAGTAGTCGGATTCGCCCAAATTCTGTGGCACATACGCTCTATAAAGGAGTTTTACAGCAGAGCTGTTGTGGTCGAGGTTTACATGTGTCGTAGATCGAAAGAGATAGATAGAAAGAGAAAAAGAGAAATAGATAGAAAGAAAGGGAAGAAAGAGTGAAAAAGATAGACGGCGAGAGAGCGACTACAGAGCGAGAGAGAGAGAAATAAAGACAGAAAGAAAGAGAAAGAGAAAAAAAGAGAACAAAA